>CM069534.1:5705000-6087500 GCA_035773235.1 Eospalax fontanierii | reverse complement strand
AAGTCACCACCGTGCTGAACACAGAAATGTGCAAAGGGATGTGCTGTCAGTCTTGAAGAAAATGATTCAGGACACGGGGTAAAGATGGGCTGGGACAGAGAGGAATGTTGAAGGGAATGATGCTGAGGAAACCACCACTGGTTTCCTGGTGCTCAAAAGAGGCACTTCCGCTGTCCTCTCACACACACACACTCCTACCTGAGAGCCCTCGACCACAGTGACTACACCTGTCTCACTCCCTTGCACCCTAAAACCCAAACACAATCCCACAACTGATGCTGTTTTGTTAAAGGCACTTTTTTTTATAGATTATCTTCATTCCTTTAAGGTCAAATGGTACTTTCCAGACATTTCCTGACTTTTCTAGGGCCTCCACCCACCCCACCCCCAGCCTGATGCCATCTCTGGAAACTCAGTCACAGATATCTGGGGTTTTCCTAATGCCAGTTAATGCTTACCTGATATTTTCTGGGTGCTCTTCTGCAGAGCTGAGTTTAGTACTGAGGCTTTGGAGACAGAGACACTGTTGGCCTGGATGAATTCCAGATTTGTGTGTAATCTCAGCTTCATCCAAGATGCCAACACACGCTGACACAGTTCCTCATCAAAGGATGACCTAGAACTCCCACACAGCTCCACAAACACTGTGAGTCTGGAGTCATTCCTCTTTAAACTCCATGTTGCATGTAGAGCTGGAGCCATGGCAGGAGAGGGCCCTTCTATCTCGGAATCAAAGCCTCTCACAGCCCCTGCAAAACTCAGCAAAAATGCAGGCAGGAATCTTTGCTTCAAACCTACCAAGGGGCTCACAAGTTTATATGTGCTTCTGTATCTTGTCGAAAGCTCATTTTCCTTAGGGTGACTGTGTTTTAGGCAGGGTGAGAGAGAAAGAAACATTGGAGGTGTGTGAACATCTCCTTTGTTAACTGGTATTCTCGTAGACCCTGGATAGGCTCTTTTCAGGCCTACAGTGAAAGCTCTGCCCATCTAGATGCCCTGCCAGATGGAAACAATGCTCCCTGAGCATCATTATGGAAAGATGCTTAGAGATAAGCCTGGGCAGGTTAGCCTGTGATACATACCGAGTTCCAGGCCAACCAGGGCTATATAGTGAAACTCCGTCTTAGAAAACGATGATGATAAGATGATGATGATGACGATGATAACAACAAAACATGGCCCATTCCAGCTCCTGCTGGAAAGTGGGTTAAGGTTCCAGAAAAGATCTACTTTAACACAACCCAGCAACAGAGAGAACCAGGGCCTGAGGTGCAGGTGCGTTCTCAGCCCGCAGAAGTCATAACCGAGCTGACTTAGGTGCTCTACTTCCACTGTCTGCTCTCATCCACTTCTCTTGTCCTGCTGGCTGATGACAGTCTGATCCTCACACCTCAGGGCGCTCCATATAGTCACTCGGTACACATCAGAGGTGAGGAGACCCAACAGCTATCTAGCTGCCATGGATCAAATGGTAACCACCACTCATATGTTTGAGCCCTAATTCCCAGTGCTCAAAATGTGAGCATACACAGAGACGGGACCTTTAAAAGAGTGATTAAGACAAAAATGACATCATACGTATGGGCCTTCATCCGGTCTGACTGGCGTCATAAGAAGCGATCAGGGTATAGACATACATGAGGAGCAGCTTCATGAGGACACAGAGGAGGTCCGTCAGTGGGCCAAGCAGAGAGGCCCCAGGAGGCCCTCGCCTTACTGACGGTGATCTTGAACTTCCAGACTCCAGGGCTCTAAGACAATAAATACAGTGTGTTACTGCAGTTAATCATCTGGGGACCTTTGTTGCGGTGGCCCTGAGCACTCAGACCCCACAGGAGGGCTCTAACACTTCACAGAGGCTCCTCAGACCCTGCAAAGTTGCCCTTGTATCCTGAGGTGGTGTCAGTGGAAGGTGTCAAGGCCATCTGCTGTCTCTCTCTTCCTTCATCACTGTCCTTCCCTCTCCCCCTCCCTCCTTCCTCCCCCTCCCTCCCCCTCCCCCTCCCCCTGTTCCCCTCCCCCTCCCCGTTTTCCCTTCCCCCTCCCCCTCTCCCTCCCCTCTCCCTCCACCCTTCCTCCCCCCTCCCTCCCCCTCCTCTTTCCCCTCCTCTTCTCCCCTCCCTCCACATCCCCCTCCCCCTCCCCTTCCCCTCCCCGCCCCTACTCCCTCTCCCCCCTCCTCAGGACTTTTCCAACCATCTGCAAAATGCATGATTTAGTTGATGCTTCTGGTGTTATTTATCTCATTCTGTTTCTGCCTCTTTTCCTTGGGATTGTTTTCAAGACGAATTTGCAGAATAAAGATTGTCCTTGTCCTAATCACTGTCCCCCATTTCTGGAAATGTCCTGTCTTGCCTTGAGGGCAGGTTGGCCATCTCTACAGGTGTAGAAGCCATCTGTCTCCAGACAGCTCTGTCACCTGACAGAGTCCCAGGGCCAGCGCTGGGAAGCCAGGTCTCCTGCCTTTAAATCTCCCTACTTGTTCTGGAATTGCAAACACGGCGAGTCTAGTTTCAGTCGTGGCACTGGCCCGTCCAGCTGAGGTTTCCTTGGTCTCTAAACAAGCTTTCCTTCCGGGAGGTTTCAAAGAATTCTCGCCATCCTGCCCGTGCCTATCCGAGGCTGACCCTCTGGACCCGGCCTCTCCTTTCTCCTGCTTTCACTCTTTTGTTCTCTCCGTGTCACTTTGCAGCAATTTCTGATTAAGTTTCCAGCCACACTTACAAGTCCTCGACTTAGGTCTGTCACTTTGCTTGCCCAGTGTTAACTTTCCCAAAGCTTCCCAATTGGGTGCTGGGTAGTTGTACTGGGTTATAGCATTTTTTCCTATGTGTCCTGCCAATTTCATTTATTCTAATGAAAATTAGAATTATTTTAAAAAGAGAAAAAAACAGTGTTAGACCATTCTTAAGTTTCATTTATGTTATGGCAAAGGTCAGGTTTTTTTTTTTTAAGATTGAGTAATTATCTATTGTCTGATGGACCAGACTGTGTTTATTCCTCATCTGATGATGGGTCCGTGGACAGTTTCCAACTTTGGGCTGTTGTAAATAGTTCTGCTATGAATGAGTCCATAAACTCAATGTAGTTTAGAATCGTACTTTCCTGGTAACTAATTAAATAGTGAGGTCCCCCACACACACACAGGAGTCCTGGGCTCATCTTGTTTTTAAAACTTTTAAATGTATTGTTATTGTTTCTATTCATCACACACACACACACACACACACACACACACCATCTTTCATAAGTAGTCAGCGCTTAGCTTCTTTGGCTATCTGGTCATTTGTGATCTAGGGAAACTCAGTTACAGACTAAAGCTTTTGCATTTACACAGGGGCTATCCTGGGACCCCTTCACAACATGGCCAGAGACCGCGTTAGCAGAGCACCGATGTAACTTACTTTGGTTTGGTTTATTTTGATTGGCTGGTTGTTGTTTTGAGGGGTTATCAGAATCATACTTTTAGTCCACTTCCTGGCAGAGAAGCTCCTGGTTGCCAGCTCTGGCAGCACAGGGCTCTGTGCTCCAGTGTCTCTGTCCCCTGCATGTGCCATTTACCATGTCCCGCGCTTGGGTTCTGATTTCTGTTTAGAGTGGCAGTTGTCTGAACAGTGAAGAGCACAACTCTGAAGGTGCTGTTCATTGTGTTAACTGAAAGCTTCAGTATTCTGCAGCCACCGGGTCTCTTTTAGAAACACTCACGGCCACACAGCTGACCAAGATTACCCATGAAGTCTGAATTATCGGAGCCATAGCTTTACTAACGGATCCAGGAATCACTGAAGGTTCACCTGAAAGGAACTTAGACACTTCTAGCTTCTTTCAGGAAATTTAACGAAGTTAAAGACCACGCTCCAAGTGAGGGCTGGCAAGCGGCAGCTTAGGGGCTGTTTCGTGGGAAGGAGGAAGCATGTGGACAGACAGCTCAGGTCTGCAAAATGTCAGTGCCGGGGGCTGAGAAGACACGGAAAAGGGCCACAGCTCCCTCCGCAACCTCCCCACCTTGATTCGGTAAAGAAAATACAGCGGTGATATCACCCAATAAGCAGGCCTGCTGAGGGCGATGTCAGGGACGGCCAAGCGTGCCCCCGATTCAGAATGCAATCTTATTTGGAAACAGGGTCACTGCATATGAAATTAGTTAGGATGAGGTCATGCTGGTGCAGACCCTGATCCTGTGAGAAGAGGAAGAGACAGGCACAGGAGAGAGAAAACCTACAGATGAGGGGCAAAGAACACAGACAGGCACATGCCGAGGAAGGCCAAGGATGCTCACAGCACCAGACTCTCAGGGAGACTGGGCAGGACCCCTCTGCGGGAGCCTTCAGAGGCGTATGGCCTTGCCCACAACCTGATCCTGAACTTCTGGCTTCCGGAACTGTGGGCAGTCTCTGTTGATGTCACAGCAGCTCCGAGATATGAACACAACACTCCGGTGTTAGAGGTCTGGACCTTAGATCTAGCTGTGCCCTGCCTGGAGCCATTTCTTCTTACCTTATTTGGACTGTGTTTGTAGTTCACGTGTGGCAGGCACTCACACCCCCAACTTGCCAAAGCCTTATCGTCCAGCACTTCCACCCACCAGTCTCCTCCCTGTGGTCCCCTGCTGCATGCCCGTCAGCCCTCGGGGCAGGGCTGTGAAAGAGGTAGAGAAGGCTGTCACCTTTCCTTCCAGATCCCTGGGCCTGCTGCCACAAGGGAAGCAACGCTGGCTGTGGGAAACTCGACGGCACACTCACTTGAGATGCAATGACACAGCCAGAGTGGGCTGAGCCAGGAAAAGGGAGACTTTCTGGGTATCACATGAGATGCAGCCACAGGCGAGAGGGAGGGACAATCCTAATCAAACTGAAACTGTCTGACATCCGTGCAGCCAACAAGAAAGAAAGGGAGAGCAGGTCTCGATTCCTGAAGTTATAGACAGCGATCCACAGGGAGCGTTGATAGTACAAATGGAACGGGGTTTGTGCACCCCACCTCACTCCACGTCTATATAACACCAGAACCAGAAGCTCTCCTGTAGCGCAATGCCCGTGGAGGTACAAAAACTCTGACATCATTCGTTTCACTGTGTGAGTGTCTATGTGTGTGTGTGCGTGCACGCACCTGTGACATCATTTCATTTCACTGTGTGAGTGTGTCTGTGTCTGTGTCTGTGAGTATGTCTATGAGTGTGTCTCTGTGTGTGTGCACGCACACACCTGTGTTAACCCTTGGGTGCCATTCTTCAAGCACTATATCACATTTTTCTTTCATATTCATCTTCTTTCTTTTTTTTTTTTTTAAATACAAGGTCTCTCACTGGCGTGGACTTATAAGCAGGCTATGTTAGCTGCTCAACAAACTCAACAAGGATCTGCCTGTCTCTGCCTCCCCAAGGCTGGAATACAAGGATACAACATGCCTGGCTCTTCTCTACATTCCGGGGATTGAATGCAGGTCCTCATATTTACAAGGCAAGCACTTTACTGACTGAGCTATCTCCCCAACCCATCGTTTCACTTTGCTTTAAAATCACAGTGTCTGCTGCCTTTCCCTCACTAGCACATGATGATCTTTCCACATCAGTGGCATGGTTTATCTCAGAAAGCAATTTTGAATCAGCCTTAGATTAGCCCTGGAGGACAGCGGGGTGATTATAGATTTACAGCATGCCGTAGGGAATACAGCGCCTGCTTCTGCCATGCAATTGGCAGCACGCTTGTGTGACACACCACAGAGGCTGCCTATCAGTAGATATTAAAGATGATACCAACCATTTCATGTTTAAAGTTAAGGTTTGTTACCATATACCTCAGAAGTGTCACTTGCATGCCTGAGAGAAAGAGACTGTTTGGGACGTACCATGGGAGCCCACAGGCATGGCCTACTGGAAACGCTCAATGTGGAAAGGTTGAGGAGCTCAATGGAAAGGTACTAAAGAGCCAGTGGAAGTTCTGCACCTGTATTTTGAGTTGGGCAAAGGCGCAGTGGGAGCGTGGCTGATCTGCAGGTTCACTCTGAAGTCTTGAGATATAGGGTGGCAAATCACAAAAAAGAAAGAAAGAAAGAAAGAAAAAGAAACTGAAAAGATGGGTGAGCTTTTAAAAGAGACCATTTTCTTCCTTTCGGAGGATAAACAGTCTTGAGATTCAGTGACCACTCATATGCTTAAAAATACATGTTCTAAGCCAGGCATGGTTGTACACTCCTCTAATCCCAACACTCAGGAGGGAGAGGAAGGCAGATCTCTGTGAAAGCAAAGCCAATCTGGTCTCCAGCAGGCCTGGGCTACAGGGAGAGCCCTGTCTCAAAAAGACAGAAAAAAAAAAAAAAGAATAGAATATAATGGAATAGAATAGAATAAATGTCCTAGCTGATTTAGATATTTGAAACAGAATTTCTGCTACTTGGGTGAATCATGTTATATCAGAGGTGATGCTGACTCTCAGCTCCAGGGGATATTTAACAATATCTAGAAGCATCTTTAATGGTCACAAATGGGAGGTATGTATGGGAGGATGCTACTGGTACTAATGTGGAGGGACCAGAGATTCCGCTAAACATCCTACAGGGCCCAGATGACCCCTCAACAATGACCCAGGCCCAAATGTCACCTGCACCGAGGCTGAAGATGTCTCCTGAAGGAACTGTGGCTTGTCTTACATTGAGTACAAAGCCCTCTTTAATCAACCACTTCCCCCCAAAGTAAGTGGGAAATATTCGAATAAGATCAAACTAAGTAACAGATCTTCTCAACAGGTGAGAGATGACTTCAGTTCCTGGAGGAAAGGACCAGCCTCCCACAGCTAAGCCAGGAACCAGCTTAGCCTCACAAGGAACCTGCTCACGGAAAAGACATGAAGTTTTGAGCCTAGACAACAAAAATGCAATTATTTATATCACAGACGGAAGGCATAAGAAAACCCAGCTTCTTGTGTGGTTGGTTGCCGGATAAGACAGACACACATTCTAGAACCTTAGGAATAAAATCTAGCTCAAGCTTAAGGAAAAGAAGTCATGACTACAGAAATCTTCCTTTCTTTCCCGAGGCACCAGCCAACGCCTTTTAGCTTCGGTGCAGATCCGCCTTTCCCACTCTTTTCCCAACCCATCGCCATCCCTAACAGGCAGCAGGTCATCCCTTGTCCCTGGCCACTCAGCAGTTGCAGAGGCTGTGTATCCTGTCACCTCATATCTGCCCTGAAACTTGCCATTGTTCCTGTGCCCTCGATGTTCTCTAAGCCCACCAGGGAGGCAAAAGAATTCAAAACATCTCAAGGGACGCAGCATGGTGTACATAAACAGTTTATTTAAGAGCAGGTAGTAATAGACTGTGGGTGAGCCAGGAATTGCAGCAAGAGATTCGCTATGGCCTCAGAGAACTCCAAGCAGTAACCACAGGACTCTAGATGATGAAGGATTAGCTGCGGGAGGCCTCTGCCTGAGGAAGGCCACCGCCTACAATGTGAGCTTCAGGAAGGACACAAAAGTCCCTCTGAGGAGCTCTGGGTGACTCAATCCAGACGGTTTCTTCTAACCCTCACAAGTGGCCATTGTGACTTGCAGCAACTTAAAGCAAAGGCATTGCTGAGCCGGCCACCATCAGACACACAGGAGAGAGAATGAAGCCTTCCCTCCTGAGGCTGGGCTCTGCCCTGTGCATTTTCATTGGAAACCAGAGCACTGCTGAGCCCTATTTATTTTTTAAGCTATCATAAACGAAATAATCAGTTCCTATTAATGACCCTAATTATTCAGCTCCTATTTTTAAATGCTGGTCTTTCAGCGTGCTCGAAGTGGGTGGCTTTAATTAGGCCTAATTGTAGCCACGTCACGTCCAAATATACACCCTACATGAATGATTAACAGGGCTTGGAATTTAGTTCACTAAATGGGAGGCTTGCCATGGAAGGCTGGTATCTGTCAAGCCTGAACGTGCATCACGTAAATGACTTCTCTGATCACTCTAATGTTCAGAATTTTGTTTATTAAATCAGTCATTTGGGATACGGCCTACCACCAGCCTGGGAGCTGAGTTCTTGGAGCTGTTGTCAAGTTCACCGGAGGCTTGTTTCCTTAGCACTCTGAGATGGAATGTCCTGCTCGTGACTGTCTTCCGGAATTGTAGTCCCATGTCTTCTAATACAGCACACCGATTTTATCATGAAAGAGGCACTAATCCCATGTCAAAACAAGCGAGCGAGCTATCCAGCTACTTGCCCTCTTGGCAAATTGCAATCGCTCCCCTTCAGCCCTTGCTGGAAATCAGCTTCCCATCGCTGAGCACACACTCCTTGTCCTCTTAGCCAGCTAGATCTCATCTGATTCTCCAGAGCATTGTGTCCTAGTCTTTACATGTTAGAATTCAAGCCTCTCAAAGGCTATCGACCAGTGGAAGTGCTCGATACTTCACCTGTGAGAGCCTGCCTTTTACATCTGACTTCTCTGACTGAAACTATTAGCTCTCCCCACCACCAGTCTAGGAGCTTGGAGCAGCCCAGCAAGCCAATCAGGGGCCATCATATCAAATACACCTCTAACTCAGCTACCCACCTAGACACCTCCATGGGCCCATTTGTAGTCGACATTGCACCCATGAAGGATCTGAAATTTCTCCCGGAATTTTTCAGACAGAGTGGCTTCCTGACCTGCTGCAGGCTGCTGTGTCTGTCAGTTGAATGAAAAAATGCAGCAAAATATTCTTGATGCTGGTGCTGCGGAGGTAACTGGGTCAATAAAGTGCTTGCCTTAGAGCATAAGGACCTGAACCCCAGAACCTACGTAAAAGACTGAATATCTGTATTTCCAGCATGGGACAGGCAGAGGTAGGCAGATCCCTGAGGTCTTTGACCAGCCAGTCTAGCCCAATTAATGAGCTCCAGGCTCCATGTGGACTCTGTCTGAAAAAATTAAGATGGACAGCAATTAAGGAAGCTAGCCAACATCAACCTCTGGCACACATGTGTACACACACATGTACACGCACATGCACGCACACACATATGCAGAGTCAAGCATGGTGACATGTGAGTGAAATCCCAGTGCTGGGCAGAGATGGAATGATGTCTAGAGATCACTGGCCCTGGTTCTGGAGGTGAGAGAAGGGACTTCCAGAGGAGAGAGAACAGTCTCTTTCCAAAGGCTTGCCCTCCCTTTCTGTTTCTTTTCGGTTTTCTTTGTGATTTGCCTCCCCAGTATCTCAAGACTTCGGAATGAAACTGCAGATCAGTCATGCTCCTACTGCGGAAATTAGGGCACCCTTCTGCCCACTCAAGACACAGGTCTAGAACTTCAGCGCTTTCCCATCAGCTCCCCACCTCCTTCCAGGCTGAGAATTTCCAACAGGCCATAACTGTAGGCTTTAATGGCGCCTCCCAAATGGTCTCTTTCAGGCATACCAGTGACACTTCCCAGGTACATGCTAACAAATGATTCTTTGGTATCATCCTTAATATCTTCTGATAGGCAGCCTTTGTGGTGTGCCAAAGAACCATGGTACAAATTGCACAGTAAAAACAGGCGTTACATTCCCCACAACACACTATAAATCAATACTCACCCCAATGTTCTCCAGAGCTACTCTAAGGCTGATTCAAAATCACTTTCTGAGGAAAAGCTGTCCCACTGATCATGGCTGTTTGTGGCAATTCTGCTGTAACTTTCCTAATAATGCTGTCCTGGTGGAAAATTTTTCAGTTTCCTTTCTATCAAACCAATTACAACATCTTTTCTTTTATCTAGCACCCACCTAAGGTAAAGTCACCTTCAGGCTGAACTTTATTTAGTATATAGTCCAATTTCCTAAACTGTGGGTTCCAACCCTTGTAGGGATTATATAACGGAACATGGGGTTCACAAAATATTGGTTTGAACATGTAATCATCAAAAATCAACCATGCAATAAATCCAAGGTTGTTTCTGTTATTGCTCACAGGTATTACATCATGTGACTTCACAGCACACAACACACATGCTTTGCACTGTGCATACTGGTAGGTCACATAAGGTCAAAGAATATTGCCCCAAATACCTCAGCCCAGGTTGGAGACTACTCTGTGTTATGTTACAGTGCTTGATTTAAAAACTTGATGTTTGAGTTTCACTCTTAAAAACTCAATTAATTTTGGTTTGGGATTAGGACAGATTTCTGATACTTTCTGAAATGGCCCTAAACATATGTTTCCTGCTTTGTATCATGTTTTTATGCATTGGTGGTTATAAAACAAAGTATCAGATACATTCAGAAAAAGGCTAAAGATGTTCTGTGTCCTACAGGATCAAATACTCACCCAAGATATCATCCTTTCATGCAAAATTTTTAAAAGATCATCTAATTAGTATGAAATTTTACTATTGTCTTTAAAATAAGTGGTAAAATTATATACATGTTGAAGAATTACTTTTTATACATTTCTCCATGATTTATTATCTGTATCTGTTTAATTTGTTACCTATTTTATATACCCATATATTCAAGGTTGAATAAAAATTTCTTGGGTGAGAAGAGGTCACGGTGGGACAAGTTTAAGATGCCTTGCTAGAAATGACATCCCAGCCAGGGAAGGAGGTCCATAGAGACTGGAAGAGGGGTTCTTGATTGTCATTGACAGGATTCAGAATTACCTTGGGCACAAACCTCTCAGTGTGTCTGTGAGGAACTTTCTAGATTAGGTTAACTGTAGTGGGAAGACCCACCCTGAATGGGAGTGGCACCTTTCTGAGGGCTGGCTCCTCTACTGAGTAAAAAGGAGGGGTTGAACATCAGCATGCATCGCTCTCTGCTTCCTGACTATGGATGTGCTGTGAGCAGCTGCCTCATGCGCTGGCCACCTCGCCGTCCCACCACCGCAGTACACCTCAAACCCCGAGCCCATGTAAACCCTTCCTTCCTTGAGTAAATTTTGTCAGGTACCTGTCACAACAAAAATACAGGTACGCATACTAGGTCTGTCATTTCACAGAATAAAGGTGGACATGGCTTTGCAAACATACTCCAACAATCTGAACTCTCAGGACACCGACTCCAAATGACCAGAAACTGATTAGAACAGAATTTCCCACACCAGGGCAGCAGGAGGCAGAGCGGGAGGATGAAGAGAAAAGATCAGGGTCACAGGGGTCCACTAGGGCCACTCTGCCTTCCTGTGGATGGTGCAGAGCTGCCGGGTCCCTGAAGGGCAGGGTAGTGGGACAACCTTCCCACCTGGAACCCACAGATCAGAGCCCTTCTGCTCGGGTCACCAGAGTCAAGCATGGTGCTCGTTCCCTGAACAACTTCCAGATGCACCTTGTAGTTCGTCGTTTTAACCATCAAGTTGCCAGGACCTAGAAACACCCAGGAAGACAGCATCCCGGAGGAGTTGTTCAGATCAGGTTGGCCCGTGGGCATGTCTGGGCAGGGGTGGGGTGGAGCTGTCATAACTGTTAATTGAGGTGAGAAACCCACCTTGAATGTGGGGGAGCATTCCATGAACCGGGCCCTGGACTGTGTAATAGTCAAGAAAGCTGGCTGAGTATTGATTAAGCAGGCAGAGAGCCATGCGTGATAATTCTCTCTGCTGTGGAGGGGATGTGACTGGCGGCTTGTTCCAGCTTTAACGTCCCCTCTATGACGGACCATCATTAGGGATTGTAAGACGAGTAAGCCCTTTCTCCCCTAAGTTGATTTTTATCACAGCAACTTAAATGAACCCAGGCTATACATAGTCATGTGGCTTCACACCCAGCCTTCCTCCTTGCCACCCACCCTCAATGTCCAGTGCCTGCAGGGATATGGCTTAACTGTGTGAGGCCACTCCCCCTTTCCCTGATCGCTTCCAGCTTGCCCTCACCCCTCACCGTGAGCCAAGGCAGTGGTTGCATAGATGACACATGCCTAGGAGTGCAAGTCCCAAGTCCCAGCCTTCACACCAGCCTCACTTCAGTGAAATGAGTAACCCCGTGGCCATCCTTCTAAGCACGCTGGCTCCCTTCACACAACCATCTTCCAGTCCTGGTTGTACAGCATGAGTCATTAGACCAGCCATCACAACAACAACATGACTCATGCCTTATAAAAAGCAGAGAGGACCAATTCTGTGAACACAGAAATGTAAGGTTTGCACATTTCTGGGATTTCACTTCTTGGGAAGGGAACAGAGTAGAAATGAATCCCACATCTGTTTTCAAAGTGAATCGGATGAAAAAGCCACAACAGGCCACATCTGCACAAACAGACCTCGAAGGACTCCGTGTAAATGGTCGGTAGTATAAATAGATGTGATTTTAAGCAAAGGCAGATGTTCCAGACCAAAATGTTTTTTAAAAAATAGAACAGTCAAGTTCATTTTGGCTTTCATTTCTTTCCCACTCTGTGACTCTTCACTAGGCAGTGACCAGGAGGGACACAGGAGAGAATGTTCAGTTTGCCAGTAAAAAGGAGGGGAGCCGTGGGCACAGGTGTGGAGGCCGCGCACAGGCCGGGAGACATGGCTAGCCTGCCCAGCATGCTTCAGAGGCCTGGGCCTTGATTCCTTTGTTACTCATGCATTCCTGTGACGCTTATTGATTTCTCCAGCACTCTTCTGCTCAAACCTCTTGGAAATATTATTTCAAGGAGCATTAAGTGGGAGGCGTTGGGACATAAGTCACTGGAATGGGTCGGTCGAGCCAATGCCAATAAGAGAAGGAGCCTGAAGGAGCCCCAGTGGACTGGGGGGCTGCTCTGAATCTCATGTTCTTCAAGCAAGGGCCGGCAATCAGAAAGATGATAGAGAAATGTGTATCTGTGGGAGGAGCTTTCTCGTGACAGGATTCAGATCCCAGACACAGGACAGCGGGTTGTTTCCAGATAAAGAAATTCACATTTATGTGACATTTCTGTCAGGTGCTGAGCTAGAAGCATTTTCAGGTTCATTCAACACGGTCAAGAATGTAAAGCTCCATAGGGGTTGCAGACAGCATGCTACCCAGTTTCAGCACACAGCCCTTTGAGTGGTTAAAAAGAAAAAAGGTTCTCCATTCCCCTGTCAAAGCAGGACTCTTCTACCTTCTAGAAGGTTCTAGAAGAGCAAGGCAAGGATTTTCCTGGCTTTTGGGTTGAGCTGTCCTAGGAAGGTGCTTTAAAGGGGACCTCAGCCTGAGTCAGTTGGGTACCCGTGCTAGAGAGATAGAATGTACTGGAAGGTGATCTGCCAGGCCACAGGCAGAGCGTCTCAATCCATAATGGGCACAGGGAAGCAGAGCTAGTCCCCTCGGCACAGGGGCGTGCCCATCTTGCTGGGAGTAGCCCAGGAGTGGACGTACCACCCAGCAGAGTTCTAAGATAGGAAAGACCTGCCTCCGTGTTGTGAAGCCGAATGATCTGGACCTTGGTTCTGAAAAGATGGGAAAAGGAAGTCACCCAAGCACACACAGCACACTCTTTCCTTATAAGGGTGTCATCTGCCCCTGATGGAGACAGATACTCAGTTCTGAGCACAGGGTGGGCAAACAATCAGCAGTTGCAAAGGCAAGTCTGTGTCACGGGGACTCTAGGATCAGTTCCAGACATCTGTGACTGTCCGGACAAATGTCATGTGCGTCAAACCTTCAGAGGAGGTCACAGGGGATGCTCTGTTGGTAGACGTGAAGGGAAATTATTTGTCTTCCTCCTAGACACACAAGAACACAAGAAGATCCTATTTCCTAGCCTCCCTTGAAGTTACCCTGACCATCTCCTTAGGTTCTGGCCACTGGAACACCGCAGAAGTGATGGACGCAACATGTAGACTTTGCCATAAAGCTCCTAGACTGATCTTTGACACACCATCTTCCTTTTCTGTGATGACCCCAGAGGTCATGCACTGAAGGTGATGACATCACAAAGTACAAGGAGACGGGATCCCTGCGTTGCCAAGGGAGTTAGCAGGTTGCGTCAGAGAGCGGACGAGTGCAAACACGTCTTTCTGTCAAGACGCTTCCATGTGGAGATTGTTGCAGCCACAAAGCTGACTGTCCTGATTCACTGTCTAGTCTGGAGAGTTACGAATGGCCACTAAACAAGGTGCTCTCAATGAGTTTGCTTTCTGGCATTTTCCTGCTCAGTATGTAGTTCAAACTCAGCATGAAAGACTCACATCTGGGTACAGAAAGAGAAGCAGAAAATGAATCCGGTACCCCGGGGCATACCGGGAGCCTTGTTCACATTGGATTCTTAGAATAAATGGAACCAGAAAGGTCGTTCATGTCATCCTCTGACAGCTGTGCCTAGAACATTCTAGCGGGACAATCTCTTCCTTATTCCTAAATGCCTCAAAGAAGGAAACTCTGCAACGCAGCCAAGTAACTTGGGGACCAGGTGGGGATTGTGTTAGTATGTCCTTTTGGGGGCTTAGATGTGGGTCATTTCTTCCTGTTTACTATGGAAACAGACTGTTGCTTTCAGGGTCTACACTGCGTGCCCTTATCTATTTGGTTACTGACATCAAATCAGTTCCCATCACTCTGTTCTCCTGTGTGAGCACATATTGCATTCTGGTTTCTTTACTCCATGCAGTGACTCCTGACTGCACTCAGCTCCTGTGTGAGGGCCTTGAGGCCATCCCTGAACTACCCAGAAGAGACACATGAGACTTCAGCAGGATCTTGTTAACATGTTCCAATGGATGGGTAGGACCTAGAGAGGGAAAAGATGTAAGCTCTGACACCAGGGGTGGGAGTGTGGAAGACAGAAGGGAGAAATTAAGAGGTTGTAAGAGAATTCTGGAGACCAGGCAGAGCGTGGGGCAGGATGACGAGAGCTTTCCCCATGGGGCACAGAGGGGAAGGAGACTCAGGCAGAAGAGCCTGAGAACAATTCTAGCCGGGTATGTTAGGTAGGAAAATGGCCTCCAAGGGAATCCAAACTCTGATCTTGAGACCTATCTAATTTTCTCCGTGTCCAAAGGGACTTTATAGATGTGAGTAAGTGAAGGACCTTGAAATGGGGAGAAGATCCTGGATTGTCTGCACCGTCTTAAATGTAATCACAAGGACATAAGACAGGAGTGGCAAACTCAGAGAAAACATCAAGAGAGAAGAGAGGAGAGGGTCTGGGAGACACCCTGGCAGATAAAAGCCCCTGCTGCACAAGCCTAACCACCGGAATTTAATTCCCCGAACCCACGTAAACAGACAGACACAGTGGCTTATATCTCTAATCCCAGAACCCCTACTGCAAGACAGTAAGCGGAGACAGGAGATGGTCAGGAGTCCAGAAGCCAGCGGGCCAGGTGGCCTGGAGTACATCGCAGACCAGAAGCCATCGGGGCCAGGCCCTGCCTTGAGATGTGAGGAGCACTAACTCCTTAAAGTTGTTCTCTGACCGTCACACACACAGTGGCACATGCACACCGCACTCACAGACACACAGCATATTTCCACACACAATAGTAGGGGGAGGAGGAGGACTATGAAGGAGAAAAAGGACAGGGAGGAGGGAGAGGAGGGAGAAGAGAGGGAAGAGAGGGAGGAAGGGGAGGAGGTGGAGGAGGGGGGAAGGAGGAGGAGGAGGGAGAAGAGGGGACATGTCAACACCTTGCTTTCAGGATTTCAAGCTTCCAGAACTGCAAAACACAGAATGTCTACGTTTTAAGCCACTAAATTGTGGCTTTAGAGGTTCAGCTAATAACATTTGACCCGTAAGATAATTACCCTGGCGTTCTAAAGGCTTGTGAGTAGGCGTGTGAAATCACTCTTGTGTGTGATTGGATTGATCTCTGTAACCAGGTCCTTGCATATACTGATCCCGAAGTACCCTGTCGGGCATCTGTACCTAAATGCTGATGAAGCCCAGCCGTGCTGTGAATGAGACTACGGCCCGGGCAGTGAGCCCTGGCCTGCTCCGGCCTCCTCTCTGTAGGCCTCTCAGCACCTCCGGAGTCAGTCTGCTGCCAAGTCTGTCCTCTAGCACGCACTCTGTGTATGGAACTTTCACCCAGTGAAATCCAAGTTCCTTACATTATTGAAAGCTCTCTCTGGCCTAACAACTCCCAGGGACACACAGTTTCCTGTTTGTATTGACACAACTTCACGGGTAAGTTGGAATCCCCAATGGGACTTTGCTCTGACAGCATCCTCAGCAAGGACTCTGCAGGTCTTTTGCAGGACCAGCGATGCTCAAGCTGCTGAGTTTCTGTCTGGCTGCGAGACTCCTGAGACTCAGCCTTACCACATGCTGACCTCACAAGTCCAATCAAAGGACACGATTCTTCCCCTGTCTCAAACATCCTGAAACCTCCCACTACCCCAGCCTTACAAAAGTCCCACTTCACCTGATCCATGGATGAAAGCCACTGGCAGATTGTGTCTCCTCCCTGGTAAACCATAAATCCTACTTTGTCTGAATCCATAGGTTGAGTGAGAGTGTCTTAGAAACCCAACCAGACTTGGAACTTCCTGGCCTGTTCTAGAAAGCAAAACAGTGAGTATTCAGGGATGTCCCTAGAGCCCTGAATATGGTACCCTGAATGGCAAAGGAGGGAGATTGCAGGCGGACTTCAGGCCACAGCTGACTGTGACAAGAGGCCTACATTGCATAGATAGTGCGATCAAGGATCCACAGATGTGCAAGAGGGAACGGAGTCAGATGTGGATGTGATGAGATGGAACAAAGGCTCAGCCACAGACTGCTGGCCTCGGGCATGGAAGAGGGAGACACAGCGTGAGGAAGGTGGTAGCAATGTTTTGTTCATTCACAGGAGAGGGAGCACAGTGGAGGAAACTTGAGGGCCATGTGAGGAGCCATGACAGGCATGATACACGCAAAGGCACTGAGAAGATAGACAGGGATCAGAATTCCAGCTGCACAGAAAGCTGGGCATTCAGAAGTAGGCAGGCTTGGAAGGTTAAAGGGGCCAGGATGTGCTGTCACTAAACTATTTAGTGATCATAATTAGTATTTTTATTCTATGTGTATAAGTGTATTGCCTGCATGTTTATAAGTGCACCGTGTTGTGCAATCCCCTTGGAGGTCAGAGAAGGGTGTTAGGTTCCCTGGAACTGGAGTTAAAGATGATTGTTAGCTGCCATGTGGGTGCTGGGAATTGAAACTGGGTTCTCTGCAAGAACAGCCAGTACTTTTAACCTCTGAGCCATCCCTCCAGCCCCGTTGTTGGCTTTGAGACAGAGTCTCACGTATCCTAGGCTGGTCTCAAACGATGTAGCACCCACCTCCCAAGTGCTGGGGTGACAGGTGTGCATCACCGTGTCCAGATTATGCTAGGGATGGAACCCGGGAGTTGGTGCACACTATGGGAGTGTTAGAGCAACTGAGGCACATCTCAGACTCCGTGACTATTCTTACATCAAAACTAAACGAAATAATAGCGGCCTACTAAAGCAGTGACCATTCCCTTTCCCTTATTTGGGGATTTTGAGTGTACATGGGTTTTGGCTCAATAAGCCTTCCACTCTTCAGGTTGGCTAAGGCAAAGAGGGACAATTGACTGGGGAGGGAGCTGGTTGGGATGGTCTAAGATGGGTTCATTAACTTGACTGGAAGGTTGGGCCTAGGTGGGACTGTTGGATGGAGAGTCACACACAGCCTTTCCAGTGTGGCTGAATAATGCTTGACATACTTGGGTTGAGGGAGCCTCAACTGGGGAATTGTCTCCGGGACTGGCCTGTGGCCATGTCTATGAATATTTTCTTGACTTTTGAGTGTTGTCAGAGGTCTCAGCCCACTGTGGACAGTACCACCCCTGGACAGGTTGTTGTATAAGAAAATAGGCTAAGCACGGCCAGGAGAGCAAGCCAGGAAGCAGCGTTCCTCCATGGCCTGTGTGTCGGCTCCTGCCTCCAGGTTCCTGTCCTGAGTTCCTACCTTGGGTTCCCTCAGTGATAAACTGTGACCGGGGAGATGTGAGCCAAATAAACCCTTTCCTCCCCAGATTGGTATTGGTCAGAGTGTTTAGTCACAGCAATTGAAGGCAGACTAGAACAGTATCCAAGACAAAGAAACCTGATTGTCTAATGAAGATCAACGCTGCCTCCATCATAGTCTTCTTCCTCTGGGTGGAAGAAAAGCAAAGATATTCAGCCCAGTTTTTCTGAGTTGAAAGTTCATCTCCCCCAAATCATATGCCACAGTCCCTTAGTCCCTCAGAATGTGGCTATATTTGGAGAGAAGGGTTAAAGAGGCAATTGAGTTAAAATGGAGCCATTACACAGATGTAGCGAGACATGGCTGACAGGCATGTGACGTCGTCTAGCCTCTGTAGAAAACAGTATGGAGGTTTCTCAAAGAAACTGGAACTTCCATATGACTCCTGGGTCTGTCCTGAAGGACACTGAGTTAGTATATGACAGAGGTGTCCGCACATCAATGATTACCACAGCACCACTCACAACAGCGAGGTTTCGGAACCAACCTGCGTCTTCAGCAAGAGAAGACCGTATGTATGATCTACATGAAGGATCACATTTTCCAGCCATGAAGAAGAATTAAGTCATGTAGTTTTCAGGAAAATGGACACAAATAGAGAAACTGTATTAAGTGAGCCAAGTCAGTCTCAAAAAGACGAATATCATATGTTTCCTTTCATTTTGGTTCCTAGATTTTATAGTCACATAAAATCATGTAGGGATAGAGTAGATGAGATTGTTCAGGAGAACAGAGAGAACCAGGAGAAGTGAGGAGGACGCAGAAAAGGAAGGGTAGGCGGGGAACAGGCTGGAGCACATGCAGCACTCAATACACACCTATGACCGAAAAATTAAAATTAAACAGTCACGTTAAGGGGCTGGAGAGATGGCTCGTCAGTGAAGAGCACTGGCTTCTCCTTCGGAGGGTCTGAGTTTGGTTCCTAGCATCCACATCAGACAGCTCACAGTCACTGTGACTCCTGCTCTAGAGGACCCAGTGCTTTCCTCTGGTCTCTACAGGTACTCACACAGAAGTTGCAGACACACATGCACACACACATACACACACAAAGAATTAGTTTAATAAATGGGGACTGGAAAGATAGCTCAGCAATCAAGAGTACTGACTGTTCTTGCAGAGGACCAGCATTTGGTTACTAGCACCTACATGGTGGCTCACAACTGCCTGCAATTCTAACTCTAGGGGACCCAATGCCCTCTTGTGGCCTTCTTGAGCACCAGAAACACTCACAGACATAAAGTAAAAATAAATAATATATATGGAGCTGGAAAGATAGTTCTATCAGTAAAGCACTCACAAGGCAAGCATGTTGGACCCTCAGCATCCACATAAAAGCCACGTCAGCAGCATACATCTAGAACTGCAACTCTGGAGAGGAAATGGCAGGTGGGTCTACGGGCTTGCTGGTCGCCAGCCTAGGCAAGCAGTGGACTTCCAGTTCAGCAAGACCGTGTCTCAAACAAGGTATATATTCGTAAAGGAAGACATTTAATGTCGACCTCTAAACTCCAAATACACACACACACATTTCCATATGCATTGTCACATCTATAACCACATACACACATGAACATATGCTTACACCAATCACACACACATACACAATGGAGATACGGCCAGTGTTCACAGTAAGAGAAGTCTGGTGGACAGACACACAAACAGAAAGACCATCTACAAGGAGAGATGTTTCAAAAGGAGTCATCCCTGGAACCCCTTGGTCTTGGACGATACTCCAGAACTGGGAGAAAATAAATGCTCAGAGTTTAAACCACCTGGTGTGGGCTCTTTTGTTACACAGTACCAGCAGGTGAATGCATAAGTTAGCCTACAGATCCATGAGTTATTTATTACCACAGTTCTTAAAATCAGACTCAATGGGCTTCCTCCAGAGCCTGTTAGCTGTTGAATTTATTGAATTTTACTTTTTGCTCTTAGGAATCACAAAGCTGATAGTCCACTAGGCCTGCTGGAGATTGTGTGCTTTAATTTACAGGTTCTTGGAGGTGGGTGGAGGTTTGTTTTGGAGTCTCCATGTATATGAACAGTGTCAGTGAATATTACTGTTTTCTCCACTTTTATGTCTGTGTGTGTGGTATGCGTGTGTGTGTGTGTGTGTGTGTGTGTGTGTGTGTGTGATTTGTGCTGCATGGGCACACATGCATAGGCGTGCACATGTCCATGCGGAGGCCCAAGGCTGGTGGGGGATTCACCCTCAATCGCTCTTCCACTGTATTCACTGAGGCAGGGTCTCTCAGGCAAACCCAGGGCTCCCCCATCTGGTTCATCTTACTAGCTTGCTATGGGGATCTCCTGTCTCTGTATTCCAAGGCTAGAGTCCCAGGCAGGTGGCCATGTCCAACTAGCATGGACATGGGTTCTGGAGATCCAAACTCTGGTGGTCATACTTGAGTGCCAAGCACTTTAACCGCTGAGCAATCTCCCCAGACCCAATATTCTTCATAAAATGGACAGGAAGTGTATTCTGTGGACCCTGAGCAAGAAACAGAAAAACATGGTGGTTCTGTTCACCAAAACAAACGTGTGGAAACAGGCATATCCCACTGCAGAGAGCACGTACATAAGCTGGTTGCTTGAAACTGGCTGCAGCTGGAAGTGGGCCACTATTCTGTGCAGCTGGCAGAAAGACTCAGAGGCAGGCTGGAGTCTGGGGCTTGAGGGGGAGGGAGAGGGAGGGAGGAAGGCCTGGTCCCAGGGGAAGGCCCCGGGGATGGGAACTCATTTGCACCATGGTTTATTTTGGCTCACAACAATCTGATCACTGGTCCCCAGGCCTCAGATTCCAGCCCAACCAAAAGTTTCTATTTGCAGAAAGCCTTAGAAGAAAAAGGAGAAGAGCTTCCCCACCAGACACTGAGCAAATATCTCCCTGAGACCTGCAGGGAGGTTCTGAATCCAGAACCCCACGCCAGGAAGCCCCTGGTGGAGACTGTGGCTCAGATTCACCACAGCCAAGCTACATATGCCACTACTGGCTACAGTCCTCCTAAAGGTCATTTCCAGTCCTCAGCACAGCAGTACTTCAAAGCAAAACAAGAATATGGGCCTGGGGTGGCAGCTCAGCTACCAGTGTGCTCGCCTAGCAAGCATGGGGTTCTCAGTTCCCCTCCCAAGTGCCACAGAAACTGGGCAGGGTGGCACATATGCCTGGAATCCAAGCCAGGATCAGAAGTTCAAAGTCATCCTCAGCCTACGGACCTAGTGTGAGGCCAGCCTGAGAACAGAAGGCCAGGTTTCTCAAGAACTAATTAATTCATTCTAAAATAGTGCCTTCTGCCCTACAGTCTCCCACGCTACCTCTCACTAGATTCTCAAACTTCTGTTATTCGGAGGGTCTCACACTGGAAGAGAGCACAACCCTACTTCACATGCAAGAGTAACACTGGACGTGTGGGGGATGAGGTGAGGGTGGCCATGAGTGTGCAGACGCACATGTATGCACGTGCATGTGGAAGCCAGAGGTCAACATCGGGTGTCATCCTCAGCTGCTCTCCACCTTAGTTTCTGAGGCAGAGTCTCTCCGCAGACCTGAAGTTCACCTTCTGGGTAGACTAGCCAACAAGTCCCAGGAATCCTCCTCTTCCCACCCCAAGCCCCTGCTTCCGCTCTGGAGGTAGAGAGGCTGCTGTGCCCAGCATCAATATGGTGCTGAGGATCTAACTCAGGTCCTTCTGCTTTCACACTGAGCCATCTGCCCAGCCCCTACATGGTTTCTTGTAATGTCAGGCCAATGGCACCATTTGTGTTTCTAGCCGATGTGTTATCCGTGGGCACAGGTCTACAGATGGATCAGGACTGATGGATGACCGAAGGGTGCTGGGTGGACGCTGGTTCTCACAACAGCACTGTAGCAGGCTCTGTTGTTACAGCTGAGGCTCAGAGCTGGTGGGTACTCCTGCCTGCTACCCAGCTTGTAAACTGCAGAGCCCAGATAGGATCCACACCAGGTTCTGAGAGACTGGCTATCTGGCTGTCTCGGAACACTCCCAAAAAAGAGCTCATATTCTTCAGAGCAGGGGGCACTGCTTCTCCCGGGGTGCAGCTGCTCTGCAGTCTGCCTAGTGTAAAATACCCATGACACCATCATCGCCATCATCATCATCATCATCATCATCATCATCAATTTAAAAGAGACTTCTATGTTCTGAATATTAGTCAAAATGTATCTTTGGGGAAAAACCTTAAAGATTTGTCCTAAAACAAAGTTTGTTTTGGTTTCTGGTCCCAGCTTTGGAGGGAGACAGGAAAGTAGATTGAAGGTAGGCTGGGAGGGAGGAAAGTTAGAGGAGGAAGCGGGAGAAGGGGAACTATGGAGAGAGGCTGTGCTGGAGATGTGGAAGGGCTGATGGGAAGGAGGCTGATGGGAGGGAGGCTGATAGGAGGGAGGCTGGAAGAAGGAGGCTGATGGGAGGGAGGTTGATGGGAGGGAGGCTGGAGAAAGGAGGCTGATGAGAGGGAGGCTGATGGGAGGAAGGACAAGGGAGAGGAAAGTTAAAGCGGGGACAGAGCATTTTAGTTCCTGTGAGGAATGAGAAAGGAAGGGCTTGGAGCTTGCTTGGTGACCTGTTTGGAACTCCACCTCCTGATTCCCCCAACTTTATCTTGACACTCTGACAACATGGCTTCTAGCATTCATTCAACAAACATTGAGCTCTCACTACCTTCTGAGCAAGCTGATACAAACTGGAGCCTGGACTGTCTCACTCCCCTCACACACTGGAGAAAACACAGGGGGCCTACCTGGAGTAGAGCTGAATGTTCTAATGAAACACGACTGGAGCAAGTGGTGCAGGTGACTGAGATGGGCAGCTGACATCCTGAACTGGCCTCGGTCATGGTGAACGACCCCAAAAATGTCAGGATGTCAGGTAACTTACATGTTCTCATTCTCTCTTTTTCTTTTCATGGTCTTTTTGAGACAGGGTCTCCCTATAGCCCCAGCTGGCCCACTGGAACTTGCTATGTGGACCAGGTTGGCCTCCATCCCACAGAGTTTCACCTGCCTCTGCCTCTGCCTCCCAAGTGCTGGGATTAAAGATGTGGGCCACCACACCTGGCTCATTCCACCTCTCTTAAACTGGAAGCAAGTTTTGTTTTTGTGAAGCTGGCATTAGAGCTGAGCCTTTGAGAGAGGCCAGGATTCGTCAGCCCAGGGTCTTCTGTCTCCACTGACGGTGCTGACTTTGTGAGTAAAAGCTATTAAACTGCTGCAAAAAAATTGAAAAAGGAAACATGGAAGTGGACTTTTGAATTTATGGAAGACAGTGCATTAAATATCCCTCTAAACTTACTCCAGAGTTTCAATTAACTTGGTGGGTATTTAATAATTCACATTTACAACAGCCATAAAAGCCTTATCGAGCAGATTATTTTATGATGTCAAACATGTCTAAAAACAGAAGGGAACTGAACTCTAAAACCCAAGCCTTCAGTTGAAGCTGTCTGTTGAGAGGACTCAGCTTACACCCTCTGAACGTGGCCTAGATGGCTCTGTTGTCTTCTGGGGCCATATCAGGCCCCATTCCTCTGTTCCAGAACCATTCTCCCTTACATCATGGTCTGGTTTTATATTTTAAATTAGGAAGACTACCAAGCTATGCATGGTGCCCCATGCCTGGAATCCCAATACTTGGGAGGCTGAGACAGGAGGACTGCTTTGAGTTTGAAGCCAGCCTGAGATACCTAGTGAGGTCAAGGGCAGCCTGGGATAGGTAGGGAAACCCAAAGAAACACACAGTAATGAGAGGATTTCCACAGCAGGTATTGGAGCGGCAGTGGCTTGGAGATCCACATCCCCCGTTTTCGATGGGGTCAGTGCTTGTTCAATGGCCAGATTGATTTTTTTGTTGTTGTTTTTTACTTGATTTCTGTGCATCTTGCAAGTCTTTGATGGGGCCCATGACTCACCAGTGACCCTGTCTTCTGATAGCATCTGGGTGACTCATGCCCATGATACCTGGGAGCCCAGCAGAGGTACTGTTTGTTCAGACCACAGTCACTCCACACCTGCCCTTCCTGGAACTTGATCCAAAACCTGGTGGTTGCTCCTCCCTAGGGCCCCAGAAACGACAAGTTGGCCTACTCACTCCAGCCGGTGCATGGCTAGAAGGGCCAGGTAGCTTCTGGGAATGAGAATGAATAGGCAGCCCCAGGGTGGAGGTCAAGGCTGGCCAGAGGCACCCTTTCCAAAGACTAAGCTAGCACCCCTCCTCCTGCCAGACTCAGCTGGTCACCTTTGCTCTACTCATCAAAAGGGAATATTTACTGTTATTGTAATGACTCCTCTCACTGCTCAAGGCTCTACCTTGAACACATGAGCCTTTCAGAAAACACAAAGGGGTATTGTGTGAGCCACTGCCCCAGAGACCGACAGAGCAGTAAATTCAATTACACAGCACCCCTCCAGTCTGGCCATTGTTTAACTCGGGAATTGCCTCTTCATTATGAGCCAAATTAGATACCTGGATGTCCAGGTTGTCCTGAAATAATAAAGCAACAAAGAAATCCCCGCCCGGAGGTATAACCTCGGCCGAGAAGTGGTGGGTCTGGGTCCTCCTCTCTCCCTGATGCTGACCGACTGTGAGACCTCAGCAATCTGGAATTTGAGACCTCTGATTTTTCTCATCTGACCCATGAAGAAATGGAGTACTCTACACGGGTAGTTCTCATAGTGTGGTCTGGGGTCCCAGGGGTCTCTGAGCCTCTTGCTGTGGACCTGTGACATCAGCCTTCCTCTTACAAGAGTCATTGGCCTTTTCTAGTCTCACCCCATCACATGTGTGGAGTTTTCCAGAAATGTGATCCTGAGGGACTGAACTGAGAGGCAGGTGTGAGAACCCAGCACCTACCACGCAGTCTGATTACAGCAGTTTGCAAGCACGTCAAACAATGGCACCCTTCCCGCTGACCTCCCCTGCTGTTTGGACCATGCTACTTTCCATTGAAAAAGTGCCATTCAGAGAAACATGTGGTAAGTTTAGTGTTACTTTTAAATACATGTTTAATAACTTGTCGGGTTTGATTTAAATATGGTAAAAGTTAGTAAAGAGAATCACCCAGACAAGAGCTCCTGGAGATCTTCACACAATGGTTAAGAGTGTAACCTGGGAACCAGGGAGATGCCCAGTCGTTAAGAGCTTGCTGCACAAGCATGAAGATCTGAGTCTGGATTCCCAGTACCCATGTAAAGAGCCTTGTGTGGCCATGTGTGCTTGTCACCCCAGGGCTAGTGGGGTGGTATGAAGACCAGAGGAAGTCACCAGCCTAGGAGAAAACAGTGAGCTCTGGTCTCAGTGAGAGACCCTGTCTCAAGGGAGAAAGGTGCTGAGTGACAGAGGAAGACATCCAAGGGTTCCTGCTGGACTCTATGAGTACACATCCTTGTACACACCAGCATGTGTATGTGCACGCACACACACACACACACACACACACACACACACACACACACATTAGTGCTGCCCCATTAGGTGGGAGGTGAAGCAGGAGGCCCAAAATAGGAGGCCAGCCTAGGCTATCCAGTAAGACCCTGTCTCAGAAATTCAAACAAAACGAAGTGCAGAATGGAAACAGATCCCGAGGTCAAACCTACCATCAGACCAACTTTCTGAGTCTTTGATGTCCCATCATCTGGGACATCATGGCAGGGAGAGTCCATCATGGCCAGGAGACGTGGCTGCAGGAGCAGGAAGCTGGCTGATCAGATTTTCATCCATACACCAAAAGCAGAGAGAGAAAACATGAAACAGCATGAGGCCACGAACGTTATAACCTGTCCCTGTAGTGAACTTCTCCCATAAGGCTGCACTTCTTGAAGGTTCCAGAACCTCCCAAACAGCACTGTTAACTAGGGACCAAGTGTTCAAATGCATAAGCCCCAGGGGGACATTTCTCATTCAAACAACCACAAGGTCAGAATTTGAGTAGAACTTAAAGTAATACTTCCCTAACTTGATCAACCAGCTTTCTGCTTCCGCTGCCAGGCCGCATCTTCCCCACCAGGATGGACTCTGTCCCTCTGGAACCATAAGTCCAAACAAGCTTTTTCTTCCTTAAGTTATTGGCCATGCTGTTTGATCATAGCAGGAGGAATATAACTAATATACGCGCTTATTTACCATGGGCACTCCCCTGCTCCTCCATAAACCAGCAGCACTGACGTCCATGCACACCTCGTTCATCAGTGGACTCGGGCTGCTCGCTGCCAGACATTTGATAAGCATTTATGGGCAGTAAAGAAGGAAAGGAGAGGGCAGAGGGCGCGGGGCACGGCTATCCGTGTTTCTGTGGAATCCGCAGGGCAGGCTTTTTACCAGCAGAGAAGGGCTGTGCACTGGAGCAAGGGGCAGACTGGAGGAGGCCAGGGCTGCTTTGTCCCAGGATCAGTTACCAGTTCCTACAAAGCTGTCACTTCTCCTCCAGAGGAGCCTGGCCTATGAGTCCTCAGCAGAGAGCCTGAGAGGTGTGGGGACACTGGTGCCTTTTGGAAGGGGTTACCAGGAGACTCAGATGCACATGGGTATGAGGAGCGAGCTCTTCAGGGGACCGACCCTTCCATTCTCCGGGCTCTGGGTCTGTGAGCAGACAGTCTCAGATCAGTTGAGGGTTTTCCAAACCCAGTCCCGGAGATGGAGGCCTCCCTTCCTCACCGCGCCTGTGTCAGTCTCCCCGTGTCAGGTGTGTCCTCATGTTTGCTCCTGGGAATTGAATTCCAGGAATGAGCCAGGCCTGCTGCCTGCTCTGGAAGCCCCTGGAGTGAAGAGGACGTTTTACACTTAGTCACTCAGACTCTGCTGTTTCAACCTCATCGTCCTTGCTGGGAGGTTACCACCACTGGAAAAGACCTCTGTAGGCAGGAGAGGGGACTGCTCTGGGCCTCAAGGAAGTGTTGAGTCTGGAGGGAGAAACAGACCACATGGACCACTGGAGCCCAGGAGGTAAGCCTCAGAGCCAGTTCAGAGATGCTGAGGTGATTGTAAGGACCATGCACACAGCAAGTCTTTGTGACAGAGGACCATGAGCTACAGAGCATGGGTCGGGTTCTCGCTCTTCACTTTCTCCTCCCTTGCTTTACTGAATCGTGGGGCTCCTAGGAGGTCGGGGAGGGAGCAGAAGGTGAACGGGCTGTTAGTGTAGATGAAACTCCGAAGTGCCCGTGTCACTTTCACAGGAGTGCAGAGGCACTGACTCCTTCCAAGCAGGGGTGCCAGTTAATGCGAGGAATGTGTTAGAACACAAGCAAGGCTGCCTGGGCGTCTCAGTCACTTTTCCTGTGGCTGGAATAAAACGCTGATGAAAGCAACTGAAGGAAGGAAGGGGTTAGTCTGGCTTATACTTCTGGGGTACTGTCGATTATGGGGAAGTCACAGCAGCAAGAGCTTAATTAGGAGCTGGTGGCATCCACAGTCAAGGAACAAAGTGACAGTGGTTCGCTCACCTTCTCCATTTAGATAGTCCAGGCTCTCCGACCCAGGAAGCACTCCTGTCCGAGGATGAAATGGGACTTCCTCCATCAGTTAACACTGAAACCAAGATAAGTGGTGGTGGCAGGCTTGCCAAACCTAGATAATCCTCACAGGGGAATGATTCTAGAGCCTGTCAATTGGTGATTAACACTAACCATCAAGCAGAGGGAGTGTCATTGGGGAGGTATCTGGTACACCAGACACTACTGTTCCTGACCCTGTAAGATCACAAGGACAAGAGACTGCTGGTTAAAAAAATTCAGGAACTAGAATCCTAACAGAGAGGGGATCCTCTAAGGCAGAGGAGCTCGAAGACTGGGCTGATTGACAGGGAGAGGCACCGAGTCTATAATTGTCCACTGGAATCCATTTTCAACACAGACCACCTATGTAGCCATTTACTTGGAATTAAAACATTTCCTCCTTGAGGGAGGGAGGAGAGAGGCTGGTAAGACTGGGAAGTAAATAAAATGCTCAAGACCCAGGAAATAAAGGAAAATTATAAGCTCAGGAGTTTCCTGAAAGTAAGAAGATTCAAAAGACCCCACCCCAAGGTTATATAAACAGAAACAATTGCTGAGAGCCAGCCAAACACCAACACACCTGTAAGTCCTGCTGGGAGGTCCAGAGATACAGCCTTCATGAGTCATCACTGTGCTGGGGACTGGACTTTCCAGTGATGCAACCGCCTTGTAGTCACCCATGCTCCTAAAACCCCTCGTCCATGCTTCTTTGGTAACCCCAATACAGTCACTAAGCGAGGTTTGGGTGGCATCATTTCTTTGATCTGCCATTAATAACCCATCTGCGGTAAATAGGTGTTTATTGTCACTTTCTGGAAAAAGTCACACAACACAGACTCACCCAGCTAGACTACATTTCCCAGCTTCCCTTGCAGCTAAGTAAAATCACGTGACCAAATCCAGGCCAATTACTACCTGCCATGTGAATCTACATGCTTTAATGGGAGGTGGGAAAGGGTGCCTCTGCCTCTCCTTATTCAGGTGGAAGCACGGATGTGGATGCGAACAAAGCAGAAAAAGGCAGGCAACAGAGCCCCCAAACCAGCTTGGGCCAGTGTCCCCAAGTGTCATGGAAGGAACAAGCGTACTTCTATCTCACAGAAGCCCTTGCTTTGTGTCACATGTTACTGGTATGTTATTGTGAAATGCTGTTCTGTGTGAGAGGCAGAGCATATGTTTATGGTATTGTTCTGAGACCGAATTTCATTCTACAGGCCACAGTGGCCTGAAATTCAGATCCCTGGGCTTTCACAGCACAGGGATCACAGGCATGCACCACCCTGCCTGGCCCTCTTCTGTTGTATCTTAATGACTCAAACACTAAGTCCGTATCTTTTCCCCATATACAAACACAAGCTGAGTGAGAGCCAGACCAAGTCACTGTCTGGCTGAGTCATAAACCACAGGCCCCCAAAAGCCACTCTTCTTGCACCCACAGGCTCTGTGTCAACTTGTGACAAGATGCACACCTGAGAGGTGTCTCTGCACTTGACGACAGCAACCCAGGGGTAGAGGCCACTTGGGTCTGCAACATAAATCTGGGCAGGAACAGATGCACTGTGTCTGCTGTTACAGAAACTAGCCAGGAAACAGTCTCCTGAGTTCCTGGGATAACGTCGGGGAGTGGAGGGGTACTGAAGGACTTATTGGAGATAAGGCTGAAGAGACAGAGTCTCTTAGCTTCCCATCAGAAGAGTTTCACTACATCCTTTATCTTCATGGGCAGGATCACAGAAGGTGCTAATGATCCCCAAGGGTCTGTCCCATAGAGGAGAGTCCTAGTGACATACTCCCTAGCTTGACTTAGTCACTCTTCAGTGATGTGCTTATCAGGGCTAAAGGTGAGCCAGAGTGATTAGTAATAGAAGATACTTTGGATAAGAAAAGAGTCATAAAGATCTGGGGGAAGTGGGACTGTGCACAGAACCTACTCAACTCCATCCATCCATTCTTCAATCATTCACTCAATGCCTGGGTGTTCATCACCGAGAAATACCAGGTGCTCAAACACTGAGGAACAGTGACATACATGGTCTGGCTCTTACTCAGCTTATGTTTGTTTGTGAGGAAAAGATAAGATAAATTGAAAACTAACAAGGTGATAAACTTGGAGAAGAGCATTCACAGTGAGAGGGACTGGTAGGGAGGTAAGGTCCATTGAAGCAGAGTCAGAGGGGGCTATCATGGCATCAGGTTCCAAGCATGAAAGGAAGGTAGCCTTGTGGCGATGAAGGGAAGGAAAATTCAAAGGCACCTCAGTGCTAAGACCCTGGGGCAATAGGTGGGCTGCTCCAGTGTAGGTGGAGTCTAGTGTGCTGGAGAAGAATGGTGAGCAGGTCAGGGACTGCCCAGATCATGCACACTGAAAGCATAGGATTCTGTTCTCTGATGGGGACTTTAAGGAAAGAGGCGACCTCAAGGGATTTACTATTCCAAAGATAAGGTTGGCTGCTGGCTGAAGAGTACGCTACAGGAGTAACTGAGGGGTGAACTGACTGCTGAGTGGTCAGGGCCAGTGAGGGCCAAAGGAAGTAGCAGAAAGAATGAGAAGAGGCTTGGCCTGAATATGGAAATGAAGTCCAGAAGATCTGGTGGTCAGATGAGACGTGGGCCGACATCCTGTGCTGGAGAGCTGTAGTGTCAACTTGACACACCTGGGTGGAGGGAGGATGAGTTGAGGAACTGCCTCTACTAGACTGGCCTCTGGCCATGTCTGAGGGGCATTTTCTTGATGAGGGAGGGCCCCGCCCACTGTGAGCTGTGCCACCCATTGGCAAGTGGTCCTGTATTGGATAAAAAGTAGGCTGAGCATGGGTCAGGGGAGTAAGCCAGTAAGCTGCATTCCTCCATGGTCTGTGATCCAGCTCCTGCCTCCAGGTTTCTGACTGGGAGATGTAAACCAAATAAACCCTTTCTTCCCCAACCTGGTATTGGTCAGAGTGTTTTGTCACAGCAATAGAAGCAACCAGGACAGAGCAACTGGTGGGTATAATTATTTATTTCTCTTGTAGTTGTGACAAAATACCTAGTGAGAAGCAACTTAATAGAGAAAGGGTTTAGGCTGGCTCACGTTTCAGGGAATACAGACCATCGTGGTAGGGAAGACATGGAGGTAAGTGGCTCCATGGTGGCCGGAGCACACAGTAGGGCCACCTCCCATCTTGGCAGAACAGAGAGCAGAATACAGGCAGGAAATGGAATTCGGCTATAAAACCCCAAAGCCGTCCCCCAGTAATCCACTTCCTCCAGTCAGTCTCTACCTCCTAAAAACTTTACAGTCTGGGCTGGAGAGGTGGTTAAGGGCACTGGCTGCTCTTGCAGAGGACCTGAGTATGCATTCCAGCACCCACATGACCACTAACATAACTCCAGTTCCAGGGGATCTGATGCCTTCTTCTAACCTCCTCAGGCATTGCACGACATGGGTGTACTTACATACATGCGGGCAATACGCTCATACACATGTGATAAAAATAATAAATATTTTTTAAAGTTCTACAGTCTTCTAAAACAGTACACACGAGCCTACGGGGCGGGGGCATTTCACGTGTCGAAACAACACGGTGGGCGCATTCCTGATTCAGGAAGTGCTCTTCTCTGCAGGAGCTGGTCTCTGACCTTTACTCCCATGGCAGTGCACACCTGTCTACATATGCTCATCTATGGCGCTGCGCCCTGAGAGTTCATGCTACAGAACAACAGGTGGGCTGTATAGGACAAACAACACCACAGGTAGACAGGTGGTTGCTGTATAGGACTAGCCTTGCAGGGTGGAACTTAGCTAAGCCTGAGCCAGAGAGGACCCCGGCAGGGGACGTGTCTGCACTGGAGAGAATGGGGCAAAGGCAGCAGTGCCCTCCTGAAGCCCAGGGCAAAAGGAGAAGGTTCTGGCATACCTCAACGTGGAGTCTAGGGCGTTGTCAGGGGCCAGAAGTAACTGGGTTGGCTAGGGACAGTCCAACCCCTCCGAAACCATGGTTCTGGCTGGTGTACTTTGGGTCACCGACTAGAAGTGCACGGTGCTCGCTCTCCTCTCTGAGACTGGACTACATGCTGAGGGGTCTCCAGAAGCCAGGCCCTGAGAACATGCATAGGGCTGAAGCTCTGTCCTTCTAACTTTCTTGTATGGACACCTTCTGCTGTTATTAACAAGCAGTTGATCTGAATTTGTAAATTCTTACTCTTTTAAAATGATTCTCCCCCCCCCCCCCACGAATTGTAACAGCTGACTCACCCCAGGCTTGCAGTTGGCATTCCAACATATAATTGCCTCCATAAACGCATGCTGTTCCCACCAGCTAAGCCGAGTTTATAAATCTTCTTCTCGAGGAGAGAATGAAGCCAAGCCTCTGCTCAACTCAGCATTTCACTCTTTAATTTTTTTTTTTTTCACTCCCAACTTTTATATGACCCTTCACTCTTTTTCTAGAAGGTTTCTGGCCTTTGGCTCCCATCTCCACTGCCAGCTTTCCTCTCTGCCTCCAGGGTCCCCTCTCACAGGGGCATAGTCCTAGTTTTCTGGGACTACTCTAATTCATTGTAGGAACTGCAGGACTTAAAATAAGAGAACCTGTTGTCTCACTGTTCTATAGGCCAGAAGTCCAGAGCCAAGGTGTCACCAGAGCCACCATCCCACCAGAGGCCCCGAGGGAAGAGCCTTCCTCACCTCTTCCAGGTTCTGGTAGCCCCGGGCATCCCGGCTCGTGGCTGCATCACTGTAATCTTTGCCACCATCTGTAGATAGCCTCCTTGTCTCTCTGTGTCTCACTTGTGTGTGTTCCTCCTAAGGATATCGTCACTGGATGCAAGGCCCATTAGAATAGCCCTGGATGGTCTCATCTTCAGATCCTTATTACATCTGCAAAGTCTTTTTATCCAAATAAGGTTATACTCACAGATGTCAGAGGCTAGGACATACACGTTTGGGGGAATGGGGTGTCACCAGGCAAGGGGTGATTAGAGGGAGGAGATGGGAAAATTTGCAAGCTGCCACGGGTCACACATGAGCAAGGCCTCATTCCATCTGTCCACATGTGAGAACCTACAGAAAAACTCAGACTTAGTGTTGGACCTTCTTGACTGTGAGCAAGTTATTAAACGAGAGACGGTAATTCTGGTGCAAAGCCAGGTCACAGGAGGAACGGTAGAAAATGCCACGTAAATGACGGGCTGCAGAAATGCCCAGTGGGTAAAGCCACTCGTTCCCAAGAGCCCGATAACCTGAGTTTGATCCCTGGGAAGCCACATGTCACTGGGAAGCCACATGTCAGAAGGAGAGAACTAACTCCTACAGTTGTCCTCTGACATCTACAAGCATGCCATGCCAGTGTGCACAAGTACACACACACGCACACACACACACGCACACACACACGCACACGCACGCACACACACACACACGCACACACACACACACACTAATGAAATACCATACAAATGAGAGCCTGTCGTTACAATTTTTACCAATTAGCAAAATATTATCAAATATAATGTTGGAAGCTTCATCCCTAAATTAATGTGATGGTACTTGGAGTTGGGGCCTTAGGGACCTGACTGGGATAGGATGAGGTCGTGAGGGCGGGTTCGTGTAGAACAGGAGGCTTTATGAGGAAGGGAGCAGAGACCTGAATTGGCACCTCTTCCTTCCCATGCCCTCCACTGAGCTCTGATGCAGGAATGTACAGATGTACAGGTGACAAGAGAGTGGAGCTGTGGGGGGACAAAGGAGACCGATGGGAGGGATGGAGGGAGGAAGGGCGGGTAATAGGATGTGGGGGACTATGTACAAAGTACTTTATATGTTTGCATGACAATGGTTCTTAGCATCCCAGTATAAGAAAATTTAATTAAAAACAGACCAAACAAGCAAGAAGACCTCAGGAGAGGCCAGCTCCATGCTCTTGACTCCCAACCTGTAAGAGTGTAAGCCAAATAAGCTCGTATTCTTTATAAATGGCCTAATCTCAAGTGTCTTGCTACAGCAATAGAAAATAGACTGATTGATAGTAGATAATGCATTTGCTTAGTTTTAACTAAGGAAGCGTTTAAATATATCTGGTCATACTGAATCAAATCTTACATTTTCATTCGAAAGGTAATGCAAAGCCATCTTCAGAATTAATTTGTGTCATTTATTCCACAGATATTTACTGAATGTGAGTCACAGGGCTGCAGAAAAGCCATGCCAGACGAGACACAATTCTGGCCCTAATGGAGTGGGATACATGCTGGAGAGACAGAGAATTAACTAACAAGATTAAAAAATAGTAATAATAAAGTAAAATAAAAGACTGGGGATAGCTGTAGAGGAACACTTGCCTAGCAAGGGCAAGGCCCTCTGTTCCATCTCCTGCATGCAAATCAAATAACCTAAAATATACAGAACATTAAATAACAGTAAGGGCTTAAGGGGGAAAAAAAAGAACTCGCATACTACAGTCAAGCAAGTTGGGGAAGCCCCACAGGGCGGCCTCAGTCCAGTCACGTGGCCAGAGGGGAGGGAACAGTTCAAGGAAGCCTCCTACCTGGTGCTTGGGGGGATGTACAGAGGCCAGCACCGCAGCCCAGAGGGAGAGGAGGTCACAGGGAAGAGAGATGGAGCGATGGAAGAGGCTCAGAAACAGCCAGGCCTACTGGCATCTGACAGGACTCAGCTTTTCCTCTAAGTCACATGAGCCGCTGGAGGGCTTTAGCTGAAGAAAGGCCTGGCTGACTGCTGTAACACAGTCCCCCTGTGAGATGTCTCTAGAAATTAGGAGAATTCAAATTCACATGTTGTATCGAAAAGTCATTTTCTAAATGTCAAACACTTGCTTTTCTTCCCTTGTAAAGGAGAGCAGGTGGTTCTTGGCAGAGAAACAGTCCACTCGTTTTTGACATGAACGCCAAAGGGTAGGGTGGAAATGAAGGAACGGGGAGGCACATTCGCTAAGTTTAGTCAGCCTCCGCTCGAGCTACCAGCAAGCACATATGCTCAAGCTCAGAGCTGGGAGGGGCTTCCTTTGTCTCTCCCCACACACAGCCCAGCTATTTTGGGGTGCCCAAGTATCTGGAGATGCGGTCTGCCAGGAAGGGTGGGGCTTCTGGGCTGAGGCAGAACATAAGAGGGAGTCACCAAGGCCTTGCCTCTTCCTCCTCACCTCAGGCTGGTCGGGGGACATGGGCTATGTCCTCATCATGGCCTTAAACATACCATGGAGTTAGTTCAACGTCCACCGCAGCCCAGCACCCTGCCATGCGCCTGCAGAGAGATGGGATGGCCATGAACAGGAAATTATTGACACAAGCTACAAAGATGAACCTAGAAGGCACTGTGCTCAGTGAAAGGAGGCAGACACCAGAGACCAAGGATGTTAGACGCTCTTCATATCCAGAAGAGCCAACTCTATGAAGACAGAAAACAGACTGAAGTTACTCAGAGCTGAGGATTGCGTGTAGGGTATGACGGCTAATGGGTTTCTTTCCTAGGTAATAAAAATGTCCAGGAACTGATAGGGTGATCTAGGTATGCTTATCTGCGAACATTCAAAAGGCCCTGAGTTATATACTTTAGAAGGGTGTCCATCATCTGAAGATATATGTGCCTCCAGAATGCATTTATTGAAATCCAAGGCTGGACATGCAGATCAGTGATAGAGCCTAGAGAGCCGCTTTGTTTTTGTCAACTTGACACCTGGAGAAGAGGGAACTTAATTGAAGAATTTCCAATATCAGATTGGCCCGTGGCTATTTTTGTGAGGCAATTTCTTAATTTCTAATTGATGTGGGAGGGCTCAGTCCACCGTGGACGGTACCATCCCTGAGGCAGGTGGTCCTGGGCTGTATAAGAAAGGTAGCTGAGCCGGAGGAAGCAGCCAGCAAGCAGTGTTCCTCCAAGTCGCTAGTTACCTTAAAACAGACCTGAGGACACGTTTGCCCTCCAACCCAGTGAAGACAGGGAGGAGGTGCTGTCTAGGAGCCAGGGACACACCCCACACCCCAGCAGATGCTGTGTCTGAATCTGTTGGTTTGTTGACCTTGGAATGGTGGGCCCAGGGATTCTGTGAAATAAGTCCCCATTGTTTATAAATCACCAGTGGGTTCACCAACTTTCTCTAACAAGCACCTAAGCTTGTCACCTGCTGCAGAGAGGCCTATGTTGACTCATGGTTTGGAAGGTTTGGGTCTGAGATTGGCCTGTTGCATCTGGGCCTGTGCAGAGGCAGCTCATGGAAAATGAGTAAAACTGCCTTTCCACCAGGAGTTCCAGCTGGCTGTCCTGCTGCAGAAGACAGCAGTGGCCCCCGGATTCCTACATCTTGGATGTTCCTCCCAGGGCTGTGATGTTCCTCATTCTAAATTTATTAATTTCAGGACAACAACAGCAAAGAATGAGGGCAAGTGCTGGGCGTCCCTTTGACAGGAGAATGGGGGAAACTCTAGCATTCTGTGAGAAGCTTCCAGAATATGGGGCTGTCAGTCCTTTCCCTTGAGAGCTAAGAAAAGAAGTCAACCCTCCTACATAGCTGGCACCAAAAGTCACATCCAATATGGCGGCATTGGGGCTGGAGAGATGGCCCAGAGGTTACTAGTACTTCCTGCTCTTCCAGAGGTCCCAACTGCAATTCCCAGAGCTCACATCAGGCAGCTTACAACCACCTCTAATTCCAGCTCCAGGGGATCCAGCACTCTCTTCTGGCCTCTGGGGTAACCCCACACATATGGCATGTACACAGAGAGACACACATGTACACAAATGAAGATTAAAATTTTTTAAAATGATAGCATTTTGCACTTCAAGCAGCATGAGACTTGAGTAGAACAGGCGTACGTAGCTCTGGCTGGGCCCGTAGCTCTGGCAATCACATGTGTGGGGAGGTGTGGCAAGTCTCATAGGTAAAAAGCCATCCTCAGTAGCATCATTAGGGCACACTGAATGTGATTCCAGTGTCTCCTTGACTTGGACTTCCAAACCCCAGAACTGTAAGACCTAAGTTCCCACTGTCTGTAAACCATCCAGTGTGTCAGCCAGCTTCCCACCACCACAGCAAACAGCAGAGCTAACCATTCTACAGAGAGAGGCTTACACTGGCTCATGGCTTTGCAAGATTAAAACTGAAATATTCCAGGTTCTTAATGATTTACTCAGATGCCTACTTAAGTCTGTTAGATGATTTGGTCTTTAATCCAGACTGTACCATAATCCAGGTTTGTTTTATCACCAAAGGTGGTGTGTGATTGAACCTTTCTTGATCATTTGCTGGACCGTCTGATCTGGTCATGACTAATAATTCTTAGTTTGTGTCAGGATTAGTGGTTTAGTTCCCAGGTTGCTCAGGGCAAATGTACGAGTCATTTTAGATTCTGAAGAAAAAAAAAACCTACAAAATCATATATCCATGCAGGTCTGACTCAGTGCAGACACATTTATTTAAGGATTATCAATTTTACAGAATACCACAGGTCCTTATTAAAATATCAGCTGTTCAGACATGCCTAAGGCATGCCACAGTGCATGGATTTTGATGAACTTCGATTCAAGAATAGAGCCTTAGAAGGGAAATAGTGGGGCTAGGGTGACAGTGTGGTAGACACAAGGGGAGTGTGGCCCAGCCCTCCCAGGAAACAGCCAAAGATCCCTGAGCAAGGAACTGAATCTCCTTAGGCCTCAGTTTCCTTTCCTGTAAACATAGGCATTGACCACATTTTGCAACTATTTAGAGTTTTCCAGTTTTAAATCTCAGTGTCTTTCTGACCACCCAAGCCAAGAAACCCAAAAATATGTAAACGAAAGAAAATGACTCCCATCTACAGCACTGGTCTCTCGACACTCCTTGCTGTGAATGTGGGGCCTGCAGTGCTCAGCGGTGCCTCAGGAGACAGAGGCCAAGTCCTTCCCAGCCAGGAAACCTGCTGGTTATTCCTTGCTTACATCTCACTGTATGATGGGCTCTGTTCTGTGCTCAGGAAAAACAGATGTGGTAAAACCCTGACCAGAGAAGTTTAGACTCTTGCTCCAGGCACACAGCTGTATAGCCGGAGGGAAACTGAGTTGGGGTGATCCCAGGCAGTCTGGCCCAACAGCTACCCCCAGAGGTTAGGACAGCAGGCTCCAACCATCCAGGGAGCCTGTCTTCAGGCCTGAGGGACCCAAGGGACACAGGAGGAGGCTTCCAACAAGTAGAAGAAAATGCTAGAGGGACAGAAGGAAAAGGTTTCTACCCTGGAGTATTGGAGGAATCCTGAAGAAGGGACAGCCAGGGTCCCTTCGTGGAACCACCCAGATGGGAGGCTGGGAGACTGAAAGGCCGCCAGCTAACCTTCCTGGTAACTGTGCCAGCCAACAGACTGGCCGGAGAGGACAGGTTTGGAAGTCAGGGGAGATGTCAGGTTATGACTTAATCTGATCCTTGAGCCCCCACATGAGTGGAATGCGTGTATCAGTGGAACGGTCACCACTCCCGGATCACAGGTACTGTGTTGCAATTCCACCTCCAAGCAGATCTGTTCCCCTCACTCGGCGCCCCTGCTTCCCCACCCTTCCCACTTTGCCTGTGGTTTTCACAGTAGTGTGTGCTGCTCTTTTACTGCTCAAGGGGCAGAGACTAAGCTTCACTCAGCTGTCTTCTTGCCAACTGAATAAATGGTACATCTTGGACTAAATGTTTAACCTGCAACTGGAAACCCCAGAGACTGTGCTGTTGACTCGGTCATAAGGTAAACACAGACCAGGTCCTCCTCGGGAGGCTGATTTGGACTGTTTCTGAAAAGGATGGCTTAGCAAGTTAATCATTTTTCATAATGATGCCTAGATCCTGAAGAACTCTGTCTGCACCCTCTGTAGGCACTTCATATGGATGGTACGTCCCCTCTTTCTGCTGAGGGAAGGCTTCCTTCTCCCTCACAGTCTCCACAGACCATCTGATCACTCTGCCAGTGAGCCTTCTGAGTTTCAATTTCCTCCTACCACCATTGACTTTTGATCTCTAAGCAGAAGGGCTGTACTTTTATTAGATTCAATTTGCTGTAAGGCCCCAGGTTCCCTGTGAATAGCGCTGTAACAGTCAATGAATAATCACAGGGCTCAGCCAGTCTGGGCTTTAATTCTGCTAAGTAACTAGGAAACGAACCAAGAACAGGAAGAAGAAAAGCATTCGCCATGTCCCTGAGCCTGTAACTGCCCGATGGCGAGGTGGATCAGTCAACAAGCAGGACTCAGGTGGTGGGGGGGACGGACTGCTAGACCTTGTCTCCACAAGATGAAGATGCCAGGAGTCTCTGCAACCCAACAGACCTGCCATTGATGCTTCCAGTTGCTATCAACTAAGTTTGTTTCACACATTTAGACCTGTTAAATCTGAGTTGTCCCTTCCTTTTTTTTTTTTTTTTCTTCTTCTTTAAATATTGTCTTAAAATGCTCTCAAAAGGGTGCTTGGAAAAAGAAACTCAGTTATTTCGAGCCCCTCTGCATCATGTTCCCAACCTTGCTGATAAATGCTATGTAGATATGCCTGGTGCTGTAACAGCTAATAAAAGCCATTTGTCAATGTCGAATCAAAGTCTAAGGACACCAGTGCCACGATCAGCCCTTATTCTATCAAGATGATCCAGGGCTAGAGAGCTGAGGAAGGTTCTGGGTATTCATAGGTCCATATGATAGCTTCCTTTTTGAGTTTTCTGCTCGGTATCACCAAATACCACCTTCTAGCCATCAGCCTGAGGAATGATGCCACCACTCAGGGAGCCCTTTGTTGACCCAGGAAATCCCTAAGTACTGTGCATCCACAGTCTCTGGGGCATGCATGATGGAAGAAGGCTGTCCTGCTGTGGGTACCTGAGCTTCAAAAGATGGACATGTGTAAGCCAAGCTTTTCAGACGCAAGGCCACAGGAACAGCACAGGCCAGGGTAGGGCTGGGAGAAGCGGGAGGCTAGCAACACTATTATCTGGAACTGCAGTCCAGACAAGCCAGTAGTTTCGGCTATGGTTTAAAAGAATATCCAACATATGCAGCTCTGAGTCTCCATGGTAACAGACTAGGGAATCTGTATTCCATTTATGGAGTTCCTCCTTGACCTGTTCTCTCTGATCTGGACCTGCATATACACTGAGACCCCTTCAGGAAACGTCAGCTCCCATTGAGCCTGGTTGCTCTAGTCCAACCAACATGGCCTTGACCCCTGCAAAGATAATCCTAGTGGCACATCAAGTACAACACTATCAATTAGCCAGTAAGTCCAGATGGGGAGTTTCCATGGAAACTAGGAGCCCTGAGAACCACGGCAGCTGGGCCCTTCCTCTGCGTTCTCAGTATAGCAGTCTCAGGCATGTACCAACTGTCAGCCAATGGCCTTACCTAAGTCAGGCTTCTTTAATTTCATACACATCTTTGGAGTCTCATGTAAATTTTTCTACTAAATGTGAATTTTTATACCACCTGGGCCTACTGAGGAAACCCACAGGTTATGGGCCACGGGCTCAGCGCCTTCAGACCAAAAAAATGGAAACGACTACCGTGTGGCTGGCGTTTCTGACCATGGATTTGGGAGGCTGCGGGTATTTGGGTTCCCACGTGGGACTGCGTATGTAGTTGACCTGGTCGGCTATTTATGTTAAAGTTCAGTTCCTTCCTAGGTAAAGTGGAACATCAAGGCCTTGAAGAATTTCGATGACTAATCGATGATGATGCACAGTACTCAGCCAAGAAAAGCTAGTCCGGGCTGACTCCTGCTAAGGCCCGGCTCAGCATTAGGGGGCGCCACTCCCACCCAGGCGGTGGGAGGGGCTTCTGCGCAACTCGCAACTCCGCCAGGAGCCCACTTTGCACCTTCCTAACCTCACCTAGAACCTTCTCAGGACGAAGGACCCGAAATCAAAACGCACGCGTAGCTCCAAGCACAGAGCCAGCGTCACCGCAGAAACCTCGCCAGCCAACGCGAGGGCCACCGGCGGAGAGCCGGCAGCTGGGGACCCGGGCAGGTGTGCGCGCCGGGGACGCGCGAGGACCGCGACCTGCAGCCGGCCAGGCTCCCCGCTGCACCTCCCGGGGCTGCACCTCCCGGGGGCCCGGGGCGCGGGGACCCGGCGCAGGGGCGCGCGGAGGACCTCCCCGGAAGGAGCCGGGCCGCGGCCGCCGGTGTCCGCGCTCGCCCCTCCTCCCGGCTCTCTCCGCCTCCCTGCCCGTCCCCTCCCCCGGTCCCCTCCGGCCCTCCCCCATCCTGAAGAGCGCGCTGCCGGGGGCCGGGCTGGGTACTTCCTCCAGTGCGGCGCCGAGCGCGGAGTGGACGCTGAAGAGCCCCGTGCGCCCCGATCGGCCCCGTGCGCCCCGATCGGCCCCGCGCCCGATCGCAGCCCAGCCGAGCCCAGCCGAGCCGAGCCCCGAGCACCCGGATCCCAGCTGCCGCCCGCCCGGCCGGCCCTGCCCGCAGCGGCTGCGGTAAGAGCGGCCCCGAGCGCCCGGCGCTCCGCGGGAGGGACTCCGCCGTGGCCCCGGGGAGGGTGCGCGGCCGGCCGGCCTGGGACCCGCCGATCGCGCGGCCCGGCGCCCCCGGGGCTGCTTCTCGGGGACCGGGTGGCCTCGGTGGGGACCCGGGCGCGGGCGGCTCCGCCGGCTTTTGTGTTTCCGAAGCAAATGCGGGCCTGGGGCGGTGCCTGTCGGGGGCGCCCGACTGCGTTTCGCCCCGGGGATCGGGGGCACCCAGGGAGGGCTGAGGGTGGCCTCGGGTTCGGGGTGACTTGGGCGGGAGAAGCGCTGTGCTTCCCCACCCGGGGTGTCGGTGCCTGGATCACCTGGGAAGCTGCGGCTCCCGGGAACGTGTCACCTGCTTGGCCACGTATGGGCCCAGCCCGGGGGCCCCTGGGCGCTTCCAGGCCAGCACGGGGCACCTTCCAAGTGGGGTGCTCACGGCTGCGTCGCCCTTTTTTCTCCTCCCTAAAGACTTAAATGCGAGCGTAACCCAAAGCGTTTCCATGTGTGTTTGAGTTGTATTTTTATTTTTAAATAAATCTTTTAACCTCCTAAGACTTGATAGCCTGCTTTCAATTTCAGTGGAGCCTGAATAGTAGTTGACTAGCTACTTATTTAGAAAGTAAGGCGGTGAGCAGTGGTCACTTGGGGATAGGAGTCATTTATTTTAATTCACCAGTTAAGAGATAGACTTGTTCCCTGCCGTGGAAAGTGCCTGTGTGGTTATCTGCCTTCCCACACCACCACCAATCACCAGATACATCTCCGTGTTAAGCTATATTAAGCTATATTCTGCGTAATATCACAGTACAGAGAATGTGAACACCGTGCGCCCCACAGGGAAATAGTCAGACCCTCATTCTGAGGTTAGTCATTCCTCTCTCTATAAACTGATGGCTTACAAAGCAAGAAGGAAACCTACCTTCAAAAGTATTACAGGGTTTTTTTTTTCTTCTTCCCAAATTTTACTGAAATACAAACCTGTGTTATCATCTTATGTAAGCGATTACAATTACCTGTTCCAAAAGGACACTGTGTCAGGGAAATTCTCGTGTTAAAATTTAACCATTCTCAATCCTGTTTCTGCCATTTTCTTTTTCTTCTTTATGGCTTGAAAAGAAGATTAGTCCCCCAGCAGCAAAAGGATCTAAACTTGAAAATTTGATTTATCTGGAGATTTTTGACCTGTCCCCAGAGTTAGCAAGTACATTGAATAGAAGAAATGAACTTAAATTTGATTAGCTGTGTGTCTGCCTGAAGCCATTTAGTAGAGTACTTTAATTCTACGGGGTTCTTACAAAACTCATTAAAAGCCGGGCAAGGAAAGAATCCTATTCTGTAGCTAGTAATTACAGCTCTTTATGTGGGAGTGGTAGGCCGCCTTTTCTCCTCGTGTTTGTACACAGAAGGCAGAGCAGCTCTTCCTGGCCCTCCATGTCCATTCCCCCACCCTCATCTCAGAAGTTAAAAATCATAGGATCGAGGTAGCATGTGTGGCGACTGCCAGGCCCCGTGTGACCGGTGCACAGCATCTCTGGAAGACAGTGACTTTAGTCAACAGGTTACAGGGCTGACTTCATCCAGGTAGGTGACATAAGGTTCCTCGTTGAGAGCATTTCATGGCTTGAGTGGTGAGAAGGGCCTGATGTGGTAGTGTTTGTGTGCCCTCTCCGTCACCAGGATGTGGCAGGGGAGGGACCATTGCTCCTCACTCCTGGTCACGATTTTAAGACCCTACTGGCCTGGGATCTCATCCCCATAACTCCCCCATGGGAGTGTGGTGCCAGGCCGGTGACTCCATATCATCTGGACTCAGTTCATTTGTCAGGGACTCAGGCCACTTAGATTGAGGTAGGGTGCTGGGCCTTCAGTGTGAGTCCTCGCCCTGAGGGAGCTGGTACGAGATGCCCTGTTACTGTGGCCCTCCTCAGTCGGGGATGTTGATTCCTGTGTGAGTGTGGTGGAGACAGTCCACCAAGGAGAGTGAGAAAATTGGGGGCCAGGACAGACCCCAGCCTGGCTTCTGGGACTGTTGCTCCCATCAGTGCTCCTCAGCTTCTATGGACTCCTTCCCAGCACCTCATGCTGACTGTGCCTTTCAGCCAAAGTGGATGAGTGTGCCTGTGTCTCTGCACGTGTATACGTGCTGAGTGACACATTGTTAAGACAACTGCTTTGGCCATAATGTTGGCCATAAAGAGAATAAAAGAAAGACCAACATGAATTAAATGATTACAGAGGGCCAGGCATGGTGGCGCACGACTTTTAATCTCGGTATTCCAGAGGCAGAGGCAAGGAGATCTCTGATTTTGAGGCCAGCCTTGTCTACATAGCAAGTTCTAGGCCAGCCAGGGATTCATAGTGAGACCCTGTCTCAAAAAACATGCAAAAGTATCAACAGAAACAAAAGAAATTCCAGAAGACGGCGCCAGCCTGCTTCTAATAAGCTCTGTCAGTTGCATAGTATTTTAGTGAAAGTTTTTGGTCCTAACAAGTGGGCTAGGGGCTGTAATCCTAGAGAACTGGTTGAAGACTTCAGTTCTATAGCATGAGGCCCAGAGGGGGAGGAGCTGCCTTCAGGTAAAGGTGACCTTTGGTGTTTGGAAATGAGGGTCAGTGACTGCATCCTTTCAGCATGCTGGCAGGACTATCAAAACACCCGCTTGTCCAACAAGTACTTTGTAGGGCCCCAGAAAAGTGTTTTGAAATTGCATGGGTGCTTTTCATTTTTCTCCTAGTCATGCTAAAAATAATATAACAGGTGAAATTAATTTTATTATAATATATTCAGTGAACCTAATTATTCAAAATATGTATGAAGTGAATATTTAATGCTTTGAGATGTTTTCCTTTTTGTCTACTAGCTCCTTAAAAATCTCATGTTTCCTACACTCAGAGACTGTCTCTGTTCACAATACCCCTGTCCAGCACCAATGGCCACAGGTCACCAACTGGTAGCTGCCATGTTGGTTAACCCAGCTCTTGGATAAGCCCAGATTATCAAATAAGCAGACCAGGTCCTCTTGAAGAATCAAACAGCTTTGTTACACACAGAGCAGAGACATACTGAGCTCCACACTCCAGAGCTGGAGGATCTGTGACAATTTTGGAGGGTCCAGGGGGCTGTGCTTCCTCATGTCTTGGAGAAAAACAGAGAAGAGGAGGTCCGTGGGGAAACTCCTTCCAGCTAGGTTTCCTGATCTGACTCCCATGGCGTGCCAAGGCCGGTGACCTATCCTTAGGTACCTGATTTGAGCTGGCTGTGCCCTGTGCAGACAGAGGGTGGTGGCTGGTAGCCCTACTTGGTATCACCTAAACTCTCTCACTTCTGCTGACCACAGAAATGCCACTGAAATGCAGTCTTCTCCTCGCTCTACTGACCTAGTGTGGAGGCTGGAACCAGCCTGCGTGCCAGCGAGTGAGCTGCTTTGTCTGTAACCAGTGCCTGGGGAACTCTCACCTTGTTATACTTGAGAGCCACTTTGCTCTAGAGACCCTGGGGAGGACATTCTTTTAAATAACAATCCCCATGTCCAGGTGTATGAACTCTCTGTCACTGGTAGAGGCTCACCCCACCCCCAGTCAAAATAGGAGCCACCATCAATATCACCTTTTAAATTTGCTCCAGTGATGGCCTCTTTGACCCTATTTCTTTTGCTTTTTTCCAGATGAATGACTTTGGAATCAAGAACATGGACCAAGTGGCCCCTGTCGCGAACGGTTTCCGGGGGACACTCAAAGTGAGTGAGCACCTGTTATTAAATTTTCTTGATTAATTTGAAAACTTCATCTCTACGAGAAAAAAAAAAAAAAAAAAAAAAGTAGAACTGGTCCCAGAAAACTGTTTCTGGCCCCAGCTTTTAAATTTTTGACCTGTGTCAAAAATGAAGGGTGATGTGCTACCCTTCATCCTGGTCCTCCTAATATGAAAGTCATTAGTTTGTTGATAATGAAGCCTTTGTAGCTCATTCTTGAGGCTTCTTGCAGGTTGGAAAAAACAGTCCCATGATTTTTATTTACAGTTATTTATTTATTGAGTGATTTTATTTTATTTGATCTTTTTGAGACCAGGTCTCCCTGTAGCACCAGCTAGTCTGGAACTTACTGTGTAGACCCAGGGTGGCCTTGAACTCACTGCCTCTGCCTTGCTAGTGCTGGGATCAAAGGCGTGTGACTCCATGCCCAACCAATCCCATGATTCTTAAGAAAAGAGCTGAAGAGGCCATCTCCATTGTGTTTCCTCTGGAGTTTGTGAGGTCAATCAAAAAGTGTTTTTTTGTTTTTCAAGGTTTTTTACCCTGTATATGGGGCACACACTTTTCAATCCCAGCATGTGGGAGAAAACAGAAGCGGGGTGGGGGTGGGGGGGATACCGAGGTGGGGGGAGGGAGGGAGGGAGAACTTTTTTGCATGTATTTATTTATTTTGTTTGTGTGCTTATACCATGGCTTGTGCGTGTGTAGTCAGAAGAGAGCTTTGGGGCGTTAGTTCTCTCCTTTCACTAACTGAGACCCAGGGATTGAACTCAGGTCATCAGGCTTGGCAGCAAGCTCCTTTACCGACTGAACTGTCTCGCCAGCCTCAGAAGGCTGTTTGTGGTCTGCTCTTGCTGCCACTGGTTCTGTCTGTCGGGGCAAGGCCCACGGGGTTGCAGGGAGCTTGTTCTCCCTGGTGCAGCAGCAGCCGCATGCCTGTTTACAGAAACCCCAAACAGATTAAAGATGAAAGAGCTGTCTCCCCAGCATAAACACATTTCATGTGGCTCCTGACATGAGTTCCTTTGGGAACATTCTTTTGTAGCACAAACTGGCAATATCTTGTGTGTGTGTGTGTGTGTGTTTGGGGGGATGCTTGGGGGGGTGTTTGCATGTGTTACTGTGCATGTGTGGAGGCCACAGGCTGATGCTGAATGTCCTCCTCTGCTGTCCTTGCACCTCACTTTTTGAGACAGTCTCTCACTAAACCTGGTGCTTTCCGATTGGGGAGACTAGCTGACCAGGACACCGCAGGGATCTTCCTGTCTCTGCCTCCCCAAGACCCGGATTACAGGCCGTGCCACCCCAGGACGAGCTCCTGTGTTGGTCCTTGCCTTCTGTTTTGTTGACTGGGTTTCTTGTTTACTGCTACAGACACCAGGTTCTTGACCCATGAGCTTGTGGGAATTTAGTCTCTGCTTCCCATTCCAACACACTGGGATTACAGACACGTGCCACCCTGTCCAGCTGTATGTAGGTTCTGGGGATCTGAACTCGGGTCTTCGTGCTTGCCCTTTGAGTGCTTTCTGCCCTGAACCATTTTCCCAGTCCCCCAAAGCATTTTCAAGTGCATTCGGGCTCTGTACATCACAAAAGACAGAGCTTATCCCAGCCAGGTCTTTTCTCTGCAAAGGTCATCAATCTCAGGTGAGTTCTTGTTTGATGGGGTCAGATGTTTCCGAGCGTGGCTGCTACGGCTGAGACTGAAACCCCAGTCCTAAGGGAAAAAATTCCTCTGCGAAGTGAAAGAATTTTCTGATAATCTGATGTTTGCATTCGCAGAAGAAACAGTCACAACTGAATCTTATGTTGAAATGTGTAGTAGGGTTAGCATTGTTCTTTCATTTCCTGGTTTTAAAAAAAGAACTTCCGGAAAGGAACTTCCTAGCTGCCTGGCAATGCCTGAGGGAAGGGTTTTAGTTTTTTTTTTTTTTTTTTTTTTTAAACATCTATTGAATATTTCACCGAAATTATCTCTGCATAAAGTCCTTGGTAAATCGTGTGAGTGCTTCATATTCCTCCCTGGGCTTGCTCTCCTAGGTGTCCCGGGAAGTTTCCCTCCACACCCTGTTCTTGGGGTTTGGGGGGTCCAGGGGACTGGGCCTTGACTCAGTCCACTACTGCCCCCTTTTGCAATGCGTCATTGACTGTGCAGCCTTTCTGAAAGGAAGGCACAGCCCTGATTTTATTTGTAAATGTGTTACACATTTATTTGCCCATGACTCAACAGATGGGTCATTGTGTTACACACGACATGGGATTTCCAGATTATGTTGGAAAGACAGAACTTTTCTTCACATTTTCCTAAACAAGCCAAACGGGTGAATCGGCATTGTCTGGTACTAACTCGCGCTGCTGCCGTGGAAGGCGTTTTTCATTCTGACAGTGCCGTTTGTCTTCTCCCCTTATCCAACTTCCCCTGAAGTGTGGATGGTCGGCGTTTAAACCTGTCTTCTTTGGAAATCTGCAGTTGGTTTAAAAGGTTCCTTTTTTTTTTTTTTTATCATCTTTACTTTTATCAAGTGAAAGCTTAAGGCATTTTTGCACGTGTTACTATTTTCAGAACCACTGGAATAGATAAGGAAAGTCTTCTGTTTCATGGTTAGGCATTTCAAAGTAACTGCATCCAAAGATAAAGATAGTTTATCATTGTTTCAACTTTCCACTTCTCATCAGTCCTTTGCCCTTCTTTGAACTGTGTTATACCAAAAATGCTCTGCGAAGGCATGTTGCTTTTTAATACCGTGGTCTGATTAAATTTTTGTCCAATATAACTTGAGGCAGGTGTTGGAAAAAAAAATTACCTCTGAAGTTGCTCCCAACCTGGTGCTCTAAGATCCGCTTGTCCTTAGATTTATTTAATTTATGAATTGAGGTTGATTTGGCCCGCTAAAATAATCTTCCAGTCAATCTGACCCTGAGAGGTTAAAGAGTCCAGAGTGAGACAGAATCCCTTGGGTTACTGTGACCCATTCCTTCTTAGAACTGCCCATTTCAAAGGTGTGTGGTGCGGTTAGCCATATGGGCCACTTGGAAAGCAGCTCACCAAGTGAGTTCATGCTGTATTTCTTTTCCTTCCCATGTGCTGTGCAGCGCCAGCCAGCCTTTGACACCTTCGATGGCTCTCTGTTTGCTGTATTCCCCTCTCTCAATGAAGAACAGACACTCCAAGAAGTGCCAACAGGCCTGGACTCCATCTCGCAAGGTAACGCGCCCCTCTAATCTGACAGATGGTGCCTGGCATCCCTGAGCAGCTCGGTTAATAAAGACATGGTCAGTGGACAGAGACACGGTCCTGTGAGAGCCGAGAATGTCTGGGATGTGGGAAGTCTTAGAGAAGCCTTGGGCCAGGGGAAAGCAGCTTTCCTCCTGGGGAACTGCCCATTCTGATCTCTTCCTGTGTGAGTTGCCACGCTAGGAATGAGGGAGCGGTTGTCACTCACAGTTGGGGGACCCATGAGAGTCTGACTGTGGGTGCTTTCAAGAACTTTGTCTCCCAGGTATTTTCTTCAGGCAGCAAGCACATTGAAATGCACCCCACCTTTTAATTCCTGGTTTACATTGCCAGTACCCCATTCCACACATACCTCTTTCCTTAGATTCGGAGACCACTAGCTATTCCTATAGATCTTTACCCATCTAGATTTAGTTCCTGTCATGTTGATTCCTTTCAGAGGAGTAGTATGTCAGATAAAGTCTCGGCCATGACTGTGAGAGTTATTGGACACGTTCCAGAGTTGATTTGTCATTTGAGGTGGGTGCTGGAAAACACAGCCCAGAAAAGAACTCAGGAAAGCACACACGCTTGCATAAGCATTTCACAGGGCAGTCGTTCGTCATTCTTGAAATTTCTGAGCACATCAGAGATAGTTTTTCCAAAAAGTAGCAGACATGTCTGCTTTACAGAGCGTAGTTCTGCCCCCGCCTATGGCACCCAGGTCCTTTGCTGGCCATCTGGCTTAAGCGACCCAACTTCCAAATCAGATATTTATAGTCCCTGGAGGCAGCCAGGGACATCCAACCTTTTGACATCCCAGAACTGCACTGTCATCTGCAAAGAACCGTGCGGTCGGATTTTTAAAAGAAAAAAAAAACTGTAAAATCTCACACATTTTATGTAAGTTTACATTTCTATGTTGGGTAGTATTCGTAACCGCCCACCCTCTGCCACTCTGCGGGCTGGGGCTTGGACAGACCTGGAACCCTTTGAACAAAAACCTTGCAGTCTTCTTCATTGTGTAGGAAATTTAAATACTTGTTAGAAATGTCAGCTCTTCCTGCGCTATGAAGCTTTACAAAATAGAATAAAACTTCATTTTTCATTTAAAATCTTTATATTTATTTTATATTTTGGGGAACTGTTGAGACGGTCCTGTTATGTAGTCCAGGCTGACTTAAAATTCACTATGTAGCCCACACTATCCCCATTACTCTGCTCTCTACCCGCCCCCAGATGCTGAGGTTACGGGTGTGTGCCACCACACCCAATTCTATTTTAGATTTTTCTTTTTGTAGGTGTAATTCTAAGATGTATGATTTTTTTGTTGTTGTTCTTAATGTCATTGGTTTGCTTTTATTTTTTGGCAGTGCTGGGAATTGAACCCCGGGCCTCTTACGTGCCAGGCACGTGCTCCACCCCGGAGCTGCACCAAGTTTCCCAGTTCCATTATCTCGATTTTTTGTGGTTTAGTTAGTTAGGTTTTTGAGACAGGGACTCACTGCCATCCCAGCTGATCTCACAGAGACCCTCCTGCCACTGGGTGTTTTGATTAAAGGTGTAGCCACCATGCCCGGGTCACAGTTCTTAAGGATCTGGGGTCAGAGCTACTCTCGGCACACCAGGACTTCTAAGCTTCCATCCACCTTGCTTCCCGAGACCTGACTCCGCTGTGGTTCTCTCCAGACTCTGCCAGCTGTGAGCTCCCCTTGCTCACTCCCTGCAGCAAGGCCGTGATGAGCCAAGCCCTAAAAGCCACCTTCAGTGGCTTCCACCGGGAACAGCGGCGCCTGGGCATTCCAAAGAGTAAGTGCCAGCTTCTGAGGCTAGCGCGTCCCCAGAGATGTATATGGGGCTGTTTTGATCTGGTTGGTTTTTAAGCTGCTCTGGATGCAGCATCTGTCAAGTGGTCCTCTCATCCCACCTCACACACTGCACACATTAAACATGCATCAGGGGCGTCGGTCATTGTAGACCACGCCTGGCTTGGTGTGGTCATGACTCGCACATCTCGTGTCTTGCACATCTCGTGTTCGGGGCTGTGTCTGTATTTGGTGAATCATTGAGGGCCACTGTGGCCTCTCTGCTGAGTGTCCATGAATGCTTTCTTGCACAGACCCCTGGCTGTGGAGTGAACAGCAGGTTTGCCAGTGGCTTCTCTGGGCCACTAATGAGTTCAGCCTGGTGAACGTGAATCTTCAGCGGTTTGGCATGAATGGCCAGGTGCTGTGCAACCTTGGCAAGGAGCGCTTTCTGGAGCTGGCGCCCGACTTCGTGGGTGATATCCTCTGGGAGCATCTGGAGCAGCTGATCAAAGGTAAGCAGCTTGGGCGGACGGGGACAAGCCAGAGGGTGTACCCTTCTACTTAGGGCTGCCCAGTGGTACGGAGTATTGCCTCAGAACACGCCCAAGCGAGTCGAATATGAGGTGGGGATGATGGGTCTTCACTCCAACAAGGGAAGTGTGCGAGGTGTGCACAGAATGCCAGGTGTAGCCACAAGGCAGTGGCCTGAGTCACCAAATTGCTCATTGTTGCTGGGTTACACTGGTTGTGCCAGCCCAGGGCACCTCTGATATGTAGGCCAGCAACTCTGCCAGGTGGGTGAGCTCACCCAGGAGAGACAGAGAGACAGGCCACTGAGTGAAAGGTGCACCGGCCAGCACTGTGCACTTCAGTCAGACTTGCTGCATCCACAAGGACTCCACTGAGGACTTCAGAGTTTTAAGTGTTTAAACTAAGACCTACTAGATCCATGCAAGCTTCAGATATCGTACAGAGACAGGTGTGGGACTCACAGAAATCTCTCCCACTCTGAAGAAAGTCTCAGCTCACAACTTAAACATCAATGAGACCTTTAAAAAAATACATTGGAGATCAAAAGGGAGCAAAATTATAAGTTGACTCGTTAAGTTCAAAATAAAAAGTAAACCTAATCCCAGCACTCGGGAAGTAGAGGCAGGCAGATCTCTTGTGAGGTCCAGGCCAGCCTGGTCTGCATAGTGAGTTCTATCCAGACCAGCTGGGACTACAGGGAGATCTGGTCTCAAACAAACAAAAAAACCCAAAGTAAGAAAATTAGTAGCATTCAACTGGCTTTAAACATACCTACTTTCAACATCTGTCACCTCAGAATCTCAAAAAAAAAAATCCTTGGGATTCGGTTGTCAACCTTTTTGAATTTTGGCTGCTGAGAGCCTGGGAAACTGACTTTTAAAGACACCCAGATTTTCTGTGACTTTGGACTAGTCTTGCCCTCTGAGTTTCTGGAGATCCTGTTTATTTGGCAAGTCTGGCCTATTGGACCAAAGCTCGTGTGTCTGTGTGTGGTTTCTTGGGTGGGGTGTGTAGTTGTGTGTTCCTAACTAGTGTACCCCCCTTTCCAAGTTTGGGGCCTGTGAACCTCACAGCTTCCCAGACAAACCTTCAGGTTTGAAGGCTGTGGCCGGTTAAACTGCACAGGGCAGGACCTCTGTTCATTTCATCCATTCCCTGTTCTAGTCTATGACAGATGGTTCTTCATAAACACAGAAGCAAAGTCAGTACACAGCCTGGACCATTCAGCTTTGCAATAACAAATTTAACTTTGCCAAATATATGCCCATATAACAGGGGTGCGGAGGTACCACTTTGCTTATGGAGTTTTTCATGGGATTGATGTCTCTTGCAGAGAATCAAGAAAAGACAGAAGATGATCAGTATGAAGAAAACTCACACCTCAACTCCGTTCCTCATTGGATCAACAGCAATACATTAGGTTAGTCGGGCAACTGTGCTCAAGAATTCTTTGTAGTCTTTCCAGCCCCTTGAGGTAGCCTAGACCTGCACTCTCCCCATGTCGACTACTTGTGAGTGTTGAATTATTGAGCAGTGAGAACGTAGTGGGTCCACATGAGAGGTAGTGAGATTCTGAGACTCTGACTCAGCTACAGTAATTCAGAAGTCTTACCGTTAAACCAAGAGTACATGTAAACGATCTCCCAATGACTTAGGATACTGTTTATATATTGAGGTGCTCCTTTGGCTTAATAAAAATGGAGCATTAACTTCATCTCTTGCATTTTAACATGGACCCTGGAAAACTTAGGCTTTTATACATGGTTCCTGTAATTGCTATTGGTCAGAACCGTGCTAGACCATTTACCGTGGTGAGTGAGGAGTCTGTAGACATTAATCTAGTCTAACAGAGGACATGGACCAGCACAGGTGTCCAGAAGGCTGTTTGGATGGACTGACTTTAGCTCTTGGGACTGCAGTCCCAGAATGGGGTCTGGTAGGGATGGCTCACAAGGAGGTCAGATGTGGTTCACGGGGATCTAGCTGCTTGCTGAGACTCTGACTTTAACAGCTCCGTGTTCTGATCCATCCCTGTTTAGGCTTCAGTGTGGAGCAGATTCCCTATGGAGCGCTATCGCAGAGCTACCCCAAAGACAGCCTCCTGGACGGCATGTGTCCACCATCTGCAACACCCAGAGCACTTGGCTCTGAGCAGGAGTTCCAGATGCTGCCCAAGTCACGGCTCAACACTGTCAATGTCAACTACTGCCCGGTCAGACAGGACTTCCCCAGTGGCAACTTGAATTTGCTTACCAGCAGTTCTGGTAAGAGAACATCTTGGAGCAAGGTTGTGGGTTTGTCCTGGAAGCCATTTGAAATTTGAGCTTCGTAGTAAACATGTCCTGTGGCCAAAAGACAGATCCCAGTTCCCTAGGGCTTTCCAAAAAGGGCCTCATAGCCAGCTTGAAACCTGGTACAGGTTCTTGCAGATACTGAGTGAGCGAAACGCAGTCCCATGCTTTGAAGCTGACTCCTCTCCCCATGAGGTCGTCTGTGGAGACCTTCTGAGACTGTGCCACATTCCTTTTCTAAGGAACTATAACATCTACAGTCTGTATCTCTCGGGTTATACAACTGGTTGATGTATGCATGTACCCCATGTTACAGCCATCCCGGGGATAGAGGTTTCTAGCGTTCTGGAAACTCCCTTCGTTCCCTTCCCCTTTACAAGACAACACCTGACTTTTCACTGTCATGGATTAGTTTCGCTATCCTGGGGCTTCACACAGAAGGATTCCTGCAGAGTGTGTTATTTTGGGGGATTGTCTTTGCCCATCATTATGCGTGAGCCTCGTTCATGGTGTAACATTTGTTCTTTCTCATGGCTGTATAGCGTTCTACCTATGAGGCTATACACACTCTTCTGATGGCAGAAAGTGTCATTGGTATATAAACTCGTCCTAGGAACTAGGCACCTGAGTTGTAGGGCTGCATTAGGAGTGGTTGGCGGTGGGTGGACCCAAGACCCACCCGTGTTAGTGACACAGTCTCATCATGCGCTGGGTTGTCTTTGCCAGGGAAGCCCAAGGACCACGACTCCCCTGAGAAGGGCACAGACAGCTTTGAGAGCTCCGACTCGCTGCTGCGGTCCTGGAACAGTCAGTCTTCCCTGCTGGACGTGCAGCGGGTACCTTCCTTCGAGAGCTTCGAGGAGGACTGCAGTCAGTCCTTGTGCCTCAGCAAGCCGACCATGTCCTTCAAGGACTACATCCAGGAGCGGAGCGATCCAGTGGAACAAGGCAAGCCGGTCATTCCGGCGGCTGTGCTGGCGGGCTTCACCGGTGAGTGTGTACACCCAGCTCCTTGGCCTCGTGGGCTCCTGTGCTGCAGCCGCACCGCCTACTTACTGCAGCTGTGTTACTGCCCTGCACATTGTGCGCGACTTGCTGCACTGAGTCCTACGGGGCCAGCTTTGCAGATTTCATGTCCCCGGACCTCGGGGGTTTGGGGAGGATCCCTGGCCACTCCGTCTACCTGGGCCCGGAGGTGAGTAGGAGGAGAGGGAACAGACTGTGGTCCTAGCTCTGACTCAGCTGCTGGATCTCCAGGAATGTCGATTGGCTCAGGGAGGGTTAGGAGCTGTCTCAAGTAATAGCAGAACTGTTTACCTCTTGTGGCATCCCCAAACCATCTTATTTTTCGGGTCTGGGAGAGATCTCTTTAAGGCAGAGGAGAAATATTAAAGCTCTTTTTAGAACCAGATCATTGTAAAGGGGGAATAAGAATGCCAGGAATTTTCATTTTCCTTGATTTGTGTGCCCTTGTATAGAACATCTTTTTATATGCTGGCCATATGGAGCCACCATAGGTAAAAGATAAAATGTCAGTTAAATAGGGTAGGCATAGATTAAAATGGGGATATTTGGCTATCTTTTTCTTTTTCTGTTGTCACAAACAACCACATAAATTCATGACAATAACTGGTAAAGAGGTGTAGACCCCTCCTGAGGGTGTTTTGATACGTAGACGTTCAGGGCCTGGGAAGAAAAACCCCAGAGTTGGGAATTTGTACCTTAATAATAATAGTAAGTTACTGTGGCTTGACTGCCAGCTCCTGGTGACTAGCCAGGCCTGTGGCCTGTGGTCCCAGCATGGGCAGTGGTGGGAGCCCACGGTGGAATGGATTCGGAGGTGATGGGTCTGGGTAGTCACTCGGGTGAGCCAGCCCACGGTGGGTCAGTCTTCTACAGCTGTTCCTTTGCGTGTTCCTCCCAAAGCTGTTTTGTATTTGAGGGCAGGGTAACACTGTTTGGTGGAAAGAGCCTGGACTTAGCATCAGAAGACCTAGACTTTTCTTCCCTAAACCCCTGGTGGGCGTGACCCAGGATAGGATGCTGTCCTCCGAGCCCCATCCTTCTCAAGGTGAAGGTTTGGGGCCTCCACAAAGTGAAGGCACAGAGTGACCCTGTATGCCTGTCAGATAACCACTGAGTCTCACATAAAGCACTTTGCTTTATGAGGTCATGAGGAACATCCTATCTGTGACACAGTGGCTTTTGAGTGTCCACCCCAGTCCCAGTGTGTGTCTCTGAAAATAAGCCTTCAAGCTTCTTACACTGGAAACCACTAAGAAGAGCCTCCTGGGAAACGTCTTGGCTGGTGGAGTGGCCTTCTTGTGCTGGGAGAAGCGGTGGGAAGGAGGAATCCCGTGGCCTCGTCCCATTAAAGCATTTCCTAGGGGCTCCAGCTCCCTGAGGCCCACCTTTCCACCTGAGCACAGTGGCCAGTGGGGTCCACATTCTCATGTCAGCTTGGTCACTGAGGGGTCAGAGCCCTCCTGAGCCTGCCAACCCCCTGGTAACCCATGTCCTTCTCCCCCAGGAAGCGGACCGATCCAGCTGTGGCAGTTTCTACTGGAGTTGCTGTCAGACAAATCCTGCCAGTCATTCATCAGCTGGACAGGGGATGGATGGGAGTTCAAGCTTGCTGACCCCGATGAGGTACGGACCCTCCTAGCTCTCAACCCCCCTCATCATGTTGGGTTCCAGACCTAACTCTGGTACAAGGAAGGTCACCAGGGCCAGCAAGAGCCTTCCTCCGACAGCCTCCCTGGCTCATGAGCGGACCGAACCGCAGCCTCTGTCTTTTTGATGATGCTCATGTACCTTGGGCAGTGCCCTCTGTCCCTGGACATAGGGAGACTTCCTCCTCTTGTTCTGTTGTCTGTCAGAGGCTCTCTGGTGACCCTCAGCAAGTTCTGTAGAGAGCATACCTTTGTCTCAAGTTGGAGAATCAAAACTTATAGCAGCTGGGCAGCCCTCAGGGCTGGAACTGTGCGTAGCAGGTATGAGGCCAGCTGCTTCAGACAGCACTGTAGAAGCCCTTGGTCTCTGGAGATGCAGAATGTACTGCCAGCTCCTCCATGTCTGGGGGAGGAATCATGTCTCAAGGACCAGAGTTGTCTCTTTAGCTGTTGACTTGACTTGAAGTGTGGCTCAGTTGGCAGAGTACTTGCCAAGCCTGCTTGCAGCCCTGGGTTCTATCCCCAGTACCAGATAGACGGGGTGTGTCAGAACCTGCCTCTTATCCCAGCACTCGGGAGGTAAAGGTAGGAGGACCAGAACCTCCAGGTCATCCTTGATCATATCGTGAGTTCTAGGCCAGCCTAGGCTACTTGAGGCCCTGACTAAAGAACCAACAGATGTTCTGTTGGTTCTGAACTATTGGCCTCTAGAGGTTTTGCTGAGACAAAACTTCAGGTGGAGACACTGGCCCTCCTACAGGGACACAGCTGAGGAGACAGTGTGCCTGCCTGTGTATTTACAGTGACCGAGCAGAGTCTCCATGGGTTTTCATGACTCAGTTTCTTTCGGGTAAGCACCCAAAAGGAGTCAGGAGAGACAGTTCCCACTGGAGAGTGGACACATGTGACTCTTGTTCCCTCTTGTCTCCCAAAGGTGGCCCGCCGGTGGGGGAAGAGGAAAAATAAGCCCAAGATGAACTATGAGAAGCTGAGCCGAGGCTTGCGTTACTATTATGACAAGAACATCATCCACAAGACGTCGGGCAAGCGCTATGTGTACCGCTTTGTGTGTGACCTCCAGAACTTGCTGGGGTTCACTCCTGAGGAACTGCATGCCATCCTGGGTGTCCAGCCGGACACAGAGGACTGAGGTCCTTAAGACCGGGGACTGACCGGGAAGCCCATCCTGACCCACTGCAAGGACCCCGTCTTTCACCTGAACCACGCCTCTTCCACAGGCCGTCTCCCCCACGGCAGAAGGTGGCATGGCCTCTCTGTCCAGCAGGGATGTGGAAGGGAGGGGAGAGGTGATGGTGCCACCCTGGCACTGAGCGGGCCGCGTGGCGGTGACATTCGCACAGCTGTTTGGGATGCTCCGGGGAATCACGGATGCACAGACATTGAAAACCATGGTTTTTCCTTTGGCCTTTTGCAACCAGGAGTAGCAGATGCAAACGCCTTCTCTGCTTAAGAGAGGGCTGGGCAGGTGGAGAGGACAGTGGTGCCGTTTCAGAAGTCCGCTTGTATATATTATTGTATCTGATATTGCCGGAATCCTCTAACAGTTCTATTTAACAGAAATTGTATATTGTAATTTAATTATATAATGGTGTTTGAATCAAGAATGCAAACACCTGATATGTTAGGGTCTTTTGTTTTGTTCTCTTTTTTTTTCAATAGCACGTAGGAATGTCATTTTGCAAAGATTTGATCTCTTGGGGTCCCACTGAGAGAAACTGTAATGTGTGCATTATTGTCATGGAACTTAGATCAGGAATGGGGTCTGAGGGGTGACCCCCTCCTTCTTGTTTGTGATGTTGTTTTTGCTCTCCCTTGCTTAGTATCTGGCCAGGACTTTGTATGTGTGGGTTTGTTTTTGTTTTGTTTTTTATAAGAAACTTAATATTATTTGGGAGTGCATCTGATCGCTCTGCTTTCTCCTGGGCTATAGAGTAAAAGCTGGAAAACCTTTTTTTCCTTGGCAGATGGCACATGCTTCTGCACGCCTTAAGTCGGTTTAGAAACAAATGTATTTTTTGGCATAGCCGTGTTTTCCCAGCAATGCACCTCTCCCTAGCCAGCCGCTTCCTTCCCGCACCCTGAGGTTTTCTGTGTGACTACAATAAGACTATTTTTGGAAATATATGACTCCTTTTTCAGAGTTCAGAAGGGATTTATGTAGCAGCTATTTTTACTGCAAAAGTAACTCACTGGAAAAAAATTGTAATTTGTATGAAAGCTTTATTTTTATCTCAGCTACGTAAAAGGTGTTGGGCAGGGCTGAGGGCAGGGTGGTTGAAGGATCTTGGTGCAACCTTGACCCCCAAACGGAGCCTGGCTCATCCCCTTTCACTTTATCTGCCATATCTCTTATGGTCTGGGCTGTGCATTATTACTGCTTTGTGACCTCGGTGATTCCCAGAAGCACAGAGTGGCCAAGTCAGACAGGAGAGTATGTATTGGAGTGTTCTGACCGGGTGAAGACCCAAATCCACCACTGGATCCTAGCCTTCATCAATACTGGTTTCAAAGGCAGACAAGGCTTTACCTTTAACCAGCAGGGTGCCCCCAGGCCAGAGGGTGAAGTGAATAGAGAGTCGTTATAGGACCACACAGAGGACACTAGACGGGCTGGGATCTGCCTGTTCGGGGACATCTCTGGTCTTCTCTTCTTCCCCAGATAAAGACTGCAGTATGGCTAAGCACAGGATGCCTTTCAAGTGGGACCTATTTATCGCTGGGACATCTGTTTAAAATATAAACAGACATGTGACTGGGAACACGTTGCTGCCCAGAGCTCAGCCGTCAGCTCAGTTTATAGGAGGTTGAATCACATGAAATTGCCGAGTTTAGCCTGGTTTTTGTCAGCCGAGATGGCAGTTTTATATGGTTGAACCTAACAGTTACAGAAGTCCTTAGAAGCTTTTGAAATGGTCATGGATGGCTCTTAAGCATAAAATTTTTGTAATTTGGCCTTTTGTTTCTCAAATAATAAAAGTATTTGGTTTATGCCGATGCCTCCGCATAATAGTGGCTCCTTGGACTGTTCCTTCTTCCTCTCCACTCCCCATACAGCGAAGTGAGTGAGGATTGTAGCCCGTTCTGTACTCGGATGTATGCCATGAGCACCCAGCTGGCAGCGGGTTAACCCCCAAGTGAGCCAGGCTGGAATTCTGGGATTTCTAAAAAGTTCCTTCTTGAGAAACATTCACCAAGGAAAGGATTGGAATACAAAGATTGGAAGCCTTTGTCAGCGGTTTGAAAGAGGTTTGACGGAGCTTGTGTGGAACATTAAGATTTGAGGTTGAAGTACTTTCATCACCTGAGACCAAAGATCCAGGACCCCTCACTGGAGTTCTGAGGTTGGTAAGGTAGTAGATGTGAAGGTAGTCAGAGGACATGAGCTCTCGTTCCCAAAATGTCTGCACACTTCAGAATCCATAGACTATCAAACTCAGGTCAGACCAATTGGTGTGCAAAAGGCAGCTCAGTGTGGCTCCAAGAACTGAGTGACACATCTCTCAGGTCCTTGTGGCAGCATCACGCTGGAGGGTCAGTAGATGCTGCAGTCAGTCAGCTCAACGCTTTCCAGGGAGCTAGTGGTTAGACACCAGCAGAGTACTAGTTATGTCTATCCCTCGTAACCGTATTACAAATTAAGCATTAAAACCTTAATTCAGGACTGCAGGGATAGCCCAGTGGTTAAGATCACTTGCTGCCCCGGCAGAGGGTTTGGGTTCAGTTCCCAGCACCTACCAAATGACATAATAACTCCCTGAAATGCCAGTTCCAGGGGATCCAGTGTCCTGGACTCTAGCCTCCACAGATTTTGCATGAAACGTGTGCATGCACGCATGGAGGCAAGCACAGAATTTTTTTAAATCTTTTTAAAAATTAATTTCAAATTATGCAAGATACATTAACATAAACAGTGTTTTCCTGGGATTTTAAAGCATGGCATGGTCTGCTGTATTGCACACCCCTTTGGCATTTCGAGTTCCTGTGCCTGTGTTCAGTCTGCCCTGACCTGTTCTGATGAGCGGATGAAGAGAGTCAGGCCTAACATAGACACATAACTGAGTCAAGGAGGAGCTGAAGCCTGTCTCAGGCAGTTATGGATGCTCTTTTATGCAACTCCAAAACTCACATGTTGCAGCGAGAGGGGAGTTGACTGCGGTGGAATGAAACCCTTACCAGTAACTTCCTGTCGCATTCTATCCCGACTGCCTGTCTTGGGTGTTTTGTCCGCGTGTAATATTAAGATGTGTACTGGTCACTTGAGAAATATTTCAAATGACACATTTTACTATCAAATGGTTAGAGGACTTCATACCACTACCATTCTTTACAGAAAAGCTTCAGGAAGCTTCTCAGGCTCACAGTGACATAAGTTTCAAAGATTTGTATTTTTCTCTGAAAGTTCAGCTTTTTAGCATCAGTGACCAATTTGTCCCTAAACTTCTGTCTTTGAAGCATCAAGCTTGTCTCATTCATTTTTAAGAACTAACCTGATCAAACAGCTAATGTGCCTGTTGTTCAATCAGGTAAAATGGTTTTCATGAGCAAGGTGGTTAGTTTAGCTTGCAATTCAAGCACTGCATTTTTGTTGGAGTTGTCACGGAATTCACTCAGTATGCCACAGGCTTTGATTGCAGAGAAGTCAAAGAGAGATGTGTTCTGTGGGTCGAAGAATCCTTAAGCCGTTCTTACGTGAGACTTTTTTTTTCTTTCTTCACATGTTATTGATAAATGTCTGCTCTGACCCCTGAAGAGGCATCAGCAATCTTACCTTCTTTGTCTTTGCATAGACAAAGCCAATGTCAACACAGGAAAAAGAATAAACAGACTGGAACTATTGCAAAATATTTTGACCTTAAGGAAAGCCATGAGAGAGTCTCAGAGACCCTGGGAGCCTGGAGACCATGAGAACGGGTTGACTAGAACAAAAGGTTGAACTAAGAGGAGGTAGGCAGATTAGGCCCGGCCCCCTGGAGCCCAGTGCCTGTTTCCATTGCTCCCTTTCATAGTTAAAGAGGATTCATGTTTTACATAAAGAAACACTCTCAAAGTCCCTTCATTCCTTTATGATACTCCACTCCTATTTTAAACCTTTTTAGAAAAAAGCATATTTTACCACAAATTTTTGATTGTTTAGAATCATGCTGATTTAATGTCTAATTCAAGTGTTAGTCATCTTTCTGCCATTAAATCAAAATACTTGAGATAATATCTTTATAAAGAGAAAAAGGGTTGCTTGGGCTCACAGTCTAAGAGGCAGCTTCAGTCATGATCAGTTGACCTCACTGCTTTGCAACTGTGGTGATCTAATGCATCCTGGGAGCTTTTAGCACGGAAGTGCTCACCTTGTGACCAGAAGCAGAAGAGAAGGAAAGGCAAGAGTCCCAGTGTCTGCTTTAAGGGTACACTCCTAGTGGTCTAAAGACCTCTCCCTAAGGCCCCAGTGGGGACCACACCTTCCACACCTGGCCTTTGAAAACATTATCAACCAAAAGCAATACAGTGCGGCGGTTCTGAGAACACACCCAGGGACCACTGAGATGACTCAGTGGAGAGAAGTGCTTGCCTTGCAAACCTGACATCCCAAGTTCAATACCCAGAAATCCAGCATGGAGCAAGAGAACCAACTCCTAAGCATTGTACACCTGTGCTTGGCGCACGCGTGCATGCACACACACAATAAATAAAAGTCATTTTTAAAATGTAAAGCTTATATGTTTCCTTAAGATGCCAGAGTCTCAGGTGTTCTGGGCAAGAGTCCTACACGGAGCCGTGTCCCCAGCACATGAGTCATCTAAGATGACACTACTAGGCAAAGCTGAATTTAAACCAGCCTAGAAATACTACGTTCTGTCCTTTTTAAATGCTGTTTTCTCTGAAAGTACAAAAATAATGCATTGCTTGACTATAAAATACCCACTACAACCCCTGTAATAACACATGACCACAAAATATCCACTCCGGCTGAAGCAGCAAAACTTATTCCGAGCTGACTCTAGCTGTTTGTGAAGACAATGTCAATTCAGGTATTTATACTTGTGACTGATTTCTATTTAGTATTACAATTTTGTAACATTTACAAAAATAATATAAGGGACATGACATGTAGAACATTTCAGTTCTTTAAAAGTTTTTTGTTACATTTATGTGTGTTTGTTCGTGTAGAGATCAGCCAACGACTTTATTTTTCTTTATTTTATTTTATTATTTTATTTTATTTTTGAGACAGGGTCTCCTTATAGCTGCAGCTGGACTGGAATTTGCTATGTAGGCCAGGCTGGCCTCCATCTCACAGAGGGGATCTACCTGCCTCTACTCCTGAGTGCTGGGATTAAATGTGAGGCTCCACACCCAGCAGGAAACAACTTTGAGAGTCAGTTCTCTCCCACCACCACACTGCTCCTCTGAGACTGAGACTCAGCAGGAAGTGTCTTTACTTACTGAGCCACCTCTCCAGCCCCACGTTTTTCTTAACATACTCAAAACAGAGATTCGGACAAGATGATGTGTTGTGGTCTGTTTGGCAACCTCTCTCTGTGGTGGGGAAGGGGTGAAAACTTGGGGGAGACAACGGGCACATGGCTGTAATCCCAGCACTCAAGAGACAGAGGGGAGAGGACTATCACAAGTTCAACGCCATTTGCTCCATATAATGAGTTTCAGGACAGCCAGAGCTACATAGTGAGACCCTGTCAAGAGAAAAAAAAAAAAATAGACAAGAAGTGAAATTAAATACTTTGGCCTCACGCCGCCTCCTGGCTGTCCTCACGTGATGCTCTCCAGCTTCCTTTCCCAAAGCTCCAGAGCAGTGAAGGGTCAACACTCTGGATACACAATAAAATTCAGAGCCTGGGCAGCTCAGTGGGATGTGTGAGGCATGCGGTATTGAGTGCTAAGGAGGTGAAGCAGGTGCTGGGGGCAGGTCCAGGTGGGAGACCGTGTCATCGTCTCCCTCTGGAAATGTGGAGCTAATTGACCGAAGTTTGTCGAACTTTAGAACCAGTTTGGGTTCTCTCACCAAGTCTGCCTTGTGCTGCCGTGTACCGTGTGTGAGCTAAGGCGATGAACACATTTTGCCTCAGTTTCCCCTTCATGATGTGGAGTCAGTGGTCCACTGTTGGTAGATTCATCTCATCGGTAGATGATCTGCCATTGGGGCAGCCAGGGACACTGGAGGCAGGGACAGAACCCTCCAGCCACGATGTGCTGAGCTGGTAGGTGTGGGGGTCTGGGAAGAGTTAGGTTCCTACAGTCATGTCCATTTTTCAAGAAGCAACCAAGTACAGAGGCTGCTTAGAAACTAGGACGCATTCCCAGGGCTCTGCGTCCTGGCAACGGGTTCTCAGACCATAGGAACGACATTTGCTATGGTCTGAAAGTTCTTCCCAAAACTCAGGTTGACAAGCTCTCTTTGTGACAGTAATCAGATGTGGGGTCCTCCCAGGGATGAGGACTTTCCAAGTGCTCCGCTCTCATGAACCCACTAATGTCATCACAGGACTGAGTTTCTTATTCAAGGTTCCTCTGCCTCACACACACTCTCTTGCTGTTTCTCCCTGGAATGAAGTATCGAGAAGACCTTCACCAGGTGCTGGAGCAGTGGCACTCGACTTCCCAGTCTCCAGAACCGTGAGAAACACATTCTTCTTCTTTAGGAATTTCCCAGCCTATCTTCTGTTGTAACAACAGAAAATACTAAAATATGGAGTCAGAAATCTTTGTGTTTGTTATTTGAGACAAGGTCTCCCTTTGCAGCCTAGGCTGTCCTCTCATGAAGCAAATCTTTCTGTTTTCTTAGCTTCCCAAGGCCTGGGATTGCAGTCAGGAGCCTCCATGCCCAACTGTAAGCCATGGAGTTGGGCTGAAGTCACCAATACTACCCCAGATGCCACCAGTTCCTCCATCCACAGCCCTTGGTTTGCATTTTAAATTATGCATGACCTTCCTATTCAAAGAACACACAGTCCTTGTAGTCTGCGGCTGGTGGCAGCTCGAATCCTGTCATCGAGGCCAGATGCTGATCTGTCTTTTCTGTTGGGATAAAACAGAAGGCTGAGACCCAAATCCGTGCAGGGAAACCCCTGGTTGTGTAAGCATTTTGTAACTCCTGGGTGGGGCTCAACCCTGTGAGTTCTGCTTGAAATCTGACATAGGGGAAAGACCATTTTTGGTCATAGCTGGTATGATGACATCCTTGCAACTGGAACTGACACAGCTTCTGTTCCAGGCGTGGTGAGTAACTGTCCCCTCCCTGCTCCCAAAGTCATGTGCAAGAGGCAGAATGATTGAGGATTGCCAAGTCTGATCCCCACAGCTGTTACAATGCCTCTGACTTTATATTCTTCGAATGTAGAACCAGGGCTCAGCACGTACACGTGATCACAGCACGCACACATGTGATCTCAGCACGCACACACGTGATCACAGCACATACACATGTGATCTCAGCACATACACATGTGATCTCAGCACACACGTGTGATCACAGCATGCACACATGTGATCTCAGCACACCAAGTCAGGAGCATGGATTCATGAGGTCTGTGGATCAGAGCGAGGTGGGGCTGACCAGAAGACAGAACATGGAGGTGGGAAGCTAGATGAACAGTACACGAAGAATGACTTCTCAAGCAGAGGTATACCTCTGAATTTGCTGGTAAACCCCATCCACTCTGGGGTTGGAAGAGGTCACTTTTATCTCAAAGCAAACACATATGTACAATAGGCAGCACCCTCTTCAGAGTTTACTTTCATCCATCATCCCAGTCACACCTAGGTCACCCTGAGAAATTGGTTTTACTATGCCCGTTTTGAAGATGTGGAAACTGAGGCTTAGAAAGGGGAAACCACTGGGCTTGAATTGCTTGGTTGGATGGATTCTGTTCCATCACCAGCTCCCAGTTTGTTATGCCTGCAGTGTAGACCATGATGGGGTTGTGGGAGTCTGGATTGCTTGGAGCCCAGCATCACTGCCTCCACTGGAGGTCTTGACATCTTCTCAGAGCTACAGCCTCCTCTCTCCTAACCTCGGCAGTAGAGTAGGTACCACCCCACTCTCAAGATAAAGCTACTCTTTTTTTTTGGTCTTTCTGAGACAGGGTCTCCCCGTAGCCCCAGCTAGCCTGGAACTCACAGAGATCTGCCTGCCTCAGCCTCCCGGTGCTGAAATTAGAGTGTGCCACCATATCTAGCCCAAAGCTACTCTTCTAAGACATCAGCATCTTGTAACACTCAGGTCCTTGACAACCAGGTTGGTATTTTTGGATCCAGATCTGCAGGATACTGGAGCCTCCATCTTCCTAAGATATCTGTGGGTCCCAAGACAGATCTCAAAGCCTGCATAACAGTCTAACTTTCATCTACTCATTTCTGTGTTCACCTAACCTCTGGTGCATTTATAAAAACAAATAAGCAATTGTTATATCAGTCATTGAGAATTAGTCACATGTACAAACAGGGGAGGAGCTGGGGGAGGGGCAGAGGCTCCTCATCACTCAGAAGGAGCCCACCTGCCGGCACCTTCACCCCAGACTGCAGAACCAAAGCCTTGGGGGACTGATGCTTAGAATGTCATGGGGGACTGGACTAAACGAAGTAGAGAGATCAAAGGTGAGGCCAAGGTGACTAAAAGCCAGACCCTCCTTCTCTGTTCAGTGAAGGAGCCCGGAAGAAAGAAGCTGGAGCCAGGTCCCCTCGGAGTGGGAGACTTGGAGCTAGATGCTCCAGCTGGGTCTGTGATGCTCCATCTGGGTCTATGACTGAAGTCCAGAGAGCTCGTTTCTGGATGGTGCACGTGAGGGGCAGCATTGCAAACGAGGCTCAGGCGTCAGTCTTGCTGTAAGCTGACAGGCACCCACACCCGTGGATGCACTGAGGCATCTGTCAGCTCTGTGGTGGGAGCCAAGGCTCTTGTCATCACACACCCGGCTGGCCTCACCTTTGATCTCTCTACTTCGTTTAGTCCAGTCCCCCATGACATTCTAAGCATCAGTCCCCCAAGGCTTCGGTTTTGCAGTCTGGGGTGAAGGTGCCAGCAGGTGGGGTCCTTCTGAGTGATGAGGAGCCTCTGCCCCTTCCCCCAGCTCCTCCCCCTGTTTGTACATGTCTTCACACTGGTTTCCATTTATGGGCATCTCCATGTGCACATTCTCCTGTTCATAAGAACACCGGTCACCTGCACTGTAGCTGCTACAGAGGCCTAATCCTAACCCAGGTGCCTCTGGAGAGGACCTGTCTCCGAGTACAGTCACCCCAAGGTGCTGGAGTTGGAAATCAATAAATGACTCTGAGGAGACACAGTTCACATTGCAACACCAAATCGATTAACTTCAGCTTTAACGTCCCCAGTTATATCTGTCGCCTTAACTCTATTCTACGTGTATATTAAGACTCCATGTCTCTTACCAAAAATAAAAATTAACAAGCATTATTTACATTGTTAAGTAAGGAGATAAAAGAAAATCAGACTAAATGCTCAAATAAACCCAAAGAGAATAAACGGATTTGCTGTGTAGAGGTTTAGTGGTAGAGCGTGGTCTGGCATGTGTAAGGCTCTGGTTCCATTCCAGAACAAGAAAGGAAAGAGAAGGAGAAGGAAGGGAGAAAAGAAAAACAAAGGATGTGGAAGGAAGGGAGGAAAGAGGAAGGAGGGAGGGAGGGAGGGACAGAGGGAGAGGGAGGAAGGGAAGGAGAAAGGAGGAGAAGGAAGAGGAGGGGAGGGGAGGAGAAGGAAGAGGAGGGGAGGGGCCGGAGGACAAGGACATGGACAGCTGGTAAAGAGTTATAAACACAGGAAACATCAACCTAAATATATCAGGTATACTGACCAAACATAAAGGAAGACCCTTCAAGGAGCCATCCCTGTGACCTGTAGATAGGAGTATAGTCTTCACCAAGGATGAGACCAAGGGGACGTAGCACAAGCCTGCTGGGAGCCCCCCAAGGCTTGGGGTTGGTGGGTCTTGGACTGGGGGAGCCCAGCTACGGTGAGCCACCCCCCCCTCACCAGTGCACAGCGTGGGCCACATCACCTTCCACTGTGCGGTGGCAGGAACACAACTTTCTAGAACCTGACCTCCATCTCTCAGTCTAACTGAGGGTTGGCTCTGGTGGCCAGGCACTCGCTTGCCTCAAAAACATTGGACTATTCTACAGATCTCTGACCAGGAAGGTAGTGAAGAGGACACAGGGGAAGGGATGTTGAGCTGTAAAGCACTCTGAACCTGGGATTCCTGTTGCCACAACAGTGTGCTCTCTGCTAGGGTGGCCATGGATGATACTCCCCATGATAATGGTGCTGGGGGGACCTTAGGGGACCCCAGATGTCATGGGAGCTGCGGGTTTTACAGTTGTGGTGGCCTCACCAGTGAAGAGATCACTCCCCTTGGATGAGAAGGGAGCTGAGCAAGAGGCACTCTCCCTACCAAGGGGTCCGTGAGGAAGATCAACAGAGAAGGAGAACCCTAAGCCAAAAAAGGCCTAACATCTCTCCAGATGGCAACGGGCCTCTGACATCACAGTTCCTACCCCTGCTGGCCTTTGCAAACATCTGATCAGGTCTTCACTGCAGGACCGCACAGATTTTTCTGGGAAGATAATGGAAAAGCCAGCCTCCTCCACTTTCCCAACTGATGTTGCAAAATGCATCTTAAAAGCATGAAAGAGTAATGGAAAATAGTGGGCGGTTTGGGTAAAAATAGCACCTGGACAAAAAGCCCAGAAGCGTGTGACCAAGCATATACAAGACGGAAGGTTCAGAAAAAAAAGACCAAGAAAACTTTGTGGGAACTGCGCACTCCAGGTTCCCACCTCGGCAGGAATGTGGCCTGAGACACGGCCAGCAAAGCAGTGTTACACCTTCATCTAACCGAGAGGGGCTCAGGAGAGGGGCTGCCCACCGAGTCTGTCTTGTCCTGCTGCTGTGATAAAATACATGGACAAGAGCCACTCGAGGGAGAAAGGGTTTACTCTGGTTCACAGTTCAAGGATGCCGTCCATCATGGTGGAAAAGTCAAGGCAACAGCGGCTTGAAGCAGACAGTCACACTCATCTGCCATCAAGAAGCCGAGAGCAGTGAATGTACACACCCCCTCTATCCAGGGTCCTGCCCAGGGAATGTTCCCACCCACAACTCAGATGGGTCTTGCCTTATCAATGAATGCAGTTAAGATAGTGCCCCACAGGTATGCCCAGAAACACATCTCTAGTCATGCCATCAGTTAACACTGGCCATCAGTGTCCACGGGGGAAAGTCCAGTAGTACAGAAAGGACAACAGCTGAATCGGTGCGTCCTGCCTCTGAGGAGTCCAGATCTAGTCCGTCCCGGGAAACTTTTTCTCTGCTGTTTCTCAGGAGACCTACAGAGACCCAGGAACTGGGGACCTCTGGGTCATAGGGTCTCCAGAGAAAGAATGGTGTGCCCTGAGGGTTCAGGGGTCCATCCAGGTTACCTGCAGGTTTGACTCAGCCTCCCTGAAGGAGCCCCACATATTGGCAGCAGACCATCTACGTGGGCCCCATGAAGTCATCATTCTGTCCCTCACTTTAGGTGTTGTTATTCAATGGATGTCGCAGTTCCCTCTTGTGGTGCATTAACACAGTTTCCACAAGTACATTTCCCAACACTGGGATTTTTCTTTGTATACTGATTTAAACAAAGTCTCTCCCATTGTATTAGTTATTTTTGTGATGTTATGACCATATGACCATAATACCTGACAGAAACAATTTAAGGTTCAGAGTGGCTCACGGTTTCAGACAGCTTCAGGCTCTCTTGGTGGGGGGTGGAGGAGCACTCAGGTCATGGCTGAGGGAGTGAGGACAAAGGTGGTTCGCATGATGGAGGAGCAGCAGCAGCAGAACAGACAGAACATGAACAAGGATAACGTGCCCCCAGTGACTCGCCCCCAGTGACCCGCCTCCTCCAGCTAACTCACATCTCTCAGTCTCCAGAACCTCCCTAAATATAGCTGGGAAGCATCTTCCGAGCGGGAACGAGTGAGGGACATTGGGGATCTGAACCACAGCGACCATTATTAAACCGCTGTTTGACTTTAAGATCAAAGGAGGCTTTTAAAACAATGAAGACCAAACCTATACTGTATAAGCCATTTCTGCAAATCTACATGAATCCTTCATGTTTACTTGAGGAATTTCAATTATTCTTTAAAAATCATTGCCAAAAATGAGACAAACACATGTAGTCAAAACCACAGGGAAACAATTTTATTTTTATTATTTGTATTTTTAACTGAAATTTTGTGCATTTCAGACAATACATTTTAATCATATTTAGGCCCCCATATTTGCTACCACACTCCCCTTGCCAAAATTTCATGCATTCTCTCATATATGTTAAGATTTAGTGAGTCAAGTTTGTGTCTCTAAATGTCCCTTGGTTCCAGTCCCTCCACCAGGGCTCTATCTGGGGTTGTTCCCTTAAAGAAGACCAACTCTCTCTCACACAGATCAGTTGCCAACAGTTCTAAGATTAAGGTTGGGGCTTCTTGCCCGTTTCCCCACGTCTATGCTGAGTTTTTGTCTGAAAAAAACACAGACAATTTTTAATTAATGTACATTCATAGACCAATTTTAGTGAATTGACCCTTTGAAACTATTTATTGCTTTTTTTTAAAGAAATATTCTTGTAGCTTTAATGATCTGTGTTCCTTTAATCACCTCGTAGAGAAGTTTTCCTATGAGCCTGCTCTACAAGTACATGCACATGTGTGACCACAGAGCACATACAGCCCTTCCTGTTACGTCACTTCCTTTACGTTAACATTGAGCTGAAAATTGTCTCAAACCAATAAATAAACGGAAATCAAAAATTATGTCCACGTTTTTTAGTTATAGAAATATACACAGGTTACACACACCTAGAGGGAGAGGTGTGTGCTGTGTAGGGCAGAATTCCACCAAGAAGTGCTTCTTCCTGGTGATGTAAATGGAGAAATTGATGGGGAACTTTCCAGAGCTGTGGGCAGGGATGGGAGAGTCCAGAAGACAGAAACGGGAAACTGCCCCCATCCTTAGCCCCTGGGAGGAGGAAGTAGCGTTGCCTGAGCCCGGTGGGAAGCTGCTATGGAATGCTGACAACTGTCCCCACCTGGTGCCTTCTTCTCATTTACTACTGCTGGTGTCTCAGCAGCCACCAGTCAGAGGATCTGGTCACTGAGACCAGAGGGGCCTTGTGAGCGCAAGCATGCAGGCAAAGATACAGAGAGAGCCTGAGGAGCGCCCAGCACTGGGATCTCCTGAGGGATCATCCACCCCCATCTGCAAGTAAACATCTGTCCTACTTGCTGTCTACTGCTGAGATCAAAATGCTAACCAAAACTGGCACAGGGAGGAAAGGGTTGATTTGGTGTACAGCTCACAGTCCATCATCAAGGGAAGTCAAGGTGGGAACTTAGGGCAGGAACCTGGAGCACAGACCATGGAGGCATGCTTACTGACTTGCTTCCCTGGCCTGTGCTCAGTTTGCTTTCTTATATAATACATGAGTGCAAGCCCAGGTGGCAGTGCCCACAGTGGGCTGGGCCCTTCCCCATCACTCAACCATCAAGAAAATGCCCCACAGACATGGCCATGGGCCAGTCCAATGGAGGAAATTCCTCAGTTGAGGTTCCCTCCACCCAGGTATGTCAAGTTAACAACTGAAGCATCCAGCACAACATCCTTTCAGTTTTCAGGCCTTCTCTCTCTGTTTCTCTACAGTGACAGAGAAAACAGCCCAGAAACCTTAGGACATTCTATCAAGGGCAAGGTCAGGTAATGAAGGACAGATAAACAGTGGCCATAAGTGGTCTGCAGACATTCCCAGTAGAGTGATAGATAACAGGGACAATTGGAGAACATCCAGGAGGTGACATGTGACCAACAGAACATACTGGTGGTATAAGACTCTGAGAATCCAGGTTCTGGGGTCCTGGGGAATGAAGCCAAGATGACAGCGAGAAGAGGCTGGAGGCAGGGCTCAGTCACAGATGTTCCGCGGAGTGCAAGGTCAGCAGTGAGGGGCGGGGACAGCACTGAGAGTTGGGACTGGGGAGAGGGGTGGGAGGGATGCATTTCCTCCATGTATTTAGGAGACATGGGCTGTGACTATGAGGAGAGGGGCAGAATTTTGGTGAGGTGGTTGACCCTGAGGGGGTCATCATGTAGGGGAGAAGTGAGGACAGAGGGGGCTGCCGGCACAGCACACAGGGAGAAGGAGAGGCATGGAGGGCGTGCAGATGTTTTCTAATAACCTTTGTCACAGTTTGAATCTGAAACAACCTCCAGAGGCTCGTGGCTTGGCAGCTTTGTCCCCCAGACGGTGGTGGCACTTTGAAGGCTGTGGAACCTGCATAGGTGGGACCCAGCAGGACCCAGGGACCCAGAGTCACTAGAGGTGGGTCTTTAGCAGTTAGCTTGTTCTCTGTCTGCTTCCTGGCCCTCCATGATGTGAGGGGTCTCCACCGCAGATTCCCACAGCCACGAACTCCACCGTGTCTTTCCCACCGTGATGGACTGGATTGTCTGAAATCACAAGCCAAATTTCTCCTTCAGGTTTTATTTCTGTCAGGTATTTGGTCACAGTCTGTAATGTGGGGAATGTCACTGGTCATCACTAGCAAAACCTTAGCAAGAAACCCTGGGACAGACCAGCAGGCTTCCCAAGGAAGCCCACTGTACTGTAGAGTCCAGCTGGTGCATGCCTGTCTCTCCTGGACTGCCATTTGGTCCCATGACCAGGTGACTCCACTTCTCAGATGCTCTCACAGAAGGATTCTGAGGGTGAACAGAGGCAAGGCCAGGACAGATGGGTGTTCCTAGGTGTGACGGATTGCCAACTTGACAGGGTCTAGAATCACCTAGCAGACAAACCTTTGGGCACAATGACTGTGAGGGAGTTCTTGATTGTGTTAACTGAGGTGGGAAGACACAACTTAAATGTAGGCAGTACCTTTCCACAAGCTGAGGTCCTGGAATTATAAGAGGAGAAAGTGAGCCGAGCACCATCTACACCTCTCTCTGCGTCCTGAATGTGGACGCAGTAGGATGAGCTGCCTCATGCTCCTGCCACCAGGACTCCCCACCTGATAGACTGTGCCCTGCGCACATCCTCCCTAAGTTGCTTCGGTCAACTATTTTGTTACAACAAGAAAAACAATGACCACACCTTGTGTGATACACTTTGCATCTGAGCTAAGCCAAGACAGTGCAGCTCATTGAGAATTCTCCACAGCTCATAGCCACTGAATGGTGAAAACCTACGAGCCGAAAACGTTCCCAAACTTGGGGGGGGGGGAGCACATTGCTGGGACTGTGCTCAGCTTCAGCTGTTCCTGTAGTCAACAGGGGACAGTGGGAGGAAAGGACAGGCTCTCTGGAGGAGGTGGCCTTGAGCTGAGAGCTCTTCAAGGCTTCCCAAGTATTGCTAGTAAGTAGGTTATGATTCGCCAAGTCTAGAGAGGTCAGGGGACCGAGACTCTGCCTTGTTCTCAGACGTCACCCCTACTGAGCCCACCCCTGGAATGATGAGGCTGGCTAGATGGGTATGGGGCAGGAGTCAGGAAAAGGTGACAGTCTGGAGACATCTCTGGGCAAACAGCACAGTACCAGCACAGCCGACAGACAGCCAGTTCTGAGTGAGGAAGGGCCTTGGACAATCAGGATTCCAGGACTCAGGAAACTACTGCTGATGTATAGCTTGTACCATTGCTCTCCAAAACTCGATCAGGAGCAATTGCAGCCAGGACCTGCTCTCCATTGCTCTCCTAATGCTCTTGTGGACTATGGGGGATGCTTCAATCAGGACATTTCCCTTTGCAGAAGAGCATGGAGGACCTCAAATTCAAAGTGACCCTAAGGAAGTTAGCCATTAAACATCCACTCGCTGAAGAAGTTAGCTATTAAACATCCACTCTGCCCAACACAAAGGCAGTGTGGCAAGTACAAATCTTTGAAAGAATGGCTCAAAGATAAAGTTGATGGCTTCTAACCACAGGCGTACGTGTGCCCTAGATGACTCCTAGTCAACAAGCAGGATGGCTGGTAGCTCAGTTGTCTGTGCAATCTAAGGCACATCAAGTGCCGGTTTGTCTCCTGAATTATTCTAGATTCTTTAAGTTGACAATATTAACTGTTACACTCAAGTATCTTGTTATCATGATGGAAAGTTAACTAACACAAGTTCTAAGAAAACTGTCCTTCTGTAGAAGAAATTTACAGAAATGAAGCATGCTATTTATTGCAGTTTCTGCCTGATTAGGGACAGCTCCGTGACAAGTTTTATTATCTGAAAGTAGTATCTACCCTTTCCCAGACTTTGAACAAAGGTGTTAGGGGATGTGGGAAGAGGCTTTCCTGAGACCCCTTCCCTGCCTAAAGATTGCTACACAATGGGAACTGAGTGGGTTAAATATATATGTATTGCTCTGTGTCTATTTAAACTGTTGGGAGGGATAGATAATAGATAGATAGATAGATAGATAGATAGGATTGACACATGATTGATAGAGATGATAGATGATTGACAGATAGATGATAGATAATAGATGAGGTAGATAACAGGTAAATAGATAATAGATGATAGATGGATATAATAGATGATTGATAGAGATGATAGATAGTAGATGATAAATAGATGATATAATAGATAGATGATAGGCAGATAAATAGATAATTGATAGATGATAGACTGATAATAGATAGACAATAGTGTATTCCTTTGTGAATCTTGCTCCTGGATCACAGGAGGAGATCAGAAGTTCACCCTACAGTCATTTCAGTTTCTGAGGACTCAACCATTGTTCTGTATATGCACGCCCACCCAGGATTTCATACACACCCTCTCAAATTTTCCCATAAAGAGCAAACCTGAGCTTCTAGACCCCGCTGGGCTTAGGGCATTCCTCTTCCACGCAATGTCCTTGTGAGTATGACAACTTAGCTTTTCTGTCTCTTTAACTCGTAGCCCAGCCAAAGAATATAGAAGTGTGAAGGAAAGTCATTTGTTCTGAGTCTACACCCCCAAAAACACAGCAACAAAACCAAAAATAGACAAATGAGACCACATCAGCATTCAAAGCTTCTAGACAACCAAGGCACCATCCACAGAGTGAAGAGACAGCTGGTGAACTGGAGGCTGTGTTCACAAAGTGACCATGAGGTCCATGTCTAGAACGCTAAGAAACTCAAAGTCAATGGCACAAAACCAAGCAACCCAACTCAACACGGGCAAAGGATCTGACTTTTAAAACATTCTGGGATGTCTAAAGCTAGTTACGAGGGCCAAATGACGGGGTGGTAGAGTAGGAAAAGGGAAGGAAGTTAGGTGGCAGATTGCATTGCAATCCATCGTAATCACAAGGATGACTCCAAATGCTGGCAATTTTGTACAAGGGACTTGAGCATTTAAAGTGGCCCTGGGGGCCTACTCCTAATTCCCTGAAGACATCAAGAGTTTATTGCCAGTTTAATGATTGATTGATTGATTGTAGGGGTGCACGTGGATAGGTCAGCAGACAACTTACAGGAATCAGTTCTCTCCTTCCACCATGTGGGTCACAGGGACTGAACGCAAGCTGTCTGACTTGGCAGCAAGCCCCTTTACTCAGAGCCTGTCACCCATCTCACCAGCCTGTTGACTGTATTATTATTATTATTATTTTCTGTGTTCTTTGTAAGTCTATAAACAGTTTTTGAGTGGGGGGAAAAAAAAAAAAACCTCTACTCGTCATGGAGTAGAAGGTGAGTTAAAACTTTAACCTAAAACCTGCTGGCAGCTGCCCCATCCCAACCAAGCCATCACAGAACCGTTCAAACTATCACCCAGCCAGAAACAACAGGCTCTTCTAGACTATCCTCCTGCCTCAAAATGCTTCCGCTTCACAGCACCCCACCTCTCTTACAGCAAAGGGAGGTTCAGTGCGAACAGCTGGCAGTGTTTCCCCTCCCGACGCTCATTGTAACAGACAATGGTCTGGAGTTCGGTGCAATGTTTTCTTGTTGCTGATCATTGCAGGACTGTGTCCCAGGTCATAAACTCCTTTATTTCTGAGATCCCTTTGTTTCAAGAGTTTGGGGTTTAACTTATCCCACAAAGTTCTCAAGACAAGACATACAAAGCGCCAGGGGTTACATGAAAAGGACTCAAAATCAGTAGAGACATGCAAATAAAAATGAAAATGTGGGGCCACTTCCTTCCGGTTAGAATAGCTATTATCAAAAAGACTGAAGCAAGGGTTGGCAAGGACATGGAGGAAACAGAACCTTTCCAGTGTTGGAACGTGGACTGGCACAGCCACTGTGGGAAACAGCACAGAAGTTCCTCAAAACATTAACAAGAGAATGGCCGAATATATGATCCGGAACGCCTGCTCATACCTCGGTCTGTAATTGGAAAAACATGCTTGCGAGCAATTGGAAATCAGGTGGGAATTAAAATGTCTTTTTTTCCCCTCCATCCAAGTTTATTCTTGGATTCTGAACTTCTCTGGGTGAACACCTGGCTTGGCCCAGCAGGGTTAGGGGACCAGGAGCACACACCTTGTTCTGTTGCAAACCACATGGAAAGATCAGGATGTCCCAGCAGAATTCTTCTGCTCTGCATTCTTCTTGCAGTCCCCCCTAAGGTGTAGGTGTTCAATGATAAGCTTTTCAGAGGAGGTAATTTCCCCCCAAGCACTGTCCTTACTTTCTTGAATACTAAGTTCAGAGACACTCTGGTCCCTTGCAGGAAAATGATGAAGAAGTGTCTCTTAAAAGGCAGAATCCAGAATGGATCTGAGGGCACAGCCCAGAGAAGTCATTGAACCCACAGCAGCAGCAGCCTGGTGGGCAGCTTTGGGGATCACAGTCACCAAGGCCCTGAAGTCCCAGCACCCACAGCCATCCTACATGCTTTGGGTCTCTTGGTTGAGAACTGAACTATCACAAACTAAACAACAGAGCAACAGAGTCCTAGTGGCACCCATCATTCTGGATACCACTGTTCCTGAAGCCCCATGTCTTAGTCTTACAGATTACCTAAGCCACCGAGGCCCATGGAAGCTTAAGGCAGTTTCCTCTGCCTTTCACTGTGAGAGAGTCCTATTGACATAGTTCATATTAATTCACAGAGATCAAGCCTATCTGAAGAGTCACAGGCCCTGTCAGAGCAAACGATGAAATGTCTCACAACCTCGGCAATGTTCAATCAGCAACCAGCTGAGTAGGCCTCTCCCTCTGGGGGCACCTGCTATCCCTTGCCCTGGCATTCCTCCCATGGGGCCATGCAGGAGGGAAGTGTTTGGGTATTACTTACAAACCTGCCCAGGAACAATGCTGGGGCAAACAGAAGGCTCAGCCTTGGGCCTGGACCCACCAGGCTATGGGCGGCTCTTGCTGGGAGTAAGTCCTGAGCTGGGGCAGAACATCTCTAGATTCTGAGAAATCAGGAATGGCAGGTGGCCTACCTGAGACCTACCTGCAGACCCAGCAGAAGCTATTGGTGAGGCCAGAAGAGGAGGCACCCTATTCAGCATTCACGGGGCCCTCAGGAGGCTGAGCAGCTGCCTTCCCCTCCTTCACCTGCCCCTGATCTCTTGACCTCACAAACTCTGCTGAATTCCATCATTAGCTTGAACCACAGCCAATCTGGGGCTGGTTTTATATTTGAATATTTTCTCCTGTTCCCTCTGCTGATGAGATTTCAAGTCTGAATCATAAGGTTAGGGCGAACAAAACCAGATAGAGTAATTGCAAAACTGACGTAAAAGTTCAGTTCTGTTCCCCACGCCGCCTCACATCTAATGTCAGACACGAGACAGAGTCTTTCAGATGAAGTAAAACCTCTACCCAGTCCAGAAACACTGCGTTCTCTGAACAGAGTGAGAAAATAGGTCAGTTCTCCCCGAGCCTTTAAGGATTGTAGAGAACAGTCTTCTTAGAGATGCTTCTTCCCCTGGCAAAGTCAGTGCTCCCTCTGTCAGGTAACTGGGGAGACAAAGGGCACAGAAGCGGACTGTGTAGGATACAGGGTGTGTTAAAGGGCACCTGGCTCCCCAGGCACAGGCTGGACCGTCCTGCCAGCACTGCAGTGCCCGTGAAGAGGCCTCTGGCCCGGCTTCTCGCCACGTTCTGCTTCTTCCTCGGACTCGGCCTGACCCTGTGCTATGGGAGTCGGAGAGGCGCCCACCACCAGTGACTCCTGTGTGGGGAATGGGTTGACTTCACAATAACCTGAGTTCATAGGGGAGGGATGGAGCCTGGAGGACGGAGCAGGAGGATCATGGAAACTAAAGAGGGAATCACCATGGCAACCAGCTCTCCCTCCGTGTCCTCCTTGTTGCCTGGTCCAGACTTTCTCCTCCCAGAACATGTGGTCTGAGACTCCACCACACCCTGACAGGACCTAGCAGGTCTCTGCAGGTTTGCAGACTTGGACAGAAGTAAGCCGTCGATGCTCGGTGCCTGTGCTGGGTGAGGAGCATCTCCCCAAATCCACATCCTTCCCAGAGTCTCAGTTGTGACACATTTGGAAATAAGTTCTTTTTAGAAGGAATTAAGGGTAAGGTCATACTGGATTAGGGTGGGCACCATGTGCAATGATTGGTATCTTTATAAAGAGGAAAATCAAGTTTCAAAGACGCATAGGGACAATGCACGAGAAGATGGAAGCAAAGAATGGAGCAGAAACACTGTTCTCTGAACAGAGTGAGAAATGGAGCAGGGTAGCCACGAGCCGGGGAGTTGAGTTGCCGGAACTACAATCAGGATCCAAGCTGCAGAGAGCGGTGTGGGGGATGGGACACTTTCCTACCCAGCCAGGCCCCATGCTGGATTTCACAGTTCTGACAGCTAAGTTTCTGAGTTTTAAGCCCCAGTGGATATACTTTGTTACAGCAGCCACAGGAGACTCATACAGTGCCACAGGGGAGGCTATATTTCATTCTGAGTGTGCTGCATCAGACATACTGCTCACTGAAAGCAACCAGCAATTTATTTTGTCTTTTTGAAAACCACCTTCATACTTAGCGTCTATAGTCACATACAGCTCTGTGGTTCACAAATGGATGATGGGAATATAAGCAATTCTATTATGCTTTTCAAAGAATTCTTTTTAAAGTCTATTTCTTATGAAATGCAAAAGGTATAAATAGAAAATGAGTCACTAATGATTGACATTTGGAAAAACTGTGATATATTTTCCATACATACCGGTTTTATGAAATGTTTTATGCCGGCATAATTGTACATATTTATGGGGTACGCCATGGTTCAATCTGTGTATACAATAGAATGAGCAGATCTGGTAATTAACATCTCCATTTCCTTTGACATTTCTTATTTATGTTGGGAGCTGTTGAATGCCTCTCTTCCAGTTCTTTATAAGATACATGATAAATTGTGAATTGTCACCTCCATGTCTCTAGTGATCTCTATCCTCAGCTCCCATGAAATCAACCTCCTCGCCTCAGCACGAGCCGGAACACATGCTTCTCTTCCTGTGGTTTACTTAACACAGTATGTAAAGTATTACCTCTGTGCAGAGGCGCCCTCCCCACTGTCCCTCCCTCTCATGTCTGAATTAGAGACAGATGTCATCAGATGCATCATGGGAAATCCACAGTTAGTACGGAGGTCCACCACGTGGTCCAGAACATCTTGTCACAAAACGGATTCACCACGACATGGAACATACTGCTTGTTTCCTCCAACACGGCTTCAGAATGCCAAGCCTTCTCACAGATTTCCAAATATTTCATGCACAGCCCTTTAGAAACGCAGAAAAGCCGTCCTCAGCCCTGAAGTGTGGTCCTGGCCTCTCTCGCCTTGTTTATTCCTGTGCAATTAGTGACAACATTTCTTTAAAAATAGGATCTTGGGGACTAATAAGTCTATGTCATGTCCTAGTGGCCACTTGCTTCTTGCTGTCGGCTCTTGTTTCGTGTGGAGCTTGGTTTACAGGAAGTTTGGGTAAACAGAGCTCTTCTGAGTAATTAGGATCCCATTAGGCCACAGTTCATGTATGTGTGAGTCAAACCTCTTTTCCAAACCCCTGGGAAGAATTAAATAGGTCAGGCCTCTGTTTACAAAGCAGGGCCCAGCTCTGGCTGCCTAGGGCGGCTATCGAATTATCCCCAGTAGCTCAAAGACGAAAGGAAGTAACTTAGTGTTTATATGTTGGTCCTTGCTGCAGGTCAAAGGAGCAGGATCCACTCACTGCCAGAAGAGCCAGGTCCTTCCTCTGTGTATCTTGGTCCTGGGGAGGCTCCACAGCTCTCCAGAGTCACCAGAAAGCCTTATTCTGACACAGAAAGAAAGTCCCCCCACCCTGTAAGTGACAAGGTCACAGCACTGTCCATCCCATCAGCAGACCTGTTGACAGAAGACACTTGTGATAAGTCTTCCTGATGACTAGAATCTGAGCCTTGTATTACACTTTTTAAATTTGTGTTTGTGAGTATGTACAGGTGCCTGTTTGTGAGTGTCTGTGTGTGTGTGTGTGTGTGTGTGTGCATACTGTGGACCTCCAGTGCTGTTCTTGGTAGGCTGATTGGCTTGCAGGCCCCAGGGATCGCTGCTTCCCCTGTTCTGGAATTACAAGTGTGTACTACCGGACTAGAAAGATAGCTCAGTGGTTAGCAGCACTGACTGCTCTTGCAGAGAACCGAGGTTCAGTTCCCAGCACCCACATGGTGGCTAACAATTGTACATAACCCCAGTTCCAGAGTGATCCAACACCCTCCTCTGACTTCCACACACGTAGGCAATACCCTCAGACACAGAAAACAATAAATAAAGAGCTGAAGAGACAGAAAAGCCAGTGTTTAAGAGCTCTGGCTGCTTTTGCAGAGGACCCAGGTTGGATTCCCATCACCCCCACAATCATTCCCTATTCCGGGAGAATCCAGCACCCTCTTCTGACCTCCAAGGGCATTGTACAACATGGGTGCACTTACACACGGCCAATAAATACACTCATACATTTTACAAAGATAGAATATGTTAAAAACAATAATAAATAAAAACAAACAAGTGTGTGATACCACGTACCATGCTGGTTTTAGAAAGGGGAAAAAAATGGGTTCTCGAGATGAAACCCAGGTCTTCATTCTAACCAGTCAAGCACTTTAATGACCAAGTCATCTCTCCAGCACCTTCGGACATGTAAAACGAAGCCCCCCGCCCACCGGATATCCACTCCAGCACTTGCCCTGCCCACCTCCCAGTACGGATAGCAAAGTCCACGTGTTTTCAAGTCCCTCACATAAAACGGCCTGCGCACATCCCCGGCATAGTTTAAATATATTTACATGACTTATAATACCAAAGACAGTGCAAATGTCACGTAAATAACTGTGTTTCAGAAACAGTGACCTAGAAATGAGTCTGTGTAGGTTTGGTAGAGATACAGTTTTTGTCTCTTGACTATTTTCTACTCAGGGTGCAGGAATCCAAGGATGCAGAGCTCTGAGGTGGGAGGGGCTCTGAGAACAGAAAGGAGGAGAAGAATCTTATGTGCACTTGTGAACGTAATGCTTGCATTCAGCCACTACCAGAGTTTTGCTGAACTGGTTGAAGTAGGTGTAAACACTTCTCCTAAGAATAAGAACATTCTCTACTGCAAACACAGAAACACTGTAACAAAGTTATCAAAGTGACCCTAGTCAAATGGGTCACAATAGTTCCCTGATGTCTTTTTAAATTCTCTAGGATCTGTAGTGTTGTACCTCATTCTTGGTGCAGTGCAGTAATGTGTATGTCTTTCATACTAAACAAATCTAGTTAAATGTTTATCCATGTCATTTATTATTATTTATTTGTTTTGTTTTCAATGGGTGTCTCCCTGTGGCCCTAGCTGGCCTGGAGCTCGCTAAGTAAACCAGGATGGCCTTGATCTCACAGAGCTCCCCCGGTCTCTGCCGTCTGGGATTAAAGGTGTAGGCCGCCATACCAGGCTAATGTCATCCATTCTTATCACCAAAGAGCCAGCAGAGCCTTCGTGTCTGTGATTACTGTTATTCTCTTTTATAGGTTTTTAATTCTTTCAACTCTTGTCTATTTTGTGTTTATTTCCTTTTTATTATTTTTTAGAAGTTTAATTTGCCTCTTTTTACTTCTCTTAACCTGGAAGTTTAGACCTTTCCTTAGAGGTATCCTGCGAGTTTTAATGCACTGTGCTGTTACCCTCATTTAGCTCAAAATATCCTCGTTTCTTCGAGTGACTTCCTCTGACCCATGAGCTGTTTGGAAGTATTCTGTTTAATCTCCAGATATCTGGGGATTTTCCAGATTCTTCTGTTGTTGACATTAAATTCTGTTGTGGGCAGGATGTAAACTTTGTACAATTTCAATCCTTTTAAATCTGTTGAGGCATGCTCATTGGCCCAGCTCATGACCTATCTGAGTACACTTAGCATGTGTTCTATCCCCACCGTGTGAACACCTTCATATCCTCTGGTCACAGTGGTAAATGGCATTATTTAAATCTTTCCTGTCTTTACTGAGTTTCTGTTTGCTCTTTAATATTATTACCTGTGTGTACATGGTGCGTGTGGGCATACGTGCCACAGTATGTGTGGGTCAGAGGGCACTTTTACCGGGGCTCTGAGGATCAGCTCATGTTGCTGACCAGGGTTGTGCAGGAAGTAATCTACCAGCGGAGCCATCTTGCTGGCCTTGTTTACTTGTTCTGAAAGTACCGGGAAAGGCAGAAATTCCTAGCTTTAGTTGTAGATTTGCTTACTTTTCCCTCCAGTCTGTCTGGCCTTGCTTCAGTTTTTGTGTGCACTGGAATGTGTGTGTCTCTGATGACCTGACCCTCTGTCAGAGTGAAACGTTGCAAATCCCCATCATTTCCCTGATGTTAGCATGGCCAGGCCCACTTAACTATGATTACTATTTACATGGTGCATCCATTTCTAGCCTTTTACTTCGAGCTTATCTTTGTTAGCACATTTAAAGTAGAGTTCATGCAGGTCACGTGTGTCCATCTTTCCTCATGATCTGTCATGGGATTACCAGGATGGTGAGTACAACTCTGCCATCTGGCATCTTTGTCCTATTTGTCTCAGTCCTCTTTGATTTCTTCCTGTTCTAACTTATTTTTCGAGTAGATGCATGACTTGTCACTATTCGATTTTATATATGCTGTTGTGTGATAAGCTGTGCTCTTACAGCATTTTAAAGGTGTGTTCATTCTAAGATTTGCAATATTCTACTTTAACATTGGAGTAAACATAAAAATGTTATATCACTTGATGTGTAATATACAATTCTTAGAGTGTTACACTTTGATTTTTATCTGCTATTATTACCAGGTAACCCCTTTCTCATGTCATTTTAACTCAAAAATAAATGTTTACTTTTTCCTTAAATATTTAAGTAACTTAAATGTGTTGCATGCACTTATTTTGCATGTACATGCCCCAGTGTGCATAAGAAGGTCAGAAGGCAGATTACTGGAGCTAGTTCTCTCTTTCCACCAGGCAGGTCCTGGGGATCGAACTCAGATTGTCAGACTTGACAGCAATTGTCTGTACCTGCTGAGCCAGGTACTTGTTTGTCCTCAAGTCACTTTTAAAGGAAATTTAAGCAAGGCAATCATCTCGTACATATCCATAGTAACCCTTTCAAAACTGCACCATGTAATCAGAGGTTTTTTAAAAAAAATTTTGTTACGTTTTTTTATTTTATGTATATGAGTGTATTGCATGCATGTATGTAAATGCACCTGTGTCAAGAATGCTCACGGAGGTCAGGAGAGGGTGACAGATTTCCCTGGAACTGGAGTTACAGATGATTGTCAGATCCCCACGCCCAATCATAGGTTTCTTATTCTCATGATTTAGAGACTTTCATTTAATGGGCTAGAGAGATGACTCGGCAGTTAAAAGCACTGGCTGCTCTTGTAGAGGACCCAGGTTCAGTTCTCAGCACCCACATGCAGGCTAACTACTGTCTGTAACTCCAGATTCAGGGGATTCAACACCCTCCTCTGGTATTCTTGGGCACTGCATATGCATGATACACTTACATGCACGCAGGCAAAGCATTATACCTACAAAACATGAATAAAATTAAAAAATTTAAATTTAAAAACTTTAAATTTACTATTATGAAGTTCCAATAGGCCCCCTAGAAGTTAATTCCTTGAGCTTCTGCTTGTTTTCAAAAGATTGTATTTCCATTTTCAAAGGATTATTTCCCATAAATATACAATTCTAAGCTAACAGGGCTGACTATCAACCAGTCTACCATCCAACACATTGTTTTTCCCCTTCTGGACTGCATAGCTTCTCATGAGATGTCTGCATCTTTCTCACATTCTTCCTTTGCATGAACCTCCTTTTCTGTCTGCTTTAAGAGCTTTTCTATCCCTCTCTTAAGCAGTTTTATTATATTTAATCATAGTGTGTGCATGTGTGCCTGTGTACATATTCATGTGTGCATATGTGGGTCCAATAGGTGTGCATGTGTGCATGCATGTATGTGCATTGCATGCTTGTATGTGTGTGGTAGTTTGAATGAGACGGTCCCCACAGGCTCCAAATATTTGAACATTGGTCCCCAGTTGGTGGTATAGCTTTGGGAGGTCTTAGAAGGTATGGCCTTGCTGGAATAAGGCGGGAGGCTTAGAGAGTTCTTAAGTTTTGCCAGATCTCCAGTCTTTCTCTGCTTCCTGTGCCTGCTGGAAGACGTGAGCACTTAGCTTCTGCGTCTACTCTAGCCACATCTGCCACCATGCCTTCCCGCCATGATGGGCTCTTGCCCCTTTGGAACCATAAGCTAAATAAACTCTTTCTTTTACAAGTTCCCTTGGTCATGGTATTTTATCACAGCAACGGAACAGTAGCTAATACCATGTGCATGTGTGTATGTACATGTGTGTGTGATCTACAGTAAATTTGTTCAGATTCTTGGGGTCTAGATATATAATTTTCATTGAGTTTGAAAACATTTCAATCACTATTTCAAGTGATTTTCTGCCCCTCTCTTTCAGTGTTTGCAGTGAACATTATGCTCGAGGACCTAACCTTTCCGTCGGATCACTGAAACTCTGCCCCTGCCGATTTCCAGGATTTATTTTTCTACTTCATTTGGATAAACCGCGTTGTTGTATTAACAAGTTCCTCCGTCAGTATGTAATCTACACAGGTAAAGGTGATACTACAAATGGGTGTGTTTTAGGGTCTAGGTTACTCTGATTTACTTTAAAGCAGAGCAGGACTTTGGAAGGCAGTTAAGTAACCCGAAAGTCAGGCAGACATCTGGAAAGCCTGTCTTAAGCTTCCCTAGGGACATTCTACAGTAATGATGCTCTACCAAAAGATCAGTGCTATCCCTCAGCACAAGCCATTTCTCCATACATTCTGCACCTACTCTCCACTCTGGCATGTCAGAATTCTGATCCCTCCACATGGAATCTAATCTTCAAGTCATCTTACAGTACCCTGGTCATTTTCTGCCCAAGTTTTTGAGGTTCACTTTACAGAGGAATAACCCAATACTCAGCAAATACTGCACAGTGATTATGCATATTTCAGCAGCTGTTTTTCCGGGTAGCTTCCTCCTCTTTGGAGCTCTGCTCTAACTTCTCACAGCATTCACCCCCCAGAACTACCACTTCAACTCACTGGGGACACTGGGCTCTATCTAAGATGCCACTACTGCGTCTGTGATCTGAAAAACACCATGGGCAGAAAGTCTGAACACTTGTACATCTAGTTTTTGTCTGTCTGTTATGAGGAGTCCTCTTTGTCATAGCTTCCTTGTCTCTAATGGTTTATGTCTTGGAAGCTTGGTCCCAGTCTGGTGATGTGAGCAAGGAGAGGGTGGGTTAGGTCATAAGAGTGCTGCTCTTGGAAGGGATTAATATATAATTCCGTTGGGATTCCTTAATAGTAAGTTGCTATAAAAAGAATAACTATTTTAGAAGAGGAAGGGGTCCAGAGAGAGGAGAGAGGAAAATAGAGGCAGATATGATCAGAGTATGTTATACACATGCATGAAAATGTCACAATGAAGTCATTCCTTTGTACAACTAATGTTGTTTCCCTTCTTGACATGGGAGCTAACTGTCTCTCACACAGACTCCCACCAGGATGATGCTGTCTGTAGTGATGTGAGAGCATGACCGAAGTAAGGGGGCCCTCACCAGAAGAAAAGTCAATGCGATTGCCTAGTCTGGGACTTTCAGCCTCCAAAAGTCTAAGCTAAATAAACCTCTCTCTTGAATGTAATGTCCACTGTCAGATATCTCAGTATGCCAATGGAAAACAGATTAATACAATAGTAGCAACCTATCTGTTGACCAGTGTCTGAGAACAGCTGTCGAATGCATTGTGCCCAGTTGTTGAACAGGTGACAGTGAGACTGGAAGTCTGGGTCTTGTTACTCGCTCGTGCTCACAGAGGCACAGTGCTTTTATTTATTTATTTTAACTTAATTTGTTTCTGTAGTTAATTCACTTCTTGTGTTTTACTTGTATTTTTTTCTTTTTGACTTCATTATATCCATTGGTTTTTTAATTTCCAACTCATTAACTGTTACTTTTAACTCTTGTCAGGGGTTAAACGTGAATGTCCACTGTAGGGGACGTGTTGTGTGTAAGGCTTGGACCCTAGCTGGTGGCACTAGTTTGAGAGGAGGTGGGCCTAGTGGAGGAAGCAGGCCACTGGGGTGTCTTGTCCCGTGGCTTCCACTCCTCCCTGCTTCCTGCTTCCTGCCTCCCCACATACACTCCGACTAGTGTGCTGGTTGGCCTGGCCTCAAGCCCAAAGCCATAGAGCCAGCTGATCATGGACTCAAACCTCTGAAACCAAGAGTCAGACCAAAATGAATCAGGGGGTTCGTCTCAGGTGCTGTCAGCGCAATGACAACTTAACATGGCTGTGTTACCCCATTCTTCTTCCTTTTAGTTTGCTTTAAAAACGCTTCAGTTTGGAGCTGTGATGCCTGTATTTTAAAACAACTTTAGAACCTGTAATTAGCCTAGGGCTATACCTCCTACAGTGAGTGCATTATGAACGAACCTGGGCTGTGTGAGCAGGCGAAATTTAATTCACTGCTTTTTTTTTTTTGGTCTTTTTGAGACAGGGTTTCCCTGTAGCCCCAGCTGGGCCTGGAACTTGCTGTGTACACTGGGCTGGCCTCAAACTCACAGAGATCCGTCTGCCACTGCCTTTTGAGTGCTGGGGTTAAAGGTGTGCAACACCACACCCAGCCCAATTCATTGCCTTTTAAAGTAACAACTTTATGGAGATGAAATTCGCATGCTGCAAAATTCACCTTTTTAAGGTGCACCATCCAGTGTTCTTAGGATACTCACAGGTGCACAACACAATCAGTCTTTCGTTGTAGAATCTTCTCATCACCCACAAAGAAAATCCACCTGTTAACAGTGTTTCTCAGCCATTGTATTCATTTTTATTTTCTGGACTAGAGATGGAACTCAGGTCCTCAATAAGCAAACACTTTACCACCGAGTACATGTCCAGTCCCATCAATGACACCTCTCCATCTCCTGCTAAGTCCTTGGCAACCCGTGATCCATTACCTGTCTCAGCGGTCTTGCTTATTAGAGATGAGGGACATCAATGGAACCCTGTGATAGGTGGTATCCACGACTGGTTCTTTTCACTTAACACACTGTTCTGCATTTCCGTCTATCTGAGCATGGATTGTGTTTCATCCTTTTTCAGAGGGAACAAAGCCCTCTATTTCGTCTATCCTTCCATCAGCTGACCCGTATTTGGGCTTTCCCATTCTTTGACTATTATGAATAATTTTATCATGAGCATTTGCGTATACATTCTTGTGTGGACATCTGTTTCCAATACTCATGGAGTGGAATTGCTGAGTCAGAGGGCAGTGTTATGACTAACTTTGGGGGGATTGTCTAATTGGTTTACAAAGCAGCTGGGTCATTTTAAATTCCTACGAGCCGTGAAGAAGGGCCAAAGTTTCCGAACATCCTTCCTTCCTCCCTCCTTTTTATGCTAGCTATCCTAGTGGGCGTGAAGCAGATTACAGTATGATTCTTATTACCACATCTTTTTCCCAGTGCAGATTTAAGCCGTAATCTTATTTATATGATCATCCATTCTCTTTCCTCAGGCCAAACTTTGTCTTCCCACATTTTTATAATCGCTTTTTTGCTTTCAAATTGGCACACAAAGTATTAGGTTCCACCGTGGCGACTTCACACGTAACTTGTGGTTGATCTTCCCTCCTGTCTCCGCCGCCCCCGCCCTGTCCCCCGTCCCCTGGTCTTCCACTCTGGCAGCGTCCTTTCCACTTTGATGTCACAGTCCTCGACTACCCATCCCACCGTCCTAGGCAGCTGTTCCCTTCTTGTGGTCTCCTTCCTCCCTTCATGACCTACACCCACACTGGCATCCACAGATATACACACACATGAACATTAGAAGCTAGGTTGCAGCATGAGAGAGGACATGCAGCATCGAGTCTGACTCCCCTTGCATAACAGAACAATTTCCAGATCTAGTCGTTTTCCTACAAATCTTACTTTGTTTTTCTTTACAGTTGAACAGAGTCCACATTTTACGTGTGCGTATTTGTTACCTGTCCGTCTGTTGATGGACATCTAGGATGGTTCCATTTCCCTGCTGCTGTTAATCGCTGAAATCAACTTGGATGCACAAGTGTCTCTGTGGTAGGCAGGATATAGTCTTTGGGGCATATGCGAAGAACGGTTCATGTGATAATTAATCGTGGTTGTCCATTTCACACATCTGGGAAGAGAGACCCTCAAGTGGGGGCTTGCCTCTGTAAGATTGGCCTATGAGCATGTCTGTGTGGCATTTTCTTGAGTGCTAATTGATGCAGGAGGGCCCAGCCCACTGTGCATGGTGCCATCCCTGGGCAGGCGGGCCTGGGCTGTGAAGAAAGCTAGCTGCATATGAGGCTGGGAACAAGCCAGTCAGCAGCATTCCTCCATTCTCTGCTCCAGTGCCCGCCTCCAGGCTCCTGCTTGAGCTCCGGCCCTGGCTTCCCTTGATGGACTATAACCTGTGAGCCAAATAAACCTTTTCCTCCACAGGCTTCTTTTGGTCATAGTGTTTTATCACAGCAACAGAACACAAACTCCAACAGGATAGCCCATTTCTTGAAAGACTTAATGGTACTGAACATCTTTTTGTGTGTTGACTGACCGTTTGTTCATTGCCTAAATGCTCATGTTACACCTTTGATTCGTTCTGAATGCTTTTTGTATACAGTGTGATTTCGAAGAATTCTAGCTTTGACCTTCTGTACATCACCATCCAGTTACTCCAGAACATTTGCTGCAAATCCATGCATCATTTTTGTCAAGGGAAACAAAACAAAACCAATTCTTCTAACATGTTGTGGTGGTTTCAATGAGAAATGGCCCCCAAAAGCTCATGTACTTGAGCAATGTTCCTAGTTATAGGAGCCTGAGGAGGTGGAGCTTTGCTGGGGAAGTACTTCAGTGGAGATGGGTTTTGAGGCTTCATTGCCTTGCCCACTTCTTGTTCTGATTCTTGTGTGTGGATAAAATGTGATCTCTCTGCTTCTGTTCCTGCTGCCAAGCCACACCTCCTCCACAAGGGACTCTGTCCGTCTAGAACAGTAGCCAAAACAAACCCCATCTTCCCTAAGTTGCCTTTGGTCATGGTATTTTATCACAGCAACAGAAAGGTAACTAACGCATACGTGTGTGGTGTCTGATGAGAAGTGCTCCCCTAGGTTCGAGGACTAGAGCACTTGGTATATGGTCCCCAGATGATGACACTGTCTGGGGAACGCCATGTAATCTTTAGGAGATGTAGCTTACAGGAGGAAGCACCCCGCGGGGAGCAGGTGTTTGGAGTTCACAGCCTCATCCCACCACCAGTTCTGTTTCCCCGTCTCTGCTTCCTGTGTGTGCCTGAAGATGTGAATACTCAGCTTTCTGCCTGGGCTACCACCCTGCCACACTGCCTTCTCCTGATGGCTTCTTCCCTTTCTTGACCCCTAAGCCTAAAGAAACTCTTCTTTCTGTAAGTTGCCTTGGACATGGAATTTATCACAGCAACAGAAAAGTAACTACCGCAATATTTAAATGGCTTTATAATTTTATAAAGACATAGGATTTTACTTCTATAATTCTGCTTACATGTAACATACTTCAAATGCCCTTAAGTACGCTAGTTGGGTTACCTAATGCCAGTCCTGCAGAAATTCTGTTCCCAGGTCATGTGCCCAGGGTCTATACCAACCCAGGAATGGTTGTAGCTGCTTCCCGACCATGCTGGTGATCAAAATCCTTTCTATATGCTCATCTCACTCAGAGACTATAACTCAAAAAACTAGTGGTTATAGTGAGTTGTGCTGGAGAAGATTTGAGGAGCATTTGCAGATGACACATTTTATTTGAGAGAATAAATTTCCACAAGAGAAGATACATACAGGCAAGAAGAACCCTACTGTCAGTGAAAGAAGGAATTGCTTGGTTTTATATCCCCCTTGGAAGAATCACAGAAAGTCAATGATGTGATGGAAGACCCACTCCTGTAGAGCAAAGCCACCCTGGATGAAGGCTTTCAGACTTGGCATGGAGTGGAGATGGTTCACCTGTCCCTCGCCTCGCTGGCTTACTCGACTGTCATTCACGATTCCTCTCCATCAGCCTTCCAGCATCACAGATACTAGGAAGGATTCTGGGCCTAGATTAGAGCCTTCCAAGCAGGTACCTGCAGAAGATGCAGAGGGTGAGCAAGTAGGTGGCCATCAGAAGACACCCGGGGTCTTAGAAAGGAGCAGGCTTTATGGTCTCTTTGAGCTGTGTTTTTGAAGTCCAGTTCCCAGAAATAGGTGTGGGGCAGGAGGTGACGGGAGGAGTTGATTTATGTGGAGCTGGGCATTTCCCTCTGTGGCTGCTCTTTCTAATTACATAGCAAGCAAATAGCATTCTCTGGATCTTATGAAGTCATGTAAGAGTCATCACAGTGTCTGATAAGTCGTTTGTCCAGGGCACAGTCTGTGTTGTAAACAGTAGCCAGTGAGCTCATGAGTGTGAAAGGCGGGGCAGTTAACACATTTCTTCTGCAGGGAAAGTCTAGATAAATATTTCTTAGAAAGGTACATCTAAAAGGGAAGTTTATGTGCTGTGCTGCCACTGGGGCTGAAACTCAGAGAAGTTAAGAAGAACAACCCTGGTGGCTCAGGAGAGGGCAAGAGATTCTTTAAAGCAATTTACCATGAAGAAGAGAAAGCTATTTGGAAATTGAAAGTTATTTATGGGGGAAATCAGAAATATTTGGAAACAGTTTGACACAGACTACACAAAAGCAGGACCTCCATAAAACAAGATCAGAAAATCAAAATCTAATAAAAAGCCGTGAAGGGGACCCTCTGTGACTGGGCAGAGTGTGGACTGGAGCAGATTGGTGTAAACGAGCAGAGACTGTGGGGAGTAAGCATTAAGAGCTGGAGGCAGCAGACAGCGTGCGAGGTGAGGAGGCGTTCCACTGACACACAAGAGCCTGGCCCATAAGCAGAAGCCGGCAGTCATTTTCATGGATGAGAGCTCGCATGAGGGATCAAACATTTGGAAACTGCCAGCAGTCCCTTCAGTGGGGCTGAAGAACAGAGGTTGGCTGCAAGCTCTGCAGATGATGACATCTTCTGTGACTCCCATGTGAAACCCATGGGGGCCATGGCTGATGTCTCTTTCCTCAGGGATCCCGAGGGGACTAGAAAGATAGAACAGGCCACGGCTGGGAGGCTCCGGCTAAAGGTCAGAGTGAATGAACCATGTCAGCTCCTGACATGGAACATACAGATGTGTCCCTGCCTATCCCAGGTCCCAGCCCAAGACGGGATCCAGCACACAGTCTGCCACTGAAGTCACATCACCCCATGAGAAGGAACTGCCAGCAAATGGGCTCAGCCTTCCTCCCACAGACCCTTCTACAGAGCACAGAAAAGTTAATGGGAAATTAATATCAATGTAAACAGACATATGCACACACCCACGAACAGTGGAGATGGGCCAAGATACAAGATGAAGATATAAATGAGTTTGGCAAAATTGGAAAGCATCTAAGGGAAGTGAAATTCAATAGGATCTTCAATAGAATCAATGTGTTTTGAAGGAGGCAGAAAAAACTGTGTCAGATTTTATAACATTCAATATTTGGTTCTTAAAGCAATATAACAAAAACCTCTATGCACGAGTAGACAAGAAAATGGGAATATGAACGAAAGGAAACAGCAACAAAACGGATCACTTCTGGCTGACCTAACCAAGAACAAATGAGCAAGGTAGGCATTTTCAGGGAAAGAAGTCACAAGAGAAACAGAAATGTAAGAGCGACATCAACTAATTATACTCCACACATTCAAAGAAATCATGGGCACGGGCTCTTGCTATGCAAGCCTGGCAACATGAGTTTGAATCCAGAAGCCATGCATGATGTTTTTTTTGTCAACTTGACACAAATTAGAATCTCATGGGAACTTTAATTGGAGAGTTGCCTCCATCGGATTGGCCAGTGGGACACTTTCTTAATTGCTAAGTGATACAAGAGGGTCCAGCCCACTGTGGGCAGAGCCAGTCCTTGGCAGGGGGCTGCATAAGAAGGTGGCTCAACAAGCCAGGAGGCAGCATTCCTCTGCTTCAGCTCTTGCCTCTGGGTTCCTGCCATGAGTTCTGTCCTGGCTTCCCTCAGTGACCTGCATAAATAAACCCCTTCCTCCCCAAGTTAGTTGTGGTGTTTATCACAGCAGTACTGATGTAGAACTGACCTCACAAAGTTGTCCTCTGACCTCTACACACCCCTTGGTGTGCATGTACACATGCATGTACAGTGTAAATAATCTTGCTGTAATTGTGAAAACTTAAACTGAGCCAGGAACAAGAATTATAGGAGGTTGTGATAGCCTACTCTGAAAATCTTTAAATAAAGGATACTTTAGGGCACATACTAACAAAAATTGACTTGAGACGACACTTTAAATGTGAATATATTATCAACTACAGAAGAAATTCAAAACACAATTAAAATATCTCAAAAACTTCTTTCAAACTTTTAAGGAATTAGGTTATAGCAACTATTCTGGTGCAGAGAAAAATATATAAAGCTACACAGTCTGTTTCATGAAACTAAATTAACTTTGATTCCAGTGTTTGACAAAGATAATGCATAAAGAGAGCCAATGGTCAGATTCACTTGGAATAACTTTTAAATCTTAAAGTAACTATGAAATAAAAGTGTTTTCAAAGAGTTTTCCATTATAAATTATAAACAAGGAAATCTTGTCCTATCTTGAGACTGAATGGGTTTAATATTAGGAAATCTAACATTATAATATTACATGCCAGTAATTCCTTTTAGTGATGGCTTAAAGGGCATTAAACATCACCCAAAGGCCTAAGTAGAGGGTAGGTGTGAGCATAAGCTATGAAGCTAGAACAGGGACCACGCAAGAGTACTGAGAGGTGCTGGGTCAGAGAGACAGACAACGTGCAATGGAAAGGTGGGTGTCCTAGTCTGCTTTCTGTTGCTGTGTTAAACACCACGACCAAAAGCACCTTGGGAGGTCAGGGTTTATCCGGCTCACAGGTCACAGTCCGTCACTGAGAGAAGCCAGGACAGAACTCAAGGCAGGAACCTGGAGGCAGAAGCTGAAGCAGAGACCATGGAGGCCGCTCACTGGCCTGCTCCCCTTTCTAATAGAGAGTCCAGGCTCTGCTGCCAAGGAATGGCTCCGCCCACAGTGAGCCTCTACAGCAATTAATAGTCGAGGAAACGCCCCACAGACATGCCACCTCCAGTCTGCTGGAGGAAATCCCTCAGCTGAGACGCCTTCTCCCCAGGTGTGTCTGGGGTTGCTTCAAGAAGTTGCAAACAAAGTTTGGGGGTACAGGAGGGCAGAGGAGGGCAGGATGGGACAGAGTACGGTAAAGTGGGGGAGGGGAGTATGGTAAAGTGGGGGGGTGGAGAATCAACAAAACAAATTTTGTAGATGTCATAATGAAACTGAATACTATGTATGCTAACCTCAAAATTCTAAAATAACAAAGGTCTTGGGAAATATTCTAACTAAAGAATTTCCTTTCACATTACACTTCTACAGATGACCAGTACCCCACCTGAGAGAGAAGCATGAGCAGCACTTCTACAAAAACCAGGAGTCAGGAACGTGCTCACTTTGGATTAGTATTTCCCTGTGCAAAGTGGGCTGGAGTCATTCAGAAAGATCTGAGATAGAAATTTGAACTGTAACTCTTAGAAAGGGGAAGGTGAAAAGTTCATTCATACAGATGTTGAAATAACATTAAAGAATTGGTTCCCAAGGGACCCAGTACTAAAACACAACATTGAAAAGAAAACTCAGTGAAGGGGATGAATTAAAACCAATAAATGCAAAAGTCAGTAACCTTCCTGTGGACTTCCATGAAGCAGAAAACATGCTCTTATTGGCATAGACTCTTGCAGTTGTCTAAGGAACATGAAGAAAACAGTAAAATTCAAGTCTCATACTAACACATGGGATAAGCAATATGTCACCAACTGTTACAAGAAGTAAGAAGTCTGTAATGACATGTGAAAATTGTTCTGAAAAAAAAAATCCAAAATCAATAGGAGTATATTCACCATTTTATACACACACACACACTATATTTATATATATATCTATATTTATATACATCTATATTTATATATAAATATAAATATAGATATCTATATATATTTATTTATATAAATATATATTTATATATAAATATATTTTATATATTTATATATATTTATATATATGTATAAAATAGTGGAATGTAGAATCCCAGAAAAATACAAAAGATTGCAAACATAAGAGATCATCAGTCTGCTGGAGAGATGCCTCAGTGGTTAAGAGCACTAGTTCGGTTCCCAGCACTTACATGGCAGCTAACAACCATCTGTAACTCCAGTTCCAGGGGATCTGATGCCCCCTTCTGACCTCCACAGATATTGCATAACATGAGAGGACTTACATACGTGCAGGCAATATAGTCATACACATAAAATAAAAACAAGAAATAAAATTTTTTAAAAAGAAATCATAAATCCTTATTTTTATGGTCTAGATTTTAAGGTAATGTTTATTTCTCTATAATTTTATGCTACATTGCTAAAATAAGCAAGTATCACTTTTTGGACAAAACTATGATGTGCTGAGTTGGTTTAAGTGGACTGTAAAAATGAGTTTATTAGCTAAATATAATTGTAAAGATTCTAGGTCATAATTCTCTGAAACAACATGGGAATAAGAAATTTCCCAATCTGCAGAGTGATAGCCAAAGTAGAGTCTGAGATGCCTAACAGGAATCGTTTTCCTGGCTTCCTGAGCTGACCAGGCTGCCTAGAAACTAATTTGAGAAGGAGAAGGTTACATCATTGCAGGTGTCCCCCAAAAGTAGAACACAAGTTTATCATGCTCCTGACTCACAAAGCTGGAAGGGAGACAAGGTTTCAGAAGCCCTCAAGTGTGCGGTACCTTTATCTTCAAATAACAGTCTCCGCATTTCTTCCTTCCTCAGCCTGGGCTCTCATCCTTCACTAAGAAATGTCTTGTAAACGTCAGAAGAGAAGGAAAAACATGAGGTGACAGCACAAAATGTTCTAGTTTATAAGACCATAAATACTCCACCATCTAGAAGGGATCTCCTGTCCTGAAAATGTCAGATCTTCCTAAATCTGTAACAATGAATTATGACATTTCTGGTAATTTCCAAATTCAAGTTATACATGCCAAGTTGGCTTACAACACTTGTGAGTGAATCCCTTGAATGTTTACAAAAGGCCAATGTGCTAAAAAAATTTTTAAAAGTAAAATTCAAAAAAGATGCTTTCAATCAAAAACTTAAACTCCTAAACCTGACTAAATTATTTAATAATGTCAGGAGGCTATACTACTCTACAAGCAGAGCTGCTGCTTCTGGCTAAAACCCCAACATTTATTAAATACCTGCTGTTTACAAAGACTCATAGAAGGTACTGGAAAGAAAATTTAAATAATATTCCAAGAAATTTAAAGGCTAACCTTGGAGAAAGGCATATTTGAAACAAATAGTATTACTTCTACAAATTAACATGAAAATCCAAAAAAAAAGTAATTTTCAACGTGGGCCAAAGAGCAGGCATTGTACAGAAGTATACAAATGGTTAATGAGATCATGGTAAGTTGGTAGACATTAGCTATCAGGGGAATGAAAATTAAAATTACATCAAGATGCCATTCACACCTTTTAGAATAGTTCAAATAAACATTATTGACAAAGAAAAATGTTAGCTGAGATGCAGAGCAATGGAGCGACCCTGTGTTGCTGTGGGCAGGCGGGGGATGCAGGCAGGCTGACGTCTGGGTGGTAAATCCCTACAGCTGAATACACATCTGCCTTCTGACCCAGAGGTTCCACCCCAAGAGAAATTAGTGATTTATTTTTATTTCTATTTATGTGTATGAGTGTGTATCTGTATCTGTGTATATCTGCCACATGCGTGCTAGTACCCACAGAGGCCAGAAGGGGAGGACAGATCCCCTAGAGCTACTAGACTTGGGTAACTGAAACTGAACTAGGCTCCCCTGGAAGAGCAGCAAGTGCTCTTAGCCTCCAAGACATCTGTCCAACCCTCAAAAGAAATTAAAATCTAGTTACATAAAGCATACACAGGCATGTTTATAGATGCTCTATAGTTGAAAAATAAACACCCATCAACATGAGGATGGAGAAATGGACTGTGATCCAGTCAGACACTGAGCAGTGGAAGAACAAGTTACTGATTACTGAAGGTACCTGGACTCATCACAGACTGAATGACCATTTTGGAAGGGCCTATTGGGGTACACACTGGGAGCTCATGCCAGCCCATTCTACGGTGATAAAGCTATAAGTAGGCATCAGAAAGTGGCTGTCCTCAAGGTTGTCGCTGGCAAAGAACCCACTGGAAATGAACAGTAGGGACATCTTGGGGGCGCTGGGACGTCTGGAAGTGAGTGACAGACAGAGCTAGAACTGTCCATTCCATCACTTAGTTACACTCTCATTTTCAGATGCTCAGAAAATATAAATTAGAAACAGTAGATATTTGATACTGCTTGAATTGTGCAGACTACAGAATTCTTCAGATCTGTTAACACCACCGGAGGACAACGTTCACCGATGCGACTGGCATCCGCTCCATCTGCCCAGCCCTTTCCCTAGATGCCCCAAGAACCCCGATGCTTCACAACGCTTTTCCCGAGCCATCCTGAAGTAGGAGCCCTGGTTGTCCCCATTTCTGACTACACTGTCCTGCAGGCCATGTCTATGTCCTCCCTTCTCTCCTCTTCTATCCTGTGTACATGCACCTTCAGTGCCCTGTGCCATGTGCTGTTTCTGTTACATTTGTTACCTTATAATACACTTATTCTATTCATCTTTTATTCCCTAGTCTCCTTCAATAATATAAATGCCCATCACACTAATCTTAACTTGTCCACTTGAATCCTGTCACATAGTAGGTTCAAAAATATTTATCAAGTGAATAATTTTGTCTATGCCTCTCTAACTAACAATGTCTGTATGATTAGTGTTATGAATATTTCTCTTCATTTCTTCCACCCAACCCTCCACTCAGGGGCTACAAATAAACAATGTTTTGACCATCAAACACTACAGTGAATGCTCCAGGAAGACCGTGATGGTAAGCATAATAAAAGACAGGTTGGACATTAGTCTTGACCCTAGGTTTCCCACCCGGTGACATCTATGAAGGCCTGTGTCTATTCAAAGCCAAGGTCTCCATCCCATCATATTATCTACTTCTCCGTCCACTTCCTTCCTATAACACAGCACATATCTGATAACAAAGTAAAGAAACAGAAGATGTCTGGTGGGTCTTTCCTTGGACTGCCACTCGAAGCAAAGGTCTGAAAAGCCAAGTGAGTTAAGGATGCGGCTTTCATTTGGGAGGGCCCATTTAAGTTGTGTATAAATCAGTTCATCTCACTGGAGAGTGAGGAAATGATTATTTGGGGACCCTTAAAAATCAGGAGTTCACACCTTACTCAGGGAACCACCTGATAATAAGATGTATACTTTCAGGACAGAACCTAGCGTGCCATGGGCCTTACAAAAGGGTGGACCCAGGAGGCTGGGGCTGAAGTAGCTCTGGACTGCGTGGTCATTTTCTACTTGCGTCACTCCCTATGAGCATGGTTCTCTTGCTATTCATTGCTTTGTCTCTCTAGGTGTCTCCTTTCTTTTCTTCGTACCATAATCTGACCAGCTCCATCCACGTTTCCATGAGAGAACGAGACCGTCATCGCTAGTGGCTGTGCTCCCTGCTAACAGTTCTTACCCTATGGATCCCCATAGGCCATCAGTAAACACACAAAGCAGATGCCCTTGGTTTAGGCAGGACCCTCCCATACCCCCACCAAATTCATTCTCTCTAAGGGTGAGAATTTTGGTATGAGACAATGTGATAGTTAATTTCATGTGTCAACTTGACTGGGCTACAGAGTGAATGTGTCTGTGAGAGTGAATCGGTAAACTGAGTAATACTGATGGCCTCCCCAAGGTGAGTGGGCTTCATCCAATCAGCTGAAGATTCAAATGGGGCCAAAAGGCTACCTAGAAGAAAGGCCCTTCTACCAGCTACTGGAAGAGAGACATTGGTGTTTCCCCATCTTCAGACTTAGATTGAAACATCAGGTCTTCTTGGGCCCCCAGTTTACCATCTTCAGGTCTAGAAACTTCTTAGCCTCCATCACCAATTCAGACATAGCCAAGGAGCAAGAACGCTGAACAAGGAGCAGCTTAAAGTGCTTCCCGCCGCTCTGCTCTGTGCTGAGTAGTTCCCAAAGACAGGGCGGCCATGGCAGCTGTGTGAATTGTGACTTTCAGTACCTCTACAAGCCAGAGAGGGGTCACAAGGGGATGGGGTCTACTAGGGCTTAGCCATTCTTCTCAGGACCCCTGGAGCCAGGGAAAGCTCACCACACTGCCTCAGGTACCCAGGGTCTCTACCTGTGCTGGGCTCCCCTGGCCAGTGCGGGAGGGTAAAGTGCAGTGGCCATCTGCAAGGAAAGCGAAGCAGTATGTGTGGAACCTGGAAATTTCGCCTGCTGTGGCCACACCTCCAAGTACTTTGCACTGGGAAAATCACAGACAATCCAAAAACAACCTGCCAGCTGCCATCACTGGGGAACCACACTCTGCAGCGGAGTCAGAGAGAAGAGCGATTTGGATTATTGGAGCTGCTGGGTGTTCGCTTCCAGTAGACGTTTGCTGACTGCCTACTGGGTACCAGGCTCCTGTGGTTCACAGTAGGCTCTACCCTGCCGTGTTTCCATTTCAAACTCTCTCTCTGTCCCTCTCACTTGAAGCTATAAGGAATGTCGGGCTCCATGACAGGCCTCTACAAGCCCAGTGGAGTTGGCCGAGTCTCTGATTCATGTCTTTTCCATCCAAGAATAAAAATAGAGGCTGATCCATTCCAACCATCCTGAGAGATTAAAAGATTTCTAAACCCAAACAAGATCTGTGATAAGCTGCCTACGTGTGAGGGAGGAGGCCTGTGGGTTCCACCACGCCAGCAGCGTCCGGGAAGAGCTCCTGCAGCATGACGGGACTCGTCCTGGCAGCCACCAGCCTCCCCAGGTCTCGTTACACATGTGCACAGAGGCAGCAGAGGTGCCCTCGTGCGTAGCCCTGGACGCCCCCAGCACCTATTCTTGTGACCGTCATTCCTGTCCTTTTCCTATGTAGCAAGTTCTAGTTAAAAATCAGCTGTCTGGCTAGAGAGGTGGCTCGGTGGTTAAGAGCACTGGCTGCTCTTGCAGAAGTTCGGTTCCCAGCACCCCCATGGCAGCTGACAACCGTCTTTAACTCCAGTTCCAGGGAATCCAAGACCCTCTTCTGACCTTTGTGGGCACTGCACAACATGGGTACACTTACATCATGCAGGCAATACACTCACACTCATAGAATAAAAATAAAATATAGAAAAAGATCAGCTGTCTACATTTTAAAAAACATCTGCCCTATTGACCACAGATATCTTAGAGAGTGGAATTGGATAGGTACTCAGCTTTGACATGAAATTCTTGTCTTCTCCATGACTCCCAGAATGTGGCCCCAAAGGGAGTAAGTGCTGGATCACATGGTGGGCTCTCTTATTCAAGAGAGGCCAAAAGAGCACCAGTATGTGTGTGTCCCATAAAATATCAGGACTTCTGATGTTGGCTTCGAGGAGAATCCAAAGGCACCTCAAGGGAGTTCACGTTATAAACAGGAACACCCTCCCTTCCTGTATCACCTGAACTCCTGAGCCATTGCACAGAGGAAAGAAGGCTGGCTAGGCTCACATAATGACAAAATGTCAGACTGTCATGCACACTTTTTGTTGCTATAAAAGGATGATACTGGTGAGGCCACTTGAGACGTCATCCCATGGAGGAAGGCGGACGGCAAGACAATAGGAGCTCGAAAAGGGAAAGAGGAAGGCAAACCTGCTTTTACAACAAGTCCACTCATTCACTGTAACCAGACTCTGCTTATGATGCCAACATCAGTCCACTCACCAGAGCAGAGCCCTCATGCCCAACTCATTGCCCAGAAGGCCCCACCTCCCAGCATCCCCCTGAGCACCAAGCTCCCTAAACCAGACTTAGAAGACAGATGCATTTGCTCTAAGTCTACGTAGAGTCTCCTTTTCCCGACCTGGAAGGCACTGATGTGGTGGAGTTCAGAAGTTCATTGACTTGATGAGGCATGGCCTCCCCAGATCAGGCTGTGTTCTGTCCCCCCAGATTGCCACTGAGTCATCTGTACAGTGGGAAACAAAGACTTCTGATATGGGGGCTGAGGAGACTCCAAAGAGAGAAGACACCTTAAGGGGGTGCAGATATAAATGGAAGAAACTGCCCCCTGGACCCTCGATTCCCTGACCACCCGGCACGGCCTAAGGTCCTTTGTAGCTGCAACAAAGGTGAAGGCTCCTGTCTGTGAGGGCTGCTGGGAAATGGCTGGGGACCACAGCTGATGTGAGACACTCTTACCCAAGGCCTGGCATGCACTCGGGGCTCTACTGAGAGGGAGGACTTTTCCAGAAAAGTCTGGGTCACCACAGGGGCCTGGGAGTCTCTGCTGCCTCTGGTGGTTCTCTGCAATCCTCCCCTCTCCCCACTCTCCATTCCCAGAGTCCCTGTCTTGGTCCCTACCTGATCTATGAGTGATAGATTCTTGAAGCTGCTGTAAAAAATAGTACCACAAGTTGAGCTGGCAAGACGGCTCAGTAGGTAGGGGTGCTTGCTGCCAAGCCTGACAACTTGAGTTTGATTCCTAGAACTCACATCCTAGGAGAGAACTGATGCCTGCAAGTTGTCTCCTGATCTCCACATACATGATATACACATATATGTATATATGTATTACATATGTATATATATATATATATATATATATATATATATATATACATACACACTAAATGAATGCAAAAAACTTTTGAAGTACTGAAAAAAAGCAGCTTAAACCAGCAGACATTTCTTCTACTGCTGTTCTGAAGGCTGAGTTCAGTGGGCTGGCTCCTCCTTGGGGCTAGGTAGTCTTCTCCTGCCTCCTCCCTGGCATCCAGCAGTTGTTCCTGGCAGTCCTTGGCTTTGGCACCTTCTTGACTCCCATCTCTGACTCCCTTGCCACATGGTTCCCGTCCCTGTGTCTGTCATCACAGTTTTCTTCCTCTGCCTTTGGGCCCCTTGTCTCCTCGGAAGGCCTCTGGCCATACCAGATTAAGCTCCACTGTAGCGTGACTTCATTACAACTTGACTATATCTTCAAAGAAACCATTTCCAAACAAGGTCACACTCGCAGGTACCAGAGGTAAGAGGTTCAGCACATCTTTTGGGGGTCCTGACTGAATCCATGACAGTTAACCAAGTCCTGTTGATGGGAACTTTCACCATGTTGTCCCCGTGTCCCACACTGGGCCTTGTGCCCACCTTCCCGCCCACTCTTTGGCTCCCCTGCTCCAGCTGCCCGCAGACATTCCCGCCTCCAGATGGGTCGCCTTCCCCCAGCCACACTTCACCTCTAGAGCTCTCCTGCACTTTCTAGCCTTGTTCAGTGTCCTTCCTGGCTTTTAACGGCTTTGGTTTTCTCTGTTTCCCAGTGGCTTCCAGGAGGACCCCAGCAAGCTAAAGCCTTAAAAGGGGCTTCAAGTTGGAGGGAAAGGGCAGAGGACTCCGCCCTGGTTAGAATTATCCTTGTTCTCTCTTACCCACGTGGACAGCTCCATCGCTGCCTTAGTGAAACAGCTTCAAATTGAAAGTAACTACGTCTGTCCTTTAAGCATCCTGGTGAAAAGGAGGAGGAGGTTTGCATGACTTCCACTAGGAGAGAGAAAGAGAGGCTAGGAGAGATGGCTCCGTGGTTAAGAGCACTGGCTGCTCTTGCAGAGCAGAGGGGTTTCAATTTCCAGCACCCACATGGCCACTAACAACTATCCATAGCCACAGTCCCAGGGGATCTAACACCTTCTTCTGTCCTTTGTGGGCACTGCATGACATGGATACACTTTCATGCATACAGGCAATACACTAGAACACATAACATGAAAATAAACACATCAAAGAACATGTAAGGAGAGGAAGAAAGCCAGTGGCCCCTCTTAGGTCACAGGTACCCATGTGTCCCAGATGGTTGCCTCAGGAGCCCCCACAGCACAGGGCACTGACTTCACACAACTCCCCCAAAGGGGACTTGTTAATGCCAAAGGTCTAGATACTGAGTACTGGCCAGGTATCTGCTACCCTGCTGAGGGTCTGCGTGCTTTGTCACATGAGTTCTGGGAGAATCCCAGGGACACACACAAGTCTCTGCTACAGAAACCTGCCCCTTTTCCACTGTTCCTAGACAGGAAAGTGTAGTTCTGGCCCAGATGTCTGTGCCTAGCATGGAGCTGTGCCCTCTGAGAAGCCCATGGATGGTATTCTTATTGTGGATAGGACACCCAAGTTTCCAAGAGAAGAAAGGATGTATGACATTCAGGAGGACGGCCACCTGGGACAGTTCCAAATCCTGAACCAAGATACCTTGTCTGGTGTGGGGTTTCTCAGATGGGAACTCTGTCCTCAGGACCCTACATAGAGCGGATGACATGTGCCTGGGCAGTGCTCACATGGCCATCCTCACCACAAGCTCTTCTTGAATGAATTACCTAGCTATCCTCTAGCTAGTCTCCCTTTCCGGAACTCTCCCTTTCTTATCCCACATGCTGCCCAGGGGACACAATTCTCTAAAGAAGCTATCGTGGCACAGTCCCAGGCCTTACTGGAATTGCAGCTGTTGAAAACTCTCTAGTAAACAGCCCAGTCAGCACACGTCAACAGCTTTGCTTCAGGGCTCTGTTGTCAGCAAAGGCACAAGGAGGCCAAGGCCCTTTTCACCTGCCCCCTTGTCATTGGACCAGCCTGATCCGTCGTCTCCAGCTAGGCAGGCATCCATAGCCCTCGCACCCTCTTCTTGACTTCTGAAGTTTCTAACATGTCCTCCAGACCCACGTTCAAACTTAGAACCTGAGAGGCGTTTTTGAAGGCATTGGCATTCCATCCCCGGGCTGAGCCAGCAAAGCAGGCAGAGTGAACAGAGTCCAGTTGCAGAGTGTCAAGCAAGGCCTGCCGCTGAGTCACTTGAGCTACAAACTATAGCACTTACTTTATGCTGTGGTGACGCAGAGTCCCGCCATGGGTCTCCTTCGGAGTCCCCTTGTCAAACGTGAAAAAGAACAGTTGACTTGTAAAATCACAGGTTGGCAATAGCCCGCAAGAGGCTAAATGAGAAGAAATAAAGAGAAAGCTCACTAGAGAGGTGATGTGGTGGGAGGTGGGGCTGTGAAGACAGATCAGACGATAAAGCGCTTATGGCATGAGGACCCCAGTTCAGTCCCGTGTACCCTGTAAAAGGCTGGGTGTGGGCATACACACTTGCAATTGCAGGGCTGGTGAGGTGGAGACAAGACCCCTGAGACTCACTAGTCATCCAGCTTCGCCTAGTCAGCGAGCCCCCAAGTCCCAGGGGGATAGCTTGTCTCAAAGTCAAAGTGGGGATCAGGAAACGGCCCAGTGGATAAAAGTACTTGCCACCAAGACTGATGATCTGAGTTTTATCCGAGGTCCCTCGAGGTAGAAGTAGAGAAGCAGCTCCCATAAGTTATCCTCTGACTTCCACGCATGCCATGGCACATGTGTACTCCCCAACACAAAATGTGTAATATTAGAAAGGAAAGTAGATGATTCCTGAGGAATGACACATGCAAACACACACACCTGTATATGACCCACCCCCCAAACCCACACACAAAAACATGAGGATGGGAACCCAAGTTATCCTCTGTAAGATACCTGGGAGAGAGACAGGCATAATGGCACTCTTGGGTTATCCCAATACTTGGGAGGTAGATGCAGGAGGATCAGGAGTTCATGACAGGCCTTGGCTAAATATCAAGTTTTAGGCCAGCCTAGGCTACATAAAATGGTATATCAAAAAACCAGCTGGGCGTGGTGGCATATACCTTTAATTCCAGCACTCAGGAGGCAGAAGCAGGCAGAGCTTTGTGAGACAGAGGCCAGCCTGGTCTACGTAGTGAGTTCTAGGCCAGCTGGGGCCACAGGCAACCCTGTCTCAAAAAAAAAGTAAATAAATTCAATAAACTAAAATAAAAATACCAACGTGAAGAAAGAGAATTAGGGCAGTGCTGAGCACAAAGCTATTCCAGTGTTCTAGTCAGGGTTCAAAGGAAGCTCTTCTCGTTTTCTAGAAGAAATACAGAGAATGATGCTGACAGGTAATGAGCCATGGGTGGGACATGAAGGACTGACATGTAAGTCCTGAATGAACCCACCAAAAATGACAGGAACAATTGTGACAATTATTCATTTCATCATCACCAAGAAGGAGATGCCCCCAGACAGTATTGTGTGTTCTCTGTAGGATCTTGTGGTAGTCTGAATGAGGAATGTCCCCCAAACGCTCAAGTATTTGAACACTTGGTCCTCAGTTGATGGCACTGCCTGGAGGACATGGCATCTTTAGGAGATGTGTGGTGGTTTGAATGAAAACGTCCCCCAAAGGCTCCAAGTATTTGCACATTTGGCCCCCAGTTCCTGATTAGGGAGTGTCATAATAGAACCTTTAGGAGGTATGGCCATGCCGGATGAAGTGTGTCACTGGGGTGCACTTTGATGATTCTTAAGCCTTGCCAGGTTTTCTGTTTCTTTCCACTTCCTGCCTGCTTGAAGATGTGGTCGCTCAGCCTGCTGCTCCAGCCGCCTCCTACTACCACGCCATCCACCATTCCTGACTGTCCCTCTGGAGCTGTTAGCCAATGAACTCTTCCTTCTGTAAGTGGCTGTGATGGCAAAATTGGCTGTCAACTTGACTGGATCTGGGATTGACTGAAATGAGATTTTCTTGATTGGATTATTTGAAGCTGGAAGACCCACCCAAAATGTGGGTGCTACCTTTCGATGGCACCCCATATAAAGAGACGCAGCAGAAGAGAGATTTCACTTTCTGTCTGCTTGCCTTCTCTCTCACTGGCGAGTTCATCTTGTTGCTGTGCCGTTCCTCCACTGACAATAACACCGACTTCTTCAGGTTCCAACGTAGAATGAAGACAGCAGACCCCCTGGAATCCTTCAGCGCCAGACTGGGACTGATGAGACATCCAGCCTCGTGGACTGAGCACTGTCCAATCTCAGGTTTCTCTCATCTCCACAGGACAGAGAGGGTTAAGAGTTGTCGTGAAGGACAGTTGTGACCTAAGTAGAGAGTCAAGACAAGAAGGGGCAGGAAGTTCTGGGACACAGTGAAGTGGGAAGGAGTCCGGGGCAGAGCCTGTCCATGGTCCTGGCGCAGGCACAGACCCTAGTGGAGGGGTGGAGGGCCTGCCTTCTTGTCTCTCTCTCTTCTCTCTCTCTCTCTCTCTCTCTCTCTCTCTCTCTCTCTCTCTCTCTCTCTCTCTCTCTCTCGGACAAGGATGGTTCAAGAGCCTGGCACCCAGCATGCCCGTACTTGGATGAGTTCCTAAGACATGCCAGGTGTGCCTGTTGGATTTTAGCCTTGGTCACATCTTGAGAGTGATTTGCACCTCTCCAGACCCACTTAGCAATCTTAGGCTCTCACTGATGACCCTGAGGGTCAGCACGCCTTAAAGAACTGCTGAACTGCTGTATGATTCACTGAGATGGAAAGCCAGTGTGGTTGGTTACAGGAGCTGAGGCTGGATCCTGTGGGAGCTGCAATTCATGCTAAGTTGTCTGTCATGCTTCAGGCCTGAGCTTCACCTGTGGTAAGCAGGGGCCAGGGGCTTGGACCCTCCCATCCCTGGCCACAGAGGCCTGTCTAGCACTAATGTTGATCTTGTTCACCATGCCTAGCATACTACACCAAGGACAGTTAGAGAGTCTTCCTTGTGGACTCCACAGTGGCTCACACCTCCCCAAAGAGCCACAGCGCCCCTGCTCCTGGCTTCCAGCAGCCCCATGGTGGGCCAGCATGGGGTAAATCAGCCTTCAGGATTAGGAGCAATTTGCTGGGGGATTCCTCACTTGTCTAACCTCCTTTTTCCTAAACGCAGGATACCCTGGTTCACAAGCACTGCAGAATACATCATCATTATTCTATGTGGCCTAGTTCCAATTCCTTGGCTCATCTCCCTAAGCTCTGGGCCTACAGATAGGATGGGGGCATGGTGTGGGACACGGTGTGGGACATGGTGTTGGGACACGGTGTAGGACATGGTGTGGGGACATGGTGTGGGGACATGGTGTGGGACATGGTGTGGGGACATGGTGTGGGACATGGTGTGGGGACATGGTGTGGGGACATGGTGTGGGGACATGGTGTGGGGACATGGTGTAGGACATGGTGTAGGACATGGTGTGGGGACATGGTGTGGGGACATGGTGTGGGGACATGGTGTGGGGGGCATGGTGTGGGGGTCCCTCATGGGCAGCTGTCTCAGAGCAAGCCCTCCTGAAAAGCAGTCATACAGGCCCATCTTGAACAGCAGGACCATGGGATCAAGGTGAGAGTGACCCCTCACACTGCCCCACCTGTAGCTAGCCACTAAACAGCCTCTGGGTCAGGTGTCCTTCCCTCTGAACATTCCCTCTACAGAGCACATGCCTGGCTCTGGCATGCACTGTGTGGCTTCCTATGGCCCAAACCCATGGGACCTGTAGGATGTGACCAGTGACCTTGGAAATCCATGCCCATCTCCAGCAGGTGCAGTGGCCACAGACTCGGGCCACACACTTTGCCTACAGAAGGAAGTCCCAGTCAGTCATGATAGAAAAATGACCAAAGGACTCAAGCAGATGGTTTTCAAAACCAGGACCAGGAAGTAGCCACAGGGCACCATATCCTCCTCCCAACATTCTTAGGGTGTAAAATACAACGTACCAGCCAGGTGCGCCTATCCCAGCAGAGTCCAGCCCTGTGCCTGGCACCAGCCCTGTGTTTCAGGAAGAAAGCAGCTTTCAAAGAGCCTTCAAATGGCCATGAATCACCCTATCTGATTCAAACGATAGCTTAGGTGGATCTGAGGGCAACCAGTTGCCTCAGATGAATGTGTTATTGCTTTAGTCAGTAATTTACCTCCTGAGACTTTCAGAGACCAAGATGGCATTTGCATAGTTTAAACTCCCCAGTCCCAGCAGGCTACTCAGTGGCAAGGTCCAGGGAAGCCTGACCTCAGGTGCCTGGGATTCCGCCATGGTTTGCCCCTCTCCTGCTCCCTCCACCCCTGCCATACCTAACCTAGACATCCACGGGTTCAACTCATAGAGGAGATTCGTGAAGCATTGGCTTGGTCTCCTGGTCCCTGGGATAAATGGTGTCTGTCTCTTTGAACCAGGCTTCTGTCACTCTAAAATTCTTGCCGTCACAACAGATCTTCAGCACACACCTGGCTCCGGCCACCCTCTGGGTAGTCTCATTGAAGGTCGACTCCATACATGGGCAGCAATCTCTGTTTTGTCCTTTGTTCAGCCAATCTCTGAACCTTCCTAGACATCACAGGGTTCTGGAACATCTCATTGTCCTGTTTCCCAGGCATCTTGTTGGTGGTGGAATGCCCTCCAGTGTGGAAGCCCCTCCGGGAGCTTTCTCACCCACCACAGTTACTTCCTGTGTTTCAGAACTATACAGGATCTGGAATCCCAAAGGCAGTGCTAGTAACTCAGTCCATCAGTAATGCAAACCAGTTTCGATCAGTCAGAACCCTTTATAAAAGGCAATGTCTGGACACACCTTCCTGGCTGGAGTTGCTCTGTTGGGTTTGGGGCTCACAGGCTGGACTGTCTCTATCCCTGCCACATCTCTTTGGAATCTGGCCTTCCATTCCTTCCCTGTCATTCAGCACAGCTTCCTGTTACGACTGTGTTTGCAGATTACTTAACCAGCCGTCGTGGTAGAAGCACCTCGCCTCATCAGTCTGCCCCTTGTTCTCCCGCATGTTTTCTAAACGTGCCACACAGGGATGCTTGCTGATTGCCTTTTGAGGAGAAAGGAAGTTGAGACAGGATCTGACCAAGGAGCCCAGGATGGCCTCAAACCCAGTATCTCCCCATGTCAGGCTCTGAGTGCTGTGATCACAGGCCTATGCCATCATGAGTCTCCTTTCTCTGCTGGGAAGCAAGGCTAGAGAGCATCTGATTCAAGCCTTTCATTTGACAACAGGGAAACTGAAACTTACAGGGGACAAAAGTCTGCTGGGAGACCACAAATATTCGTGGGAAATGTCACAGTATGAAATATCCCAGGGTTCAGGTCCCGTTTGGGTATTTTACTCATTCAGGAAGCTCTCAACACACTGCACCAAGTGTGCTGGAAGATTCTAGAACTGTAGACCACAGGTCCCTGACTCTTAGGAGGCAGGGGAACAAAAGAGGTGGTCGCTGCAAAGCAAGGGCACTTAAAGCTCACGGCCATTCATCCAGCAATGGGAAGAAGCACAATTAAACAGCAGTGTAGCTACTGGGTGACCTGCCTATCACACCTCAGCAGGAACAGAGCCTGGACGCAGGCCGCAGCATGGAGAGCAAGCGACAGAGGCTGAAGTCGAAAGGACATACCGCAGCATTCCACATTCACGAACTGGCCAGAGAGCAGACCAGCCGTCGGTGGCTTCCGAGTCCAGAGTGGAGAAGGCAGATGGCTTGTTCTGGTGGAAGAGCTCTGGAATCAGTTAGTGGGGATGGTTGCACAGCAATGTGAAGTTTTCAAACTACTAGCTTGCATGTCTCAGAGTGTCATGGGATATCGACCACACTCTGGGGGTAGAATCCACGGTCCTCAAGCACACTACCACTGAGCTACAAGCCAGGCCAAGATTTTCAGTTTTTAAAAAAGCCTCAGGCACCTTTGTCACTGGGTGGCAGTGGAGAAGGAAGGGCAGGCAGAAGACGGTGGCCGTGAAGACAAGCCTCTTACTCCCAGCACAGAGGAGGCAGTGCCTTCTGCGGCATCCTTCTGCACAGCTTAGTGTCCCCCTGGGCTGCCATCCTCCGCACCTCCCTCGCTGCTTCTCCTCCACATCTGGAGCTCAGGTGGGAGATACCACTGTATGCTGTCAAGCCCCGGGAATGGGGTCTCCAGGCCTGCTCTGCCCTAGAGGGAAGGGGGCCTTATCACAGCTCTTGCCCCAGCTCCCTGGTGGTGTTCAGCATCTACCCCCACCCTCATGAGTCCCTCATCTACAGGCAGTGTCAGCCGCCTCTGCTCAGCTTCACCCAGAAGAACCTGAGTGGTGACTGCGGAGCACTGAGTGGCCGCAGCCGGCCCTGGCACCTGCGTGGTGAGGGAGGGGCAGCTCTGCTCCTGGATCCTGGAGGATGGGACAGAGGAGTGCGGTGGGGGAGGGGAGGTGAGACGTTCCAAGGATCACTACAAAGAAGAGAAGCAATTTGGGCCTGTTTCAGAGGAAGAAAGAAACTTCAAATCCTAGTATCAGATGGAAGCTCATTCCTTTCATGTTGGCTTGACTGATCTGCGTGGGCGGCACAGCTCCTGGCAGCACCCGCGTGTGGGCGGTGTTCTCAGAACAAAAGTTCACTGCTGCCACCAGAGCCAGCACCTAAGCAAGGGCTCCTGCCTCCCCCACGCCAGCGTGCTGATGCAGCCGATCCACACACACTGGACAAACTCAGACCGCACACACCGCACACCCCAAACACACCCCATACACACCACATACACCACACACCCTACACATGCATACCCCAAACACACAGCCTCCCACACATGACATACAACACACATACCCTCCAAACACATACCTCCCCCATGACACACACCACTCACACACACCCCACCCTCCATACCCCACACACCTCTATACCACACACAAGTCATACCACACACAAACACTATGAACAATTCACACAACACACACACCCAACACACCTCAAATACACATCCTCCATACACACCACACACACCTCATCATACACCACATGCTACACAACACATACCTCACACCATACACACCACATCATGTACCACAGGCACACACCACGTCACACACATATGCATATACCATGCACACACCCACACCACACACATGCCTACACACCTCATAAACACAGCACATATACATGCATACATATAGCATGCAATATCACACACAACCACAGCATACAGATACCACAGACACACGTATATCATACTACATATACATACACATATATCATACCACATATACACACACTGGACCCTCACATCATACCACAAACACACACCACACACACACATACACCACACCACACACACCACACACACACACACCTTCTCTTCCCTCCCTGTCGGCTGCCCACATCCAGGTAAGAGGAGGATTTCTCTGGCCTATCTGGTCTCCTCCACGTGGAGGGAAGAGAAAGCACAGAGCAGGCCTGTTATCAAGGTGATACAGCCCCTTTCCTGAGTGCTGGGAGTCTTCAGAGAGCTTTGCAAACACAGACTGATTAACTCTGCACTCTCCCTGTCACAAAGGAGAGCAGCTCGCCCAGCCCAGGCCGCTGTCCGGCTGCTCCAGCAGCAGAGCCCTGGCTCTCTGTTCCAGGGGACCCAGCCTAAGAGCCCTGCTCCATCTCAGGTCAGGTCAGGTAGAAGCCAAGGACCAGCTCCACAAGTACAAAAGGAACTGGAAAGATAAGGCGGCGATGTGATGTCACCTGTCCTCACCTCACATGGGCACAGCTGCTAGCCAAGTCACCTTGAGGGCTGAGCTGACTGGGCAGCTGGCCACTGTGGGGAGGGCTGGCCGGACTTCCGGGTCAGCAGGCCTATCCACCTCCTCCGCCCTCCACCCTGTGCTGGCTAAAGGGGGACAAGGCCTTAGAGAGCAGGCCAGTCCGTTCACTCCCCTGGACTGATCACTGCCGGCCCAGCACACCTCACTCCCAGCCCCAGCTCACGGTGCACCGCAGGGGCGGACCTCTGCACAGCTGAGCGACCTGGGAGCTGTGGCAGCCCGCCCGCAGCCCGAGGAGATACCGCGGGCGGCTGTAATGGAAAGGAGGCGTTCTTTTCAAATGAAAGAGCTTTAGGAAGATCTTCTTCCATATTTTCTTCACCTACAGGCTGAGACAAGCTCCTCCCTGTTGCCACCCCTTTCTCTGTCCCCCTTTTTCTCCGTGCCCCCTTTTCTCTCTCTGTCCCCCCTCTTTTTCTGTCCCCCTTTTTCTGTCCCTTGCCTTGCCAGGTCCCTCACAGCAGCCTGGTGGAACTTGGGCCATTGTTTTACTAAGTAAGGCCAGTCCCTCCCTCTGCAGCACAGCTTTCCCAGGCCCCCAGCCCACCAACATCTGGGAGACACTGCCTATCTCAAAGCCAAGGGTTCACAAAGGAAGGGCAGCTTCCCGCCGTTCTGTGTTTACCTGATCACATACAAGGCCAGAAAGACATCTGGCAACAGAGACCCAAGCTCTAAGGACAGAACGCTGAGGAACCAACACTGCTCTGAGCTCCTGGGTGGAAATTTGACGCATCTCCATTTCTTCTAAAACCATGATTTTAACCAAAACCACTTTATAAATGCCATTATGGAGGGCCATTTTCAGTGCTAGACTCGAATCCAAAGCAGATACTTCATCTTCTGTGTGTGTGTGTGTGTGTGTGGACATGTGTGTACAAGTGAATGCATGTCTGTGGAGGCCAAGGACAAACTGGGACATGATTCTTCTTGAGGACCCGCTCCCTTGTTTTCTGAGACACGGGGCTCACTGGTAGGTTGGGCTGGCTGGTCAGCGATCCCCAGGATCCTTTTGTCACGACCACCTCGTCCAGCAAGGAAGACGCAACACCGGACTCTTCTTTAAGCAGTTTACTCAGGAACCTTGAACAATCTTCTGACTTCTAACTTCTGACTTCTGACTTACTTCTGACCCTGGGAAAGCCCGTCAGAGACCTAAATCCCCTCCTGCCAGCCAACCCCAAACTACCAAGTGGTGCAAGCAGATAGGCGCACACATGCGGAAGCAGGCCCAGATCTCAGCTACAGCCAAATATGGAGTTGTTTACTCCAGAGAGCACTCACCCTTGGGATGGTGGAAGGCGGAAGCAGTCGCCATCTTTAAGACGCGGCAATCCGTACCTCTCTACATCCTTTGGTCTCCCTTTGGTGTGGGAGGTGCACGCCACCATGCTGGGCATTTTCCTGGGTGCTGGGGATGGAACTCAGCACTTCATGGACTGAACCATCTCCCCACCTCCCATGAGACCCTTCATTCTCAAGGACACAATGTAACAGATGAATGGAAGGAAGAGCTTCAGCTTGTTGGGTAGGATGGCTGTATAGGCAAAACGTAGACATAGTTTTCACAACCAAGCCAACCTTGGATTTAGTTACCACTCCTGCCAGGAGCTACGAGCTGGGTGTTTGTAGTAACTGAACTGTTCAGACCGCCAAGAGTAAGGGTTCAAATCCACTCCTCCACTTGTCTACCTGGGGAACTAAGCTGAGTAACCACCTTTAGAGTTCAGTGTCTCCAGAGCTGACAGCAAAAATCCCTCCCCAAGAGGCCTGTGACTGTCAAGCGAAATGTGGCCTGTGAGATATGGGCTGAGTCAGCACTTCTCTTTGTCCTGAGCTGGTTTATTTCTTCTAGAATACATCAGATGCACTTCAGAAAAATTCAATGATTATTGGTAATTTTAATCAAAAGGACGCCTGCCTATGAGGGTACTGAGTTTTGCATTTTGGTTATTTAGGTATTTGAGTTAGAAATAGTGGAGACAGAAAAGGGAGAAAGAGAAGGAGGAAGAAGGCTGGTCAGTCATGAACCTATGTGGGAAGGGAGGGAAAAGACAGAGCCTATTTTCACCAAAGAAACAGGGAACTTAAAGTGGAGTTAGCCCGACATCATCCTCGCACTATGAAAATGAGAAAGAGAAAGCCCAATGCCTTTCCTGGCTTTTGGCTCCCTCTGCAGTAGTGCCCAAAGTTTCCACCCTGGCGGCTGGGACCCACGGCTCCTGCTTATAAAACCCATTTCTTGAAACAATACCGCGGAGTCAAAAATACGGGGAAGTCCCAGGAAAGGGACGCAGTCTCCCATAAGGCAAGCAGTTTATGCAACACCCTGTGGCTTCTCGCCTGCTCAGCACAGGCTAAATGAGTGAATTCTCTGGTGGCACGTTCACATAGTCACGCTCTGCTTTTCTAAGTCTGGCTGCAGATCTGGGACCTCCCATTTCAGTGTGGTCACTGCTCATTCTAGGCCGTCAGCCATGTCACCTGCTGACAGCACTGCGGAGCACGATGGAGGGTGCATGTCCCAGGCCTTTCCAGATCCAAAACACAGACGCTAAATATGGGTCATGTTGGGCAGAATGGTCCTAACTTAGCTTCTTAGGGTAAAAGAAAAGCAGAGATAACTGACTTCAGAGGGAGGGGGGAGCACTGCCTTAGGGTGCATGCCCCCCAGAGAGACCCAGCTTTCCTAAGGCGACCAGCACAGATGAGTTGGGACATTGATAGGACATTCCTCTCCTTGTGTGTCATCCCAAAGGCCCAAAAAACATTCTAAGAAACAACAAACAAAGGCTAGTCTTTTGAACAAAGGCCAGCTATGTCACCAAAATAGTGGAGGTACCAGAGTGGGGATCTGCAGTTCTCAGGGAAGAAAGTGCCCTCTAAGTCCCACACCGGCATTTTCGAGATGAACATGTGCATGAGCCATGCGGAGGGTGTTACATCACAGTCAAACAGAAACGCTTAAAGGATTTCATTGCAAGTAGTTCTTTCTGTGGAAGACTGAGGCAGGCTGGGGAGAGCAGGAGATTCTTGTTCACCCTGATGAAGTGCCCTGCTTGATATCTTTGCCAGTTATTTCTAACACACAAAAGAAAATTCAGTGATGGCACCACCATGTCCTCCACATCTCTTCTCCTGCAGCCCCTCTGCCGCTGGTTTTTATTTATAGCTATTATAAAGTAGGATGTTAGGAGGCTGGAGAGATGGCTCAGTGATTAAGAGCACTGGCTGCTCTTGCAGAGGACCTGGGTTCGATTCCCAGCACCCACATGGTGGATAATGGCCATCCTAACTCCAATGCCAAGGAATCCGATGCCCTCTTCTGACCTCCGAGGGCACTGGAAGACACGGGTGCACTTACACACATGCAGCAAATACACTCATACATATAAAAATAAATTAAGACATTAAAACACAGGCACTGGAAAGATAGCTGGTTAGCAAAATGCTTGCTCTATAAGCCTGAGGAACTGAGCTTGATTCCCCAGACAAAAGTCATGCAAAAAATCTGGGTTTGGTGGCACATCCCAGAGCTGGGAAGGCAGACACAGGGTCCCCCCAAGCTCTCTAGCCAATCACTCTTGCCTAATCAGCAAGCCCCAGCTACCAGTGAGAGACCCCCTCAGAAGAAACAAGCCCACAGGAACACACATCCAGATGTGCACACCTATCACATACACACACACATACACACACACACACACACACACACACAAAGAAATTAATGCATAGAAAGCCACATCATGCACAAATTATTGCCCCAAATGTCCTTGACAGCTGTCATCTCCTAAGAGCTGCAGAGTGATGGGCCACCAGTTCCACTTAGACAACCACACCAAGAGCAGCCACCACCACCACCACCCCCAGCAGCAGAAGCTTCTGGGAAACTTCAGTGCTTTCAAGACTTAAATCACTGTCTTAACAAGAAAGCACTAGACAAACAGAAACAAACAGATTCTGGATTTCACCCATGCTGGAGGAGCTTTTGTTGAGGCAGATCAAAGCTCTCCCGGCTCCTCAGTTTAATCATCAACAGTGTTTATCTGATCCTGGATTTGTAAGAAGTCCCTTGAAGCAGAGAGGTGGAGAAGGGTCCCTCTGTGCTCTGGAGGCTGACTTCAAGCAGGCCTTGAAGTTCTGAGTGACAGGGCTACTTCTGGTGGAAATGATTATGAGAGCCGAAAAGGCTCTCGTGTGATGTCATATGCAGAGCCTCACAGACCTTCTGGAAGCACTGGTCCACACGCTTGTGCTCCATGGAGACAGGATGGAGGACAGGCTGGCCAAGTGTCCCTTGTTATAAAATGTCACCTTGCCACCCAGTGCCCTAAGCTAGTCCTACATGGTTGGATTTGGGATCTTTGTGATGTTTGACCAATCAAGGTGACTAACCATTTGGTTCACCAGCATCTTCCAACCCTATAAATCTTACATCGAAGGTTCCCATCCCATATCCTGTCCTAGAAAAAGAGAGTGAGGAGATGGCAGAGGGCAGCAGGGGTCACAGCAAAGGGTAGAGGATGTTATTAACCATGACACCTGCATTGAGGAGCAGGGATTTTCTGGCCCAAGCAGCAAGCAGTGACAGAGCCTGAGTCTCAAACCCAACAAGAGCCAAAAGGCCTTCACTGCAGATGTCACAGTTCAGCAAAGCCACTTCCTCCCTCTGTCCCCATCCATTAGTGCCCCGGCATCTCACATCTCAGCTCCTGAAACAATCTTTTTTAAAAAATTTTTAAGTGTTATTGTATATATGTAAGTGCACCCATATGATGCAGTGTCTACAGAGGTCAAAAGACAGCATCAGATCCTCTGGAACTGGAGTTATGGACAGTTGTTAGTCACCAATGTGGGTACTGGGATTTGAACTAGGGTCCTCTGCAAGAGCAGCCAGTGCTCTTAGCCCCTGAGCTATGTCTCCAGCCTTTCCACACATTCTTTAAGACACCTGCTTGCCTTTCTTCTCCCCTTTGAACGTACCGCTAGTTCTCAAAGCTTGCTACGGAATATCATAGTTTCTCTCTTCCTAAAAACATCCTCTCCTTTTCTTTTCCCTCCACCAAAATATCAAGACCAAGTAGGTATTACGGAGTCCAGGGGAACTGGCAGGACAGCAAGAAAAGAGGGGCTACTGGTGCGTCCGTCACCTGTCCCTGACACGTGGTCCCTGTGAGTGATTCCCTGAGGTCCCACTATGTGTTGGGTTCCATAATAAATTGTTAGATTTCATGGACACATAAACACAGGTTTGCCTAAGTGTGTACCAAGAACTTGATCTAGACATTTGTTCTTTGATCAGACGGTTGGGTGGATAAGGACATTTGGAAAAAATACCACCTCTTCCTCATCTTCTAGGAGGTTCTTGTGACGTGAAATCCTTGAGGAGTTTTGCCTATATGACATTTGCCAATCAACATTCTCCTCATGTATTGATCTCCGTGGAAAAGGAACTCAGCTCCCTTTCCCGCCCCCTGTAAAAGTCACCAGAGTGCTCCTGATGGATCCTCTCTGGTTTAGGGGTATTTGTGGTGGTGTAGAGGTGGGTTTGATCATTCCTGGCCGGGAAACTTTATCCCCCAGACATAGAGAATAAGAAAAGACAAACCAAAGACACAGTGCCGCAGTGGCTTTGCAAACAAGGGAGGAGTCTAGATTGCATCCGGAGCTCCAGCAGGAAGAAGAGCCCGAGGGACAGCCAGGAGGACTTGACACAGGACAGACAAGACCACTGGGCAGCGGAAACCGGCAGGTAGTGATCACTGAGCCTAAGCCATGTGACTGCAGTAACTGACAAAGCATTCCACTGAAGCTAGCTCCACGCTTTTGGTCATTGGCCAGGGGGAAAACAATCAACATGGTGCTGTGGAAAGACGCTGACTTCCAAAGACAGTCCTAGCTTTTAAAAGCCCCAAGTCTACCTCCTCTGTCACATTCCCCTTCTCCATTGCTCTATCCCTCCACCTGAGCGATTTCCTTTTTAAATAGTATTTTTTAAATTTTATGTGTATGAGTGTATTGCATGCATGTGTGTAAGTGCACCCGGGTCATGCCATGCCCACAGAGGTCAGAAGAGGGTGTCAGATGCCCTGGAACTTGAGTTACGGACAGCTGTTAGCTGCCATGTGGGTGCTGGGAATCAAACCCAGGGCCTCCGCAAGAGCAGCCAGTGCTCTTGACTGTTGAGCCATCTCTCCAGTCCCCTTAGTGATTTCTTAAATTAAAAGGAGATTTTGAAGGATCCAAAAACCCCTGAGGAAGCAGTACAACTCTGACTGGAGGATGGATCCCTCCAGTCCAGGACCCGCCCAGCTCACTGGCTTCCAGCTCCTTCTGGATCTGCTTCCAGATCTAAAGCTCCAGGCATTTGATTGTTTTGCTTTTGCTTCTGTAAATTCTTAAGACAAACCTCAAAGAAGAGAAAACTACTGTCTGAAAATACATTCCTTTGAGAATCCAAGCAATGACTCATAGAGGGTGCATTGGCATTGACGTTCCCTGTTAAGATGATTAGCTGAAGAAATTCTATTTTTGCATTGTAGACTTTGTACCCCAAATTATTCTCCTAGGGGAAAAACAACAACAACAAAAGAAACTCAACACAAGGAGAATGGGGGAGGAACGACACTCTTACTTACATATTGAATAATATCTAAATACATGCAATTTACCACTCTGTAGAATGTTCTTCATCCTGAAAAAGGAACAGAATTCTGACATTTGCTCCAAGGACAGATAAACCTGAAGAAAGTTATAAGTGAAATAAGCCAGCCACAAAATGACAGATGCTTTGTGATTCCACTTGGACACAATCCTCAGTGGTGTCAAATTCAGAGACAGAACATAGAACGAAACTGTCAAGTGTTGGGTGGAGGGTATTATTACATGAGTGGATAGTTCAAGTTTGAAAAGCTTCTGCAGATAGGTTGGGGTGATGGTTGTCCCACAATATAAATGCATGTGGTTATTGAAATGCACCACCTAATCTAGTTGAAATGAATGATTTTATGAGATGTAGGTCTCACCACAGTAAGTATGTTCTGCTATCTCTGAGAGCAGACTGTGAGAAAGACGGGTGGCCTAAGGCACCCTTCTGCTTAGTTTTTATCCTGTCAATACTGCTATTCTGGAAATGACCAAGTGACTCACTCTTCAAAGCCAACGGTTTGACCAGGCCTGTGACACTTCATCACAGAGCCAACGGGGCACGATGGCTTTCTATAAACCATGCAATGGAAGGTCAGCAAGAAACGGGTACAGTTGTCCTTCCTAGGTGGGGCAATCTCAACTGTAGAAACACAATGGCTCCCCAGATCTGTGTGGTTACTCTGGCCGTTGCCCAAGTTTACACACCTACCCCTTTGCTCTTGTGTGATAAACCTTCCATGTTTTCAAAGCAGCTCAGCCCTAGGCCAGGCTATAAAACCAAACCCTAATCTAAATCCACCCTTTCATGGTTAACTGTGTGGGAAGCCCGAGTTTTTAAAAAAGGTTTTGTGAGATAATCTATAGCAGCTCCTACAAAGTGGTGTTGCCCATGATAACAGACTTTAGGAGTGCATGTTCACCAGTGACACATCCTAAGCTGAAACCTGGCAGGAATATTCACTTGTTGGAAACCTGAAGAGAGAGGAAACCAGTCAGTATAAAGATTTTAGAGAGCTTCGTGTCTGAAGGGCGGGCTTTCGGACAAGACTGAACCTGGAGTAATGGCACTTCCCATTCATGTCTTTATGCCTCCATGCAGAAGGCATTACACACTTCAGAACTGCATGGTGAAGAACCGACACAGCAGGCCAAGTATTCCCATAGTATTACAAAAATAATCCCCGGGAAGCATATTATAACCCTTAAACTTAATGCGTCCAGAATATCGAGATTCTCTCTTCACAATCATCGGAAAGATTTTAGTAAGATAGGATAAATTTGAGAAGGCTAAGTCATCAAACACAGACTAAACTGTCAGGCGAAGTAAACAAAGGGAAATGTTCCCTGCCTGTCACACATGCAGGCAATCCTGTCTTCTGTGGAGGGCATTTGGAGGAGTGCTAACTCAGGCCTGCTGGCTGTACTACTCTGTTTGCACATTCCTCCAAAGGCACCCTCAGGACAAGGAGGCCAGGAATCAGTCTCCAGAAAGCTCACCAGGAATGCACCTTTAACCAGGCCTGGGCAAGGCACTGCATCCCATGCCAGTCCAAAGGGTAGAGCTGGATTCTGCCACATGCAACGCAAGGATGCCAGCCAGCCACCATGTTTGCCAGCCATGTTACACAAGTGACGACAACTTGGGGGAGGGAAAGGTAGTCCTCACTTGGGATGCACAGCTTCTCCTTGGCTGTGTTACACTTACACACTTCGTCTTTGTCCTGTACAGTGGGACAGGAAGGATAATATTTGACTGGAGGTTCTAGGGAAGGCCCAGGAGAGCCTTTTCTGACGAAGTTTACATCTTGTGATCATGGCAAACCACTTTGGAGCCCCACATGGAAATAAGAACAGTGAAGCCAGCCCTGGGAGCCCCCTGGGGAAAACTAGCTGGCGCACAGGATGCCCACATGGGTGACCTTTGCTGTGCGTGGAGGATGCCTGGCGCCGGCAAATCCCTGGCCTTTGGGAGGCCTTTGGGAACTCCCCTGGCTGCACAGAGCCAGACATGTGGGTGAAGCTGCCAGCTCAGACCCCCACTCTTCTTCCTCTGCCATGAGAGAATCCTGTTGCCAGAGGCCCCTCCTCTGCGAGACACTACAGTGATTCCCAAGCAAAGGTGAGTGGCCAAAGAGTCCGGCACTTTAGCGGGAGGTCGTCTAGGCCTACCCACTGTGTAGACAACTGGCTCAAAGGGGACTTCTGGTGTTGGGATTTGCATCCTTGGGAAGACTGCTAGCGGTATCCTCCCCTTCCTTCCCTTCTCCCTTCCCCCTCTCCCTCCTCTCTCCTCTGTCCCTCGCTCCACTCTCCTTCCCTCAGCTATTTGCTGAGTCCCTGTTCTGTGTCACAGCAATCAAGACAGACCTCACACTGGTGGAGCTAAGGGCCTAGGCAAACACGGCACTAAATAAATAGCAAATTTAACAGCAATTGGTATTAAAAACAAAAAATCAAACAGGAGGATGTACTGAAGAACAGGTGACAAATAATGAGGCCAGAGCCAAGTCAAGACCTCATGAGAAAAAGGAGCCAGGTATGCAGAAAGACAGGGAAAAGGCTTTGTGTAGGAGACAACATCAAGGGCAAAGGCCCTGAGGCAGGAAGCAGTGAGGCATTCAAGGGGCAACCATCACTTTGTGGCTAGAGTGAAAAGAAGGGGTCACTGCAGGACTGTAGAGGGCTCCTTAAGCCCAGCACAGTGGTAAAGGCAGGAAGATGATGTCCACGTGCTCTCACAAGACTGTAGGTTTCTATCTAGAGCCCTAACGGTGGTCCCTGAACAATTTAGAAGGTCTGGCTGTCCTGGAGCTGATAGAAAATCCTACCTGTGAGGCTGGCTGCTGTCTTGCAGGTGGCTGAAGAGGCGCTCCCCTTAAACATCATGAGACCTTGTAACACATCACTGGAAGACCATAGTCTAATCAACAAAGAGGTAAAGCCTAGACACCGGCCTGTCTTTTCACCCAGTTAACTCTTCTCCATCTCTGTTACTGCCATTTCCCTTTACCTATGGTTTTGTTTTCCAAGACTTCAGTCATCTGAAGTCAGCAGTGTCTTGAAAATATTAAATGGAAATTCTAGACATAATTCATAAGTTTTAAATTGCATGGGTGTTTTTAGCAGGGTGATGAAAATTTATGTGCCTGTATCCCATCCTGGATATGAGCTATTCCTTTGTGTATCTGAACTGTATAGGCTAACCTCCTCTTAGTCACTTAGTCGCCAACTCCGTTATCAGATCAACTGACAGTGCTCATCTGTAGGACTCCATACTAGCCTCAGATTCACGCATCCATGATGGGTCGTAGAACATAGCCATATTACATGAGTGGACTACTGTGATCATTATACCACTTCCCAGTGGGGAACAATCTCCCACCCAATGGACACTGTCAGTTTCATCTAACAAACGGGTAAGAATGTTTTATGGCATCATACCTGTATACTACAGACCCAGTAGAACATGATCCCACCCAAAATAGTACATGGAAAAGAAAGACCATGGTCTTAGAGATGATAATTTTAAAAAACAGACCCCTCAAAAAAAAAAAAAAAAGGTTGGAGAGATGGCTTAGTGAGTCAAGAGCTAACTAAGCAAGCATGAAGAACAGGGTTTGGATCTCAAGAAGGTACACAATGCAATACCACTCTCCTGTCATCCCGGTGCTCCTACAACAATGCCAGAGCCAGAGACAGGAGAGCCCTGGAGTTCACCAGCCCCTATGCACAGCAGTCAACAAGAAACTCCTCAAATAAGATGGAAGATGGAGACCATCACTTGAGATTGTCCTCTGACTCCCATATACAAGCCATGACCTGCGCACACCCACACTCAAACATGCACACACTGAACACATACACACACAAGACCCATAATAGAGCCGGCTCAGCTCCCTTCCAAATTAGACACCTTCCCCTTTAGTCACCATTGGAAAGCAAGGCAGTTTCTATTTCAGTCCACAGGTAGACTATGGGTCCATTTGACTGGCTTGCTAGCCTTGACGCATCATAGACAGTGATGTGTATATGTGTCAGCAGGAGAATCCCCGCTGTGAGCAGAAGCATGCCGCTGGCAAACAGCCCTCACCTCTGGGGCCGCCAGAGCTTCCAGAAGCTGGAGCACAGCCAGTGGGATCCTCCCCAAGTGTTGTGACTGGACCTGACACTTCAAACTGTGGGGACTCCCTGGAACTGCGAGCTTAAAATACCCTTAAATAAAGGTTGGGATGTGGCTTGATGGTAGAGTGCCTATCTAGAATGGGGGAATCTATGGGTTCAACCCTAACACTGCAAAAACAACAAAAAATCCTTTCAATATTGGTGTCATCATGCAGCACAACACAGTTGTTATGGGACTTCATGTGTTGAAATTCTCATGTCCCCCTTATACACACACACACACACACACACACACACACACACACACACATACTGCTTCAGATGACTGTATTTGGAGATAAGATCTTTAGTGAGGTGATCAAGCTAAGATGAATTCATTAATGAGGGCCCCAATCCAGTATGACTGGTGTCATCATAAGCGATCAGGACCCTGATATGTATTCAGAGACATTCGTGTGAGGATACAGGGAGATGTCATTGGCAAGCCAGAGGAGAGAACTTCGGAGGAGCCAGCCTATAAACTTCTTGATCTGTGATTTACAGATTCCAAACTGCGAGAAAGTTTGGTTGTTTAAGGTTCCAAGTCTATGGTATTTTGTTGTAGCAACTACAGAAAACTCATGTAACAGTCTTAGAGAAACGAGGGATTCAGAAAGTCAACCCTGTAAACTGTCACCCAGGGCCACCATTTCCAGTAAGGATGCTCCGACAAGCACTTCAGGCTCTGGTTGCTGTCAAGGGCGGACATCACTTGACAAATAAATTAGTTAGCATGGCATAATTAGATTCCTCCAGCTGTTGTAACAACGTACCTTCATCTTGTAGGTTTGAGAAGCAGCAGTGTGTACTCTCACTGTCTGGAGACTTGCCCAAACCAGCTTCATTGTCTTACGCCCAGGCTCAGCTCCTTCTGAGGCTACGGAGGAGAAAGCAGGCTCCTATTTCCAAGCATCCACCCTGACATTCCTTACATCCCTTGGCTCACAGCCCCTTGCCTGACTTCCAAAGCTAACAGGATGGCAGCCTGCCACACTGCTAAGGTGGCGGGCCTCTCCCACTTGCCCTGCTGACCCCCTTATAAAGACATGTAATTGCATCCACTGCAACCTTGATGATCTGGGACAACCTCACAGCTTGAGATCCTTAATTTTGGGGGGGGGGGTTCTTTTTGAGACAGGGTCTCCCTGTAGTCCCAGCTGGCCTGGAACTCGCTATATAGACCAAGCTGGCCTTGAACTCGTAGAGACCTACCTGTCTCCCGAATGCTTAAAGGTATGTGCCACCACACCCAGTTAAGATCCTTAATTTAATCACTCCTACGAGGTATTTGCCTTATAAAGTGACAGAGCCACAAGTTCTAGGGATCAGGATGTGGCTGTCTTTGGGACATTCTTCAGTCCAGCACATACTGCTTCCTCTCCTAAGAATAATTTGCCTTTCCACAGTTTCTACCCATCTTCAATGGCTAGCCCCTGTCTAGCTTTCTGTATCCAAGATCTTCCCGCATACTTCTGAAAACAGCTGAAGGCTAACCTGCTGAGCCTTCTCTTCCACAGTGGCTACCTCATGAGGTCTATCCTTCTTCTGGGGATGATTTCCAGAGCCCAACCCAACAGAATCCAGCCTACCAGTGTCTCTCAGGATATGCAATATCTAGAACACATGAGACACTGACCCTAAGAACAGCAGGCCCCGGCCCTCATTGACACAGGCCATGTGTGTGCTGTGGCTCCCAGAGTTTTCTCAGGCTTCAACATCTGTCTTCCACCTATAAGAACTTGAGGCCTTAAAGGACACAGGTCTTCAAATGAACCAGCTACTGTTTTCCACGTTGGGAATGTAAGGAGATACAAAGAGCCTTGTGACATCAACATGCTGAGATCTAGAATTCCTAGGAAGACGGTCTCAGGGGAAGCACAGGAGCTGCTGCCTCTCTGTGTCCACCACGGATGTCTCTGTGCTCCACCGTGGTGTTCTCTGTGCTCCACCGTGGCGGTCTCTGTGCTCCACCGTGGCGGTCTCTGTGCTCCACCACGGCGGTCTCTGTGCTCCACCACGGCGGTCTCTGTGCTCCACCACGGCGGTCTCTCTCTGTGTCCACCACGGCGGTCTCTCTCTGTGTCCACCGTGGCGGTCTCTGTGTCCACCGTGGCGGTCTCTGTGCTCCACCACGGCGGTCTCTGTGCTCCACCGTGGCGGTCTCTGTGCTCCACCGTGGCGGTCTCTGTGCTCCACCGTGGCGGTCTCTGTGTCCACCGTGGCGGTCTCTGTGTCCACCGTGGCGGTCTCTGTGTCCACCGTGGCGGTCTCTGTGTCCACCGTGGCGGTCTCTGTGCTCCACGGTGGCGGTCTCTGTGCTCCACCGTGGCGGTCTCTGTGCTCCACCGTGGCGGTCTCTGTGCTCCACCGTGGCGGTCTCTGTGTCCACCGTGGTGGTCTCTGTGCTCCACCGTGGCGGTCTGTGTCCACCGTGGCGGTCTCTGTGTCCACCGTGGCGGTCTCTGTGCTCCACCGTGGCGGTCTCTGAGTCCACCGTGGCGGTCTGTGTCCACCGTGGCAGTCTCTGTGTCCACCGTGGCGGTCTCTGTGTCCACTGTGGCGGTCTCTGTGCTCCACCACGGCAGTCTCTCTCTGTGTCCACCGTGGCAGTCTCTGTGCTCCATCCCTGGAGCCTGCCGCTGGCATCTCTTCTCTCTCTCCTCTCTGCCCATCACTTCTGCCTGCTCGCCAGCGCATTGCCAGCCTGTCACCTGCCCCCACTGGAGTGCTACTGGCTCTTTCCTTGCTGGTTCTCGGTGAGCCTCCTCCTCGTGCTCCCTAAGAGGGTCACGGGATGGGTTGATGGCCCACAGCCCTGGGTCACCTTTCTGGTTGCTACTGCAACAACTGACCAGAAACCAAGCAGCTTTTAAAATGCACATTTTGGGATAAGTATGTGAGGTATATAGGTCTAGGTTTATAGCAACCTCTCAGCAATGAGGTCACCGCTCTGTCTCCACAGCAGCTGCTGGCAGAAAGCAGCCGCTCTGTGCACATTCATTTCTCCTCCACCGTGATTTTTTTTCCTGTGAAAGTCTGCTTTGAAAGAAATCATCCCCAGACAGTCTCAGGGAACTCAAATACTAACACACACATCATTAAGTCTATATATGACTTCCTTCTAGAACGTTCTGTCCAGATGCAGAGGACGGTGAGAGCGTTTGTTTTCAGACCACCCTCCTTACGGCACCCACTCCCCCCACACACACTTTATTAAATTGCCTTCAGGCAATGAAATCAAAGTCAGAAAGATGCGTCCCCTTCGCTTTCCTTAGCTTAGCAAAGGAAATAGTCAATAGCTGAGTCCCAGAGTAGAGCCATGATTAAAACATGTCTTCATTTTTCCGGTTGTGTGTGGGAAACAGGAAGTACGTTATCTTCTCTGTTAGTGACTTTTCTGGTTGCAGTAATAAAATACCAAAACTCAGTTAAAGAAGAAAGGGTTTATCCAGGTCACAGTGTGAGGTACAGCCCACCACGTGGAAGCACGAGGCACCTGTTCACATTGCGTCTGCTGTCATGAAGCAGAGAGATGACTGACGGTTCTCAGTTCACTTTCTCCTTTGTATTAGGTCCAGAACTCTAGCTGACAGGATAGTGTCCCCCATATTTAGCATGGGTCTTTCCTCCTCGGCTAAGTCTCCCTGGAAACATCTTCATAGGCATGCCCAGAAGTGTGGTTACTAGGTGATTCTAAATTCAGTCAAACCGACACTCTGATTAACTATCACAGCTCCCGAGGGTCCAGTTGAGTATTCCAAAGCAAAGATCCCCTCTCCTCAGAGAACGCATCCAAAGAAACTCCAGAACTAGTACAAGCCTGTCCCCACCTGCTTGCTACCAGCACTCACCGCTGCTCCTCAGATGTTGAATGCGGAGGGGGGGGGGGCTGCCTGTCCGCAGAAAGGCATGTTGAGTTCTAACCCCTGGGACCCGTGAGTATGGCTCTATTTGGAAATAATTAACATGAGCTCATCCTGGGATATGTTGAGGCAGGAGCATACCTAGTCCAATGACAAGTGCACTTCTCAGAAGAAAACTGACACCCACAAGCACAGGGTGAGAGGTGAGATGATGTGGAGCACTGTAGGTCTGCAGGGATTCCCTACAAGCCTCGGGACACCAAAGGCAATCACAGAAAGTGGACGCCAAGGGGACCCCAGGAAGGAGCTGACTGGTTTGCAGAGCCCATTCACCTTGATTCACCTCCAGGCCTGTGAGAGTGAATTTCTGCTGCCATAAGTCCATGGGCTTTATGTGCTGCAGTGGCTGCAAGAAACACACACTCTTAGGCCACATTGGCATACTTTAACTCCAAAGCCACTGTCTGTTCTTAATATTCTGATTCCTCTGTGTGTGTGTGCGTGTGTGCTCATGGTCATGTGTGCAGGTGCACATCAGAAGTCAACCTCAAATGTTTTCCTAGGTACCACCCATCTTGCATTTTTGTTTGTTTTTTCATTTCAGATTTTTAGATAGAATCTCTCTATGCAACCCTAGCTGGCCTAGAACTTGCTATATAAACTCACAGACACCCACCTGTCTCTGCCTCCTGAGAGCTGGGCTTACAGGCATGCATCATCACACCCAACCTACCTAATTTTTTGAGACAAGGTCTTTCCCTGGCCCACAATTTGCCAAGTAGGCTAGGCTGGCTGGCTAGTAAGTCCCAGGATCGTCCTGTCTGCCTCTCCAGTGCTGGAAGCTCAAGAGTGTGCCACTGTGCCCTCCCATTGTTATGCCAGTTCTGGGGGTAGAACTCAGGTCATTGCACTTTCAAGGCAATCAGTCGATTTACCAACTGAACTATCTCACCAGCCTCATAGTCATTCCTAATTCACCCTTCTGTTTCTCCCGCCTTCTTCTGGCATTCCCCCTCAGCCCAAGTAAGCTTTAAAAAGGAGCACAAAGACCTCCAACAAGCTGCATCCCCCCTCTGCTCACTCTCTTTTAAAGCAAGCCAGACTACCCAGAAGGATACAAGACAAAGCAAAATGGTCCTATAGATATTATCCAGGCTAGGCCAGAGATGCAACATGAGAGTGTGTGTTGGCCCCCCCACACAATGCGACTCCTCTATAGAATATGAAGTCTAATGTCTGGTCCTCACCATCTGAAACAAAGGTGATGTCCCTCTTCATTCCACAGGGATGAGGTGTCCGATCAGGGATCCCAGTTTATGTCTCTAAAGATCACATGTGGATCCACCCCACAACCTGGGGTTACGGTGGTTGGCCCTCCATCTGTATCCTGGGTGGCTATGCAGTTTAACTCAGCTCAGTGCCATAAGACCACCAGTCACATGGTTTCAGGAACATCCTCATCTCTCGGGCCTAGCGGGGGCCTGTGCTGCCCTCCCCCAGGTGCTGCATCTTAGGGACCGAGACTGCTTTTCACCCCAGCTCCAGAGAAGAATGAGGTCTCCACAGTGTGAGGACCACAGTTTTATAGAGACACGGGACAGTGTCAGGTGGACCCACATCTTGGCCCCAGGTCCTGAATGAGAAGAAAATCCAGGTGTGTGGGGTCCTCCCCTCTGCCCCTCCTCCTGGCCTATCTTTCCTTACTGGTTCCCCCTGGCACACAGTGTCCCGAGTACTCTGACCCACAGCTCCGTGGGAGCCCCTCACCCTCCGGTGCTAAGGTGCTCCGTTTCCGCAGTGACCCTTCCCAGTGGTCGTGTCATATGGGGAAAGGGCTGAGGCACTCCTGCTCCATCAGCAGGTGCTACCAAGTGCCAGTTCTCCACCCAGTCTGCTCCCTTTGGAACAACTTTGCCACATGGTGTTTACATTTTCATCTTTCCGCAGGATTCTTGGGGACAGAGCTGCACCTTTCACCCTTGGGTCCCCAGCTTAGTGGGTACTTGGCAGTCATCATGGTGAGGGGAGAATCACAGTAGAGCTGTCATTTATTGAGCACCTGCTGTGTGCTAAGCCCTGTGCTGAGCACTGTCTGTTTATGATTCTCCAACATCCCTTTTAGAAATCTTTGGGAAGTATAAGATACGAAATACTGAACCAATTTAGTGTGCATACATATATACCCATTATACCTTCCCAGTGAGGGCTCTGCCAAAGCTCTCCTTATCATCATCATCTCTGGGGGCGGGGGGGAGTGAGAAAGAGAGAGAGAGAGCCCTCACCATAAGATCTGTTCTTTTAAAATACTTTCAAAGTGATTTTAAATACTTTTAAAATCAGCTCGCTTGAACTCATGTTGTGCAACCACACTTGATCGCCAAGCAGCACGTTGCCTCCCCATTCCCTCCCCCAGCCCCCACAACCACCATTCTCCGCTCTGCTTCGACAGATTTGACTTTTTTAAATAGTCAACTATTCAGCCTCTCTGACCAGAGCACTTCACATTGCTGTGTTGCGATATGAACCCTCAAACTATCTCCACTCTGAAAATGAGACACCCAAGACCCAGACTCGTGAAAGAGCATCTCTCAGAACACTGCCCACCCAGTCACTTTCTCCGATGTCCTCCTGATACCGAGTTACAAAGCAGGGTCTCAGGAACCAGTCCTCACGCTCACAGCCAGCAACCGTAGACAGGAGGCTTTTCCTAACATGTCTGCAGGGGGACAAGTGCCTCTTCCTGTCTGTCCAGTGGCCTGGCTAGCTTTTAATTTTTGTCCTTTCTTCTCTCTGTCTCTGTCCTCCTTCTCCCTCCTTCTCTCTCTCCCTCTCTCTCTCCCCTCTATCTCTCTGTCCCTCTGTCTTCCCGCTGTCTGTCTCTCCCTCTATTTCTCTCTCTTTCTCCCTGCGTCCTTCTCTCTGTCCTCCTCTCTGTCCCCCGTCCCTCTGTCCCTCTGACTTTGTCTCTCTGTCTGTCCCTCTGTCCCCCTCTGTCTCTGTCTCTCTGTCTCTCTTTCTCTTCTCCTCTCTCTCTCTCTCTCTCCTCCTGTAGATTCTATTTAAGTTCATAATCATGAATAAAGGCTCACGTAGCTGATGTCTCAGAACCACTGAGGACTTAGGGCAAGATTCCATTCACAGCACAGGGCTGAACGCCCCCATAGGCTCGCTGACACCGTTGCCCTGGCAACGTGACTCGCAGCTTCCTTCCTCACCCCCACTCCCGTGCTCAGCATCGCCTCAGCGATTCCACAAACTATTAAAGCTCTTTAAGGAACCCAGCTCTGACACAGGGCTCTTCATCACTGTCACCCAGAGAAAGGGCACGTAAACCTCAGTGGCTGCACGTGCAGCCTCCAGAGGACTGCCTGTGATCTGAGCTGGTCCTCCCTCGTATTCGGTCCATTTGAAATTTATGCCCAAATAGCACTTGATGAGATTCTAAGGAAAGAGCCACAAAACCACCCTTATCCTCTGCAAGACATGAAATGCCCTTTATCTCCCAAGGCACAGGAACGTAATGTGAATGACAATGTTGTCAGTCAAGAGAGAAAAGTGACTCAGTCTATTCTGGCTGCTACAACAAAATGCCTTAGGCTGGGAGGTTTATAAACAACAGAAATGGATCTTTTGCCATTCTGGAAGCCAAAAGTCTGAGACACAGGTGCCAGGAGAGTCTGAGTCTGGTAGGGAGCCACTTCCTGGTAGACACGCATGTTCCTCAATGTGCCCACGTGGCAGAGGGAAGAGGAGCCTCTCTCAAACTACTTTCACTCCTAAGGGATCCCTGCTCTTTGTGTCCTACTTACCTCTCACTTACATACACACACACACACACACACACACACACACACACACACACATGCACTCATATCCACACTCACACACTCTCACACACACTCGTATCTACACTCCCACACACTCACATACATACACACTCACATACATAGACACACTTGTATCCACACTCACACACACTCATATACATACATATTAATACACACATACACACACACTCTTCTTTCCAGTGACATCTAAATGAAATGTGGAACAGTCACAAGGACACGTGAGCAGTCCTGTAACTCGGACAGTAGCAGTCACGGGTCATTTCACAACATGAACCTCATCATATGTGTTCACTCTCCTGTGCTTTAACCGTGCTTTAGTGACTTGTTCCCGTGATATGACTTTTAGAAAGTTCTAGAACTTCAGTTCTTTGTCAGGTTCACACAGGTATGTAAGGAATTTGAGTCCTTTTCTTCCCTTACTGTTCTCATCCTTCCCCCACTGAAATCCTTATTCTCAGCAATTCCCCGTCTTTGTTTTTACATGTGACCCACTGAGTTTAAACAGGATTGTATTTACCACCACGGGTGGGAGGTTATGTATTGGAATGTCGGGCAATGTATCATTGGCTGTGCCACTGAAGAGGTGACCCCTCTGCCCCCAGGCACCGTTAACTGCCAGCCAGCAGTCCCTCGGGGAGAGGTCTGGCCCCATGAGTCCCCCTCCCGTGGTGGAACGCTGGTGGACCCCATCTTGTGCAGGTCTTGACAGGTGACCACATGCTGTGAGTTCGTGAGTGCATTAGCCGTGTTACAGCCAGAAGTTACTATTTTGAAGCAGTCTTCCCTATTTTCTGGCTCTTAAGATCTATCTCCTTTTCCATGAAATTCCTGAGCCTTGGGATAGAGAGATGTGATATAAATGTCCCTCCCATGGAAAGGGCCTTAAAGCCAATCAGAAAGCAGTTGATTATGCCCATAACATGCACACCACTATTGCACCAATGGGCACCTCTTGCCAGGCTGGTCATTACTGTAGCTCACAGGTCACAGCAGAGTAAGACTGTTGATGACCTCTCTTCCCCAGCAACCTTCATAACATCTTCTGGCACTTTGAAAGCCAGCCATCATGGAGGAAACTTCCAGGTCAGTTCCAGCTGGATTTCTGTGTCCTGTGACCAAAGCACATGGTGTCTTGAGTGACAGAATCTTACCATCCAGTTCTGGTGGAATGCCAAGAGCAGTGGAAATAGCCTGTATTATTTGGGGAGCCTCTAGGACCACCACTCTGACCAACAACCCATAGGACAGCACCTCACGCCTGGCACTGGGGTTTCTGCTTAGTTACCTATGGTTTCTGGGTGACACTTGCTTTTATAACTCCACCTCCATCATCACCTGCACATGTGATCTCCTGCCCTTATCACCTTAACCTGCGCATGGGATCTCCGGCCTTCAGCAACCTCCTGAAAAGCACATAGAAATGACTAAAGAGCCCAGAAACTTAGTATCACTAAGTTTCTCTCCATTGATACTTCCACCCACAGAATCAGTCATTGGCACCTCATTAATAAAGACAGAGAAGAGACTTCATCGACGTACGAAGGATAAGTTCTTTTTAAGAAAAGGCAATGTTCTGGATTAACTGGGTGGGGCTAATCAAATCTCATAAGGAACTTTCTCAGTTTGGAAGCAGAGGGCAAGTGGGGGACATTCCAAGAATGAAAAGGGTTTTGCAAGCCTTCAACTCTGAGAGGCAGAGGCCGTCAGCAGGGGCCAGAGAGAGGCCCCCAGGATGACCCCAGTGGACAGATGGCAAGTACACGGGGCCTTAGCCCAACCCCAGGGAACCGCACTCTGCTAATGACCAGAAGAGCTTAGAAGTGACATCTCCCAGCGCCTCCTGGAAAGAGCTCAGCTGGCCAGTTCTTCAAGGGCAGCTCACGAGACCCAAAACAGAGAACTCGCTGACCCCGCTGGCCACCTGGGACACTGGCCTGTGAGTGGATGAGCTGGGGAGCGTGGGTGTGGTGAGTGGTGGTGGTGAGCGGGCCTATCCCTCTGCCCCACCCTGGCATCTCGGCATACTCAGGGCCAGCACATGGCTCCGAGGACCAACCACAAAGCCCGCTCAGCCCCTGCTGCCACTTCTCCCTCTAGCTCCTCCAGCAGAATGAACTGCTTGCTAGACTACCCAGGCATCCCATTTGCCAGGGCCCATGAAACTGCATTCCTGGACTAGCCTTGCCCCAACATCACCTCTTCCTCAGACCTCTGGGACTTTATTCACACAGCATTTCTCAGTGAGCCCAGCCATGGCCCAGTCAGCACACTCTCCACTTAACCCAGTTTTATATTTACGTAACTATTCTATTAAATCAGAGGTAGGTTCTCAGTTGGTTGATAACTTCATCTTACCCTGCCTGTAGGACAGTGGGCAGTGTCTGTGACATCTTTGACCCAACTCAGGGATGCGTCTACCATCTAGTGGGTAAGGACGAAGGATGCTGTGATATTTTTACAACACCCAGGGGACAGGCCCTCACACTAAAGCATGACCCATCCCAAAGTGCCACACTCTTGAACTACTGACTCCATGAGAACCAGGATTTTCTTTTCATTGCTTTGTCTTGATGCCTGGAACAGAGTCTGATACGTAGTGTTCCCTAAACAGAGACAGAAGTGTGAATGGTCATGCTCCATGACCGAGGTGTATCTCTCCATCCACACTGGCTGCCCGGTCATGATTTGTCATCCATCCCTCCTTTACCTTCATTAGAAAACTGGAATCCATGTCAGCTTCCCCATTCCGCTCCCCTGGGGGTACGCCAGGGAGCCTTAATGTCAGTATGGGCTCCTGAGCCCCTTTATCCTGCACCATCCTCTTCTGTCTTAACCAAGAGTCTATTGTAGGAAGTAAGGGGACCCCAATATCCTTGCTGCAGAAAGGGGACTGGAAGTCAAGGTGGGTCTGTCCTCCCCTCTCCAACCATCCCCTCTGTTCCTTCCCATCTCACTTGACTCTCACATTCCAGAGTTCCAAACTGGACAGAAGCCATGTGAGCTCCTCTCCTGACAGGTGACCAGGCCTAAGCTTTCATTCATTCAGACTCTGGGAGGACTATGATTTATACATGCTGCCTTACAAAGTGAGTGAATGGAACAGCTCTGAAGTCACTACAAATAAGACCCAGGCCAGCTGGCAGCCTGCTGAGCAGTAAACCATGGGAAGAAAGGATAAGACACGAAAGAGATGGTTCTCAGAGAAGACTTCCTCCCAGAACCTAATGTTCTGGAAAAATCTTTCTAATTAGCCATTAATTGGTACATTATCGGCACTGTGTGCCAAGGATTAAGTGGGTAATTCCCATTATTTTTAGAGAGAGGAGCAATGCATCTCGTTAAGCAGGCAGGGGGCCAGCAGCTGTCCTCTTCCTAATTACCTCAGCCTGAGGCTTCCGCAGCTTCCAGCTACCAGCCCTGTCCTAGGTTCAGCCACTGGGACTGATTTCCCCAGCACAGAGAAGGTTTTCCACCATGCAGATCTCTTTCCTCCCAACTTCTACAATGGTGTCCTGGATTTAAAAATCTTAACTCTTAAAAATGCATCGCTGTCTAAGCCTTGGTCTCCCCTTAGCAACTTGGTATTTGGAACCTCTTGGCCACTCAAGCAGAATAATGCGGGTGATTTTAGCATTGCTGCTCAGTTCTACAACAAAACTTTCTTTAAATGACTATTATTTGGCTCCTAATCGTAGCATTTTATTGCACTGCCTGTGCCAAGAAAACCCTGGACTTTATTCTCCATTAAAAAGAATGAAGTCGGAGCTGCAGAAGTGGCTCAGCGGTTAAGAGCACTGGCTGCTCTCACAGAGGACCTGGGTTCAGTTCCCAGCACGCACATGTCAGCTACCAACCATCCATAACTCCGGTTCCAGGAGACCCAACACTCTCTTCTGGCTTCCACAGGTATCGCATGCATGAGTGCACTTACATACATACAGGCAAAATATTCATACACATAAAATAGGAATAAATAAACTTGAAAAAGTAATTAAGTCATTTTAAAGTTTGAGTGCTCTGTGTTGATCAAAACTTTCTATATTACCAAGGCAGTTATGGAAGGGGGACTTTTGGGGGGGAGGGAGGGAGGGAAGGAGGGAGGAAGGGAGGGAAGGAGGGAGGAAGGGAGGGAAGAGAGGGAGGGAGAAAGGGAAAGCTGTGGAATCAGAAGTCATTTATATGCATATTTGTTATGTGTATAGATGTGTCTTATAGGTGTGCTTACAGGTACATGTGTGTACATGCGTGTAGACCAGAGGTTGGCATCGGGAGTCTTCCTCTATCACACTACCTCATTTTTAAGACAAGGTCTGTCGCTGGCCTGGAACTCACTGATTTGGCTAACCAGGCTGGGCAGTGAGCCCTAGGGAACCCCCAGTCTCTGCCTCCTTGAGCTGGGATCACAGGCACTGGTTCTACATGGAGACTGAAGACTTCACTGACCAAGCCATCTTCTCACTCCTCAGAAGTCTTGGGTGCAAGTCCCAGTTCTTCTGTCTACCAGATGAGTTCATAGAAGGTTCCCGAGGTGGTTTGAAATGGGCCCATAAGCACATGTATTCAAACACTGGTTTCCAGTTGGCAGTGCTGTTTGGGGAGATTATGGAACCATCCGCTGGAAGAACTATGTCACTGGGTATGAGCTTTGAGGGCCTACAGCCTTACCAGATTTCTGTGTGCACGCTCTACTTCCTGTGTGTGGCTGAGATGTGATCTGTCAGCTTCCTGCCATGCCTCCCCAAGCCAGGATGGACTCTCCCTCTGGACTGTTAACCAAAGTAAACTTTCTTCTTCAAGCTGCTTTTTGCCATGGCATTATTACAGCAACAGAAAAGTAACTGGCTAGGTCCTCATCCTCTCTGGGATGGCAAAGCTTAATTCAAGGACTCAGATGCTGTCTGTGTTCTGGAGTGCTATGCTTTGATTGACAAAGTACAGGCATGTGATGTCGATCTTTGAATGTTCAAAACAGTTTTCTTTCTTTTTTAAAAAATGTATATGTGTGTGTGTGTGTGTGTGTGTGTGTGTGTGGAGACACATGCTGCAGAGGACAGAAGAGGGCATCAGATACCCCCCGGAGCTGGAGTTACAAGCAGTTGTGAGCCACCCAAGGTGGATGCTGGAAGCCAAACTTGGATCCTCTGGAACAGCAGTGAGCACTCTTAACTGCTGAGCCATCTCTCCAGCCCCCGGATCTTTGATTTTTAAGTACATATTGTTAGTTGGTATCTATTAAACACTCTCCAATGGCAAACAAATATGTTAAATTTCATATACCATGGAATTATTTTTTAATGGCAGAATAGTCTTGTAGTTATTATGAAAAGTTGCTGAACATGAAAAAAGTCAAGTTATGAAAAAAAAAGATTTAAAAGTACAAATAAACAGAACGTAGAGGTACAGAAGAAACAAGCCTTCTCATTGTAATGAAATATTATTGGAGATTTCTAATCCACCCATTCATGTCCCAGAAATGCAGTGTGACTTGGGGTTGGTACATCTGGGACCTCAGTCACATTTGATTGGTTTCCTTTGTAAACCTTTAAGTACAGTCCCAAGGTTAACAACCCAGTGTCTTAGTTTTTCTGTTTGTAATAAAGAGATGTTTGGTGCCAACGCAAGTTTCATTTCTGACTGGAGTAACAACAGGAATAGCTCAACCAATAAAATCCTTAGTTAATGAAAAACTTCATTGGTAAAAGTATCCAGGACTCCATTTCAGAATGCACAAATATACAGACTGCTCACTGTATACACTGGTATAGGTTTGTCAAAGGGAAGCTTATGCAAACACACCCTATGAAAACTTCACTGCTTCCATCAGTTAGTTAAATGACAGAGAGATGAAAGGACAGCACACAGTCATCCAGGAAAGAGTCATTTTATGACATCCAGGAGATAGGGACGGTGCGTTGTGCAATGTGCCCTGCCTTCCCAGTTTATGAGACAGTTAGGGTCTCCTAAAAGTGAGTGTTATCGACGGTGTGCCTGCAAAGCATCCTTTGAGCACTACCCAGAAACACCACCTCAGTAGATACTGAGATCTGCATGTCTCTCTGTGTGTTTCAACCTCCCGGGTGATGTTTAAGAAAAATCCTGACTGATTATCAGTAGGACCAAAAGTCAGGCCTCAATTCTGAACTCCAAGTGAAATGGAAAGTCTCTCTGGGTTTGAAATGCATACCCTGAGTGATTCCTAGACAAGCTCTGGGGTCTTAAAATGCCACTCCAGGAGTTAGCCTGGGTTTCCATGGGTTCCTATGCCCCCACTCCCCTGCGCCAGGGACTGTGCCATGTCCAGCAGCTATCAGAAAACTCCACAGATTGATTTTTTACTTTTTCACTTTCTTTTGCCACAAGGAATGGCTTTTCAGGGAGTGTCACCTGGAAACAGGTGGCTGCCTATGACCTTGACCATCCTAGTTACAGAAGCACTTCCCAAATCTCTGACCCTCACCTGGAGATCTGTCTGGGATATGGGAGGGTGAGGGAGATTGATCACATCTACCCAGTTAATCATGACTTTCTGGAAGTTGTCGCTTTTTAAGCCATTACAATATAATTTGAGCCCTAGACACTCAGACGCCCCTATAGCCAAAATTTCCCTGAAGAGACCAACTGAAGGGTGCTTTCCATTTCTGCAGGCAGGAAGCTCCCAGGTTTAGAGGGCCACAGTCAAGGGAAATGCAGGTGACACTGAGAACTGACACCTGGTCAGTTCCCAAGAGGAGATACACGCTACCTCATGGAAAAGACACTGAAAGACCTGCTCACCTTTTCATCCAGAAAGAAGCCTTTCTTCGCATGGAAGAGGGGATTTCAAACAGAGCTGTGGCTCTCCACCAGGACTAGGCCCAGGGAAAGTAAAACCTGTCCCGCCGTGGAGTCCCCACAGAATGCCATAGAATTGACAGAGGAGAAATGGACATGCTCAGGTTTACAACAGGTGGAGGGGCAGTTCATGCAACAGACTATTAACCAATGCAGAGTGGACAGCTCAGGACATAAGTCAGCGCATAGGACTGCACAACCCCCACTTCTGTCCAGTTCCAGGACATCCTCCTTGCTCCAGAAGGTGCCCGCACCATTGAGCATCTGAAGCCACCATTGAGCGTCAGTTCCTAAGACTATGAAGCCACAAATTTGCTGACATTTACATGGGCCTTATCTTTTCTGGATACTTCAGATAAACGGATTCATGCAACACGTGATCTTCTCTTATTCAGTATGTTTTCAAGATTCATCTTTAGGTAGTACGCATAATAACATTAATATTTTGATAGCTGAATTATATCTTCCACATATTGTCACATAACAGGAATATGTATTCTGAGAGACATGTCCTTAGACAAGTTTGTCTTATAAACAAGGACTATACCTAACAAATCTGAACATACAACCTACTAAACTACAGAACTGCATGGTTGTTCAGCCTAGAAACAGCCAGGCTACATGACTGCACAGCTTACTACACACCTAACCAGTATGATTATACAATCTGCTACAACCCTAAGCTGCATGACCAGTACAGCCTGACACACTTGGATTAGATAGACTGTATAGACCACTAACCTCTTGACTGTATGGTCAACCACAGCACTGGACTCTGTGACTGCACTGCCTGCTGCACTCCTGGAGTGTGTGACTGTACCACCCGGCACATTCCTGAGCTGTATGACTGTATAGCCGAGAACACACTTCTGTGTGGTACGGACCATTCTTCCGCTGTAGACCCACATAGCACATGACTGTACTCAGTACTGTGTCTTCAGTAAAGCAATGATGTGAGTTCATCACTAGACGACAGGATTTTTCAGCTTTATAACCTTACAGACTGCTGTTCCGTGCGTTCTCAATTCCTAAACAAAATGCCATGATGTGGCCTGGGGTTGTATTACAGTCCATACAGCACATGCCAGTTATCTGTCTGCCTGTGATGACCAGTTAAGCTGTTTCTACCTTTGGAACTGCAGATGAGCAGCCATCCTTCTGAGTGTTGTTATGTAAGTGTTTGGGCCTTCGATTTATTTTCAAGTCTCCGGGGAGTATATTGCAACATACTGATTTTACAGATGAATAACCTGGCCTGGCCGCAAAGGCTGGGTGAGCTGCCTGGCTCAATGCAGACCGTCACAGCTGAGCTGTTGTGGAAACAAGGTCACCGGGTAGCTTGTCTCGCTCCCACGGAACCATCACCATCTGAGTTCACAGTTGCTCTCTGCTGATAGCTGCATCCTGCCCTCCAAATCTCCTTCCTTGAAGGAAAGTTTGCACCTGCCTTTCCCAAGAAGCCTTCCCCAACCACACCCCTAGGCCTTTCTGTTCTCCTTCCTCCAGTACCCAGCCTGGAATAATCAATTCCTAGAATGCAGATCCACCCAGCAAGTTTAGTTCATGCATGTCTCTCACAATCCCAGGTTGACTGGAACATCAGTGTGGACAGGAGCTAACAGCTCTGTACTGTATTAAGGACATGAGAAGCAAGAGAGCCCCGCTGAGTGACCCACATGACCAAGCCACTGAGAATGTGGCCCAAGAGTCATCCTGGGAAGCAAGTGATGTCCCTCTTCCCATTTCTGAGTGGAGTCTGATCAGAAAAACCATGCTGACCAGATCGACCCCTTGCCTGCTAGAAGACCTCCCTCCACTGCCAAAATCCATTCAGTAATGACAGCACCTGATTTCTTTAGGAATTGGTATTAAGGCTGTATCTTTTCAGGGTCTTTTAAGAGATGCCAATAAAAATCACAGCTCTTAGGGGCTGGAGAGATGGCTCGGTGGGCTAAGGCTTGCTACTCTGCAAAGGACCTGAGTTTCATTCCCAGCACCCACACTGGGAAACTCCAGCTTCAGAAGGATCTGATGCCCCTGGCCTCCAAAGGTGCCTTCACTTGCATACACATACCTCCCACATATATACATAATAGAAATAACAAATCTTTAAAAAAGTACAACTTTTAGATCCATCCAGTGATCACCACCCCTCAATTACACAGTCATCACATTATCAAAGGGGCAGCCAGACGTCAGGAAAGCCTGAAAAGCTAAATTAGAGAAGGGAGATGAGGAGGAGGAGGAGGAGGAGGAGGAGGAGGAGGAGGAGGAGGAGGAGGAGGAGAGGAGGAGTGGGGGAGGAGCAGGAAACATTAATGCTCCACCATCTTTTATACCAAACAGTAAAGACAACACATTGGTCATGTGGAGCCGATCTCTTCCGCAGTCTGATTATGAAAAAGCTTCTGTCCACTTGGGCACTAAAAAAATTACTTTTCAGCTTTGGTGTGGCTCAGTGGTACAGTGCTTGCCTAGCATTCCCAAAGCCCTGGGTTCTATCCCCGGAACCACACGCAGATAGAAAAAGAAAGTAAAAATAAACAACTTTATTCAAAATATACATGCTAGAATGAGCAGAGTAAGAGCAGATAGTACCGAGGGAATGAGGTCATGGAACAGGACCTCATTGTGTGTCCTGACAGTGGGTGCGGACGCGTCCTGAACTCAGCTCTCCTCCATTTAATACCCTCCAAAGCTCGACAAGACAAGCACTGCCATCCCTGTTTAAATGTGAGAAAACCAAGAAATTAAGGTTTGGGTAGAAAAAATCGTGAATGTCCATTTCTACATCAATCATGATGGAATCGGGCTAGAAGCCCACAGTCCTGTCACTCCACCGCACTGTATAAAGTAACTTACAGAAGTACCACTTTACAGAGGGATTGCCCAGTAGCCACCAGATCTGCTGCAGGACCTTGCTTTGACCTGGCACCTTCTCTCCTGGTGCCTCAGGTCCACAGAACCCTGGAGAGGCACAGGGCACCATGACCTCTATGCCTGCTGAGAAAGTGAGGCAGGTGTTGTGGACACAAGACTCCATCCAATAGGACACCTGCATGTATCCAGTTTCCTCCGGCCACAGCTCCTGCAGGCATGACAGGAGAAAAGTATTAAGCCACTTGCTGGGCAAACATTCATTGTTTATCTTAATGCTTAGGAAATCTCTCTCTGCAGGAATGAAAAAAAAAAATGAAAGAAGAGATCATAGGGTGGGAAGCAACTTGTTCCAGGTTGTAACCTCCGTCTCTGCTTGTATGGGCAAGTTAAATCCTCTCGGCCTCAGTTTTCCTATCTGTGAATAATGGTAACAATCAAAACACAGCACTAAAAAATAATAATCATGTAATAATCATGTAACTGGGTGTGGTGGATCAACTGAAACAGTGGGATCATTGTGAGGTCAAGAGCAGATTGGGCTACACAGTGGGACCCTGTCTCAAAAATAAATAAAAACAAACAAAAAGTAAGAACAAAAATGTGCTTGCCCACACTATTAGTCAAGGGGCAGAAGTAACCTGACCATGCATGGCGGGATGGATGGACAGGTTAGTCACATAGACAAAGGACTATCGTCAGTTAAAGAAGGGAAATCTGATGCCAGCACAACATGGGTAGAATCCAAGTACATCGCACCCAGAGAAACAAGCCAGTCACCAAAGGACAGAGACAGCAGGACCCACTTCCATGGGCCATGCAGAGTACTCAAATTCATAGAGACAGAGTAAAAGTGTCATGCTCAGGGCCTGAGGAAGGGGGCCTTGAGGAGCTGTTTAATGAGGACAGAGGTTCCATTTTGCATGACAGAGAACATCCTGGAGGCAGAGGCTAGGGATGGCTGCACAGCAGCGAGAATGTTCTTCAACAGAACCTTGTGCTTTAAGATGACTAAAGTGGTAAGTTTATATTGTGTGCATTTTACCCACAGTCAGCAGCAGTCCAGGCATGGTGCTGCTCGCTGGCCCCCCACCTGAGGCTGAAGCAGAAGTACAGCATTTTAGAAGCCAGCTTGAGCTACATGGAATTATTCCTGATCTTAAACAAACAACAGAACAACAAAACCTATGTGGTTGTCCTATGCGCAATTCCATCCTTGTTGCAGAGGAAAAGGGAAAGCCATCTGCACTTTGGACCCAAACCTTCCAGACAGGCTGTTCCCCGTTCTGAATGTCCAATGGTTCTGGCAGGAGAAGGGAGTTGGGGTGAAGCCCAGAGTCATAATTATTAAGTCATAATCTCTGTGGTGGGAGCTGAGTACAGGTATGTCCTGGAGGTTCCATCCTACAAAAGAGTATCAGAACTGGACAGGTGTCCAGGTCCAGCCAGTAACTCACATCCCCTAGGCCAAGGTTTATTCATCCTGCTGAACACAGCTGAAGGCACTGGACTAGGGGAGCTCTGGGCATCAGCTTCATTGAATTACATAAAATCTGTCTCACACAGAACTGATGGCCCAGTGCGCCACGTATGCAGCAGCATGAACCCTGCTCTCTGAGAGACCCCACTCTGCTGTTTTGCTCTCTTGAGACAAGGTCTCATCTAGTAGCCCAGCTTCAGACTCACTATATAACCGAGGATGACCTTGAACTTTTGATTCTCCTGCCTCTATGTCCTAAGCACTTAGATTATGAACATGTGCCATCTTGCCCAGTTTTATGCCATGCTGGGATTAAACCCAGGGTCAAGCAAGCACTCTACCAATTGAGCCACATCCCTAGCCCCACAACTCCTGCTCTAATGCTCAGCAGTGGCCATCTTGAAATTCCTAACACTTTTTGGTCATGGAGCTCATATTTTCCCTTGGCACTGAGCTCTGAAAATTGTGTGTCCTGGATCATGTTCTAGGTCTAGGTCGAGAGGAAAAAGAGAAAAGGCAGAGAAAACACAGTCTGAAGAATGCCCAGGGAAGTTAAGGGCAGCCCTGTCAGGACTTCTGGTCTACCGCCTACTGACTAAGGGCATCATTTAGCCGGCTGTGAACAGAACTGCTGACAAGAATGGACCGAGACAAATCCCACAGCAACAAGAAACATGGTGTCAATTTGGGGTGCAGTACAGAGCCAAACTACACAGCAAGCAGCACCTTGGGAGATGATCTATGAGCTCAGTCTTGGCCTTGAGTTCAACTTGAAGCAGAAAATACCCCCCACCCCCATGGCCCTAAGACTTCCACTCTAATTGAAACTAGACCCAAAATAATGATCTACAATACCTACCAATGGCTTTCTACTGCCTTGTGTTTTGCATGAGTTATTGCAAGTAGCTCCCACAATCACTATTAATTGATAGTTGATCCATTTTCCAGATGAGGGCCTAGAGGATCAGAGAGGCTAAGCAACTGTTCCCAAGGTTATAAGGTCAGTCAGCAGGAGACGGAAGATAGATAGGGGTCTTCACTTTTGAAATCTCTCACTTTGCTGTTCACTATAAAATTCTCTTGGGTTGAACCCTAAGCAATGGCTAGCTGGCTGAATATTGTCACTTTCATAAGGCAACCCACACTGAATCCATCCATATGCCTATAGGAGTTGAGTGAACCCACAGATAAATCTAAATCACTCTATTCTGTAAAGCAGCATGCTGGGCAAACAGCTCTCTTAAGGACAAGGAGAAGAACAAATACGCAAACCACTCTCCACCTCCACGGCAGTCAGCATGGCTGAATCAAAGCCTTGCCTCATGCTGAGCCCGCCTATTGGACAAATGAGGTGGCCGGGCCATTAGCAGCACACCTTCGGAAAGGATGTGCCAACAGCTACCCTCTGGGTACCGAATCTAAGCAAGACCGTAGCCACCTGCTGAGGAGTAAACTGGGGCAGGGCAAAGGGGGAGCGCAGGCTCCCAGGGCGCCGCATCAGAGCATGCGTTCTGCCCGTTCTGCCCCTCAGCGTCTGTGCACCTGGCAGCTGGGTGCTGTGTTCTTGGCGTGGAGCCGGCAGAAAGCGTCACAGGCCAGCATCGCCGGGTTTCCCCAGCCAAACCCCACCCCTGCAGTGCCACCAGCTTCCTCCTCCTTAATGGAAATGTACTGCCTCCCCAAGCTGGTGCGTGGAAAGTTACGTGATCAGTACCACACAGAAGCTTCAAAAAGCAACGGCCCACAGTGATTTCAAACCAGCCAGCCTTTCATCATTTTTTTTTGTAAGTCCGTGGGTGGAGGGGAGAGGAAGAATCATGAGGCCTCTTGAAGCAGATGACTCACTGCAGACAGAAGTGACACAGCCGTTTCTGATCAGATGGGGTGACAGGACACTCAGCAAATAGCAAATGCTGTTCTGGGTCCTTCCAGGCATTCATTCATGTATTCATCGTTCATGCATTGACTGACTGCTCCTAGCGCCAGGCATCGTGTCAGGCGCCCCGGAAGGTGTAGCACAAGCCAAACACTCTCCTTCCCCTGGGAGGGTGAAAATGGTGCTTTGGGGTGTTGAGAGCTGGGGGAAGGTGCCTTCAGAGGGGGAAAGAGACCTCTGTGGCTGCCTAGGAGATGTAGTCCTTCCAGGCAGGGCGGGTGACAGGGTCCAGGGAAAGGAGGAGCCGGCACAGCCTGGGGGTGGCCAGGAGTCACCTGGAAGGGCTTGGACTTTGACCCTGAGCAAGATGGCAACCAGCATCCTTGTGACTGAACTTGCTTCTGCTAGTTCAAGGCTGAGAGGGGCAGACGGGAGAACGGGGTTGCAGTCTTGGTATGGAGTACCGGAGGAGGGGATGTGAGGGTAGGGGCCAGCATCCAGGGAGTCCCTCCTCAAGATGAGGCTGCAGAGAGGGACATGCAGTAATGCCTCCCTGGGACAGTCTGGCAGAAGTCCTCATCCAGATCTGTCTCCAGTGCTGGAAGGGGCTCTGAGCTAAGACAGTATCATTCCCAGCAGTCCTGGGATGAAGTCACTATCTCTGTTTGCCATCAGAGAGAGTGTTGGGGTGGGGAGGTTGGAGCTGGATATAGGACTCCAGTCACATGCCCCTTACCTGGGTGCTCTCCACCAGCTCCAGGCCTCCAGAAAGGAAAACAAAGTGAGGGCCTCTACTTGTGACCTGACTCTTGTTTACAAAAGACAGTCTGTTTTTCAGATAGTGTTTGGACTGAGAAACAAATAAGCCTCAAGGTAGTTGGAAGTTCATTGTTCTGGGCTTATCAGAATGAAACTAGAAATTATAACAACTGAACTTGAAGAAAGACTTCCTTCCACACTCCCAGACCTCAAGGCATGAAAGTATTGAATATCTTTATACCAAGCCAGGGAAAATAAGCAACTTACATCGAGTGCTCCTTGCAGAACACACATCCTAGAAGCCACTTGAGCTAACCTTAGGCACGAAGAGTTAACCCACCACCCACAGGCTGCATGTGGTCCAGAACAGATGCAAAGGCAGCCTAACCCAAAACCATAAACTTACTTAAAATACTATGAGGGTTGTTTTTGTTGTTGTTGTACTTTTCAAACTCAATTGCCTAGTTCTGGATCATGAACTTTGGTAGATAACAAGCATGGCCCAGAGAAGCTGAAAGTTGTCCTCCCAAAAAACTGATTTCCAACAAATACATTCAGTTCTGTCTCTCTTCTGCAGACGCTGTTCTTCTGCACTGATGTGATTTCCAGTGTGTCTTGCGTTAAAGGGAATTTGAGAAGCCGCCTTGATGAGACAAGGGAAGGCTTTAAGTGAAGTTTTTAAAGAAGCTGCCCCAAGCAAGGAAACTGAGACAGGTCAAATATCGGTCCCCAAATGGCACATCCATGCCATAACCTTTGGGCCCTGTGACTCGAAACAGAAGCCTTCACAGATGTACTAAGATGAAGTCATTCAGGAGTACCCTGATGGGCCTTAAATTCAGGCACAGGTGTCTCCTCTAGGGACAGAAGAGGAGACACAAGGACAGAAGTCAAGGTCAGTTGAAGAGAGAGGGTTGCAATCACAAACCACAAGCCTCTAGAGGTAAAAGCAGACCCTCCTTACATCAGCCAGAGGGAGTGTGGCCCCCACGGCTTAATTCCCAACTCTAGATCTCTGAGACCACACAGCAGATTCCTGACATTTGAAGCTAGCCAGTTGGTACTACTTTATAACTGCAAGCCTGGTATCTCAGCCTGTTTGATCTTGTGTAACAAAACACCCAAGACTGGGTAGATTATGAAAACCCCAAAAGCATTTTGTCACAATTCTGAATACAGAGAAGTCCAAGATCCATACTGACAGTCAGGACTGATACAAGCTACTATCTGCTTTCAAGATGGCAGCTCAAGGCTGCAGTTTCCAAGAGAAGAGGAACCTAAGATCTTCACATAGCAGAAGGCGGAAGGGCAGGTGGGCTGAGCGCTCGTGAAGCATTGTATATAAGAACTTGATCTCATTCACCAAGCGGGGAGCCTTCAAGACCTGATCACCAACTAAAGGCCTCATAAAGCTTCAACACCTGTGTTTTACAGAGACTCGTTCAGACCAAAGAGTCCAGGAAACAAACACATGAACCCAAAGGGCTTGCGGCCCTCTGATGCCTCCATTTTAGACTCCCAAACACACTCCCAGACTTTCACTTAGAAAATTGAGACAACAAGGATATTGTTTCAAGCCACTACAACTGTGGCGATTTGTTACAACAGCAGTAACATACCAGGACCCCAGGGGTATCAAGAGGATGACCAACAGCGGCATGTCATCTAACCAGATGGACAGGAGCGCCTGCAGTGAGGCTCTCAGGCTGAGAGTGAAACAATGGGTAGGAGAGAAAACTCTAGAAGGGAAGCCCCAAAGACTCAGACATGTGTGGGCTTTGAACACAGAAATAACCATGGTTTTCATTAACAGTCACGGCTCCAGGAGCAGAAGCACAGAACAGAAAATCTAAAGTTCTGGGGCAGTTGGTGGCCTTAAGTAACACTGAGAGCAGCTGGTCTCTGAGAGGCCAGCATCAGTGATTGGACTGGCCTATCCACCGCAGCCAGAAAGTCATAGGCATCCGCAGCACAATGTTTTACATTAGTGGTAATGGCCTGGGGAGTCCCTATGTCCCCTTCTGTCACCCAACAGACCTGGAGAAACCACCAGTAGGCCAGCTGCCTTTGCTATGGGATTCTGCCTCCTGGCACATGCCCAGGAGAGTCTAATACATGATCCCAGCCTTGACATTTCTCAACAACAGATCCTTTAAGAAAACATATTCCTCTGGTTTCTTTCCAAAGGAAATTCAAATCTACCCAAATATTTGTTCCAAAACATGTTATTCAGACTCCAGTGACATGAAACGAGTCAATAGTTCTCAAAACACCTTGAGTAACTGGCTGGAGTTGCGTGTGTTCTGTGTGCCAGGAGTTGCACATGACTCATGATATTTGCATAAGGCAGGCCCCGGGCTGAGAAAGGCCTTACCTGTAACCCTGCAGAGGATGCCCCATCACTCACAGTCAGAGATAGGAACCTGGCTCACAGAGGGAGTCCATCTATGAAAGGCCAGACACCGTTCAAGCTGTTTCTGAGACTGATACGGCAGTCCTGAGCCTAGACACAAAGACAGTCCTCCTTAACCACAGAGCAGATCGCCTGAGACAAAACAGATTGGAAGCAGAAGATGCTGGGAAGAGGACTGGGCGTGGTGAAGCAGTCCTCAGTCCGTGTTCTAGGCAGGCAGCAGCACAGCCAGGCAGATCGCTGTGACTCTGAGAACAGCCTCGTCTACAGAGTGAGACCTTGTCTCAGAAAGGGAGGGAGGGAGGGAGGGAGGGAGGGAGGGAGGGAGGGAGGGAGGGAGGAAGGACAATGAAGGGAGGGAGGGGAGGGGGAGGAAGGATGTGAGCACTGAACTGAACAGGAACTCAAAAGTGCTAGAAAGGCCCTTCTCAGGCAGTCAATATTCCAAATGTATTTGTTTAATATTTTATTTATTATTTTACACATATGAGTATATTATCTGAATGTATGTAAGTGTACCTGTGTCATGCAATGTCCACAGAGGTCAAAAGATGGCATCAGATCCCCTGGAACTGGAGTTATGAACAGTTGTTAGCTGCCATGTGGGTGCTAGGAATCGAACTAGCTCAACTACTGTCAGTGCTATTCTGTCCCAAAGAGAGGGTCCAAGAGACAGGTTCTGTCTGAGCTGCCCTTACCCCCTGCTGTGATCCTGGTGAGGTTCTCCATCCTTTCTGTGCCCGCTTCTCACCCCACTCCAGCACAGCATCCAGATGTGGAATGCAGTCAGAGTCTGCTGACAGCACCAGAGCCCAGGAGGTGAACGGGCCTCATGTATCTATCTGCCTGCTGAGCACAAGTCAGAGAAGGCTGGGAAGAAAGCACGCCACAGCCAAAGAAAGCTGAACCTGCCTGTGATTAACAGGAGGTTCGTCTAACACAGGCCTCCTTCCACAGCTATGTGCGGATCGTCTAGACACCCATCACAGTGGGACAGGCAGCTGTGTGTGCATGGTGACACTCCTCTATGCCTCTGACGGCCTCTGACTGACAAGGAAGTTGTGCTGGGCAGAGACCGCAGCCCATGCACTGGACCTTCTCCATGACCCTGCAGCTGGCTACTTCCTCGTGGGGACTTAGTTTTACTGTCTCCCTTTCTCCAACTTCATCACCTTTCTACAACTAATGAACTTAAGAGCTCCAAAATCACACAAGTTTACCTCACACTTACCAGGACAGACATTCAATAACCAGTCTGAAGGCGCTGGTGGAGCTGGTTTCTTCTGGAATGTGTAGGAAAGGGTCATTCATTGCTTCTTGGGGGTTCTAGAAACTGTCCACTCCTCGGCTCATGGCTTGCCCACCCTCACTCGGCGTCCATGGTGCCAGCCTTTTTGGGTTCAGATTCTCCTTCCTCTCTCCTGTAACACCCCTTATGATCTCACCTGGCCCACCAGATAATCCAGAGCAGTCCCCCCATCTCAAAGTCCTTCAAGACTCCTTCAGTGTCCCATTTGCTATGCCAAGTGACATTTTCACAGCTTCTGGAGACTGGGCTTACTCTGTCTGGATCACCATCTTAACATTTTGTGTCTCACTGGAGTGAACCCCTGCACTCGGTCCCCACTGAGTGCCCAGGCAGGCCAGGCATCATGTGCATCTGGCCTGGCCGCCTGTGGCCTAATAAATGGCCTTTCTCCTGCCAAGCTCTGTGTCTCAGTCTGGCACTTGGAAAACATGGTCACTAGAAACCAAGCAGGAACCACCCATCTATGTTGTGGACACCTTCCCAGTGTGCAGCCCACAAATAAAGAAAACGGCAAGGTCATTCTCAGAACCCACAGCCTGAGTTCAGTACATGATGTTTCACAGGGGATCCACTGCAAGTGGACTCCTCCAAACACAGGTCCCTCTAGGCCCACTGTTCCTCCTCACCCAGGCTGCCACGGTCTCTCCCAGCAATAGCTGTCACAACTGCATGAGCCACCTTCCCAATGCCCACTCTGCTCCTGCAGCCCCTGCAGCTGGGATGCTAGAAAGGACTAACTTAAGGCCCCTGTATGAAGCTAAGGGCAAAAAGGGGCTGGGTGAGTAAGTCAGGTAGCCAGCTTGCTGCGTAGGCATTGTGACCAGGCCACTGAGCCACAGTGGCATTAGGGGTTCTTCCTGCCAAGACACCACTTACTCTCTAGTCCCTCCAGGGCATTTGCTATGGTGGCAATGGCTACTCAGCTTTATGGTACTCCAAGGGCCCTTCTGGCTCAGCAACAGGCAGGTCAGGGACTCTGGACCCAGCCTGCAGTGGTCCTGAGCCTGGGTTTCCACTGTGACTGCTGGCTCTCACTTTCCTGACAGCAGCAGCAGAATTTCAGGAGAACTGGCCTTGGGAGGATCCCCAAAGTACCCAGTTCCTAGCACTAAACCTGCGCCACTCAGCCCTCCAGAGTAATTGCCAGCTTTTTGCAACTAAGCCCGGAGCAAAGGCCCAGTTTGAGCTCCAACACCCCAGGCCTTCAAAAACATCATCCTTCCCCTTGCCAGGGTTTATTGTTACTGGGTTTGCCAGTGTCTGCCTGGGCTGTTTGGTTTGTTGATGTGGTTTTTGCCAAAACCTGGACCTCCATGGAAACATTGATCACGTGGTTTCCTCCCTTTCCCGTGTCCTCAGGCCATAAACAGAACTTGGCACACAGTGGGCAATTTTTGTATATTTGTGGAAGAAGAAGGCAGAGAAGGAATTTCTAAGTTTAGTTTCTCCCTAAAGAAGCTTCCAAATGTATTTTTAGAATACTTCAAGTATTGGAAAATAAGGGCCACGTAAGCTCTGCAGTAAATGAATTATGCTGCCCTCGCCAACTTTCGTTTTTACATTTAAATATTCTGCTTTACTATTTTGGATAAGAAACTTAGAACTTTTTCAAGTTTTCACCATGAGTTTTCTTCCCCCCCCCTCCTTCTGTCCCACCTTCCCTCTACCCTCCTCCTCCTCCTTCCACTCCCCTCCCTCCCCTTCCTTCCCCCTCTTCCTCCGCCTCCTCCTCCGGATCCTCTTACCCTCCTCCTGTTCTTCCTCCTCAGCTTTTTCCTTCTCCCCCTCCTCCCTCTGCCCTCCTCCTCTTCCTCCTGCTCACATTGAAGGGCGTTCCTCAAAATGCTGCGTTTTCACTAAAAACACCATTTCGGCTTTCTGCGGGATTTTCTGACACACTTGCTTTTGCAAATGCCGGTTCACTGGGACATGACACCTCCATTTGTTTAGAGTCTGTGGCAGCTGCCCAGACTCGAATTGCTGGGATGGGGACCATCCAGCCTTACAGCTCCTTAGGAAAATGCTTGAACGCCTGTGTCCTGCATGAGTCCTGTTGGCCAGACAGCCCCTGACCTGTTTCTTAGCAGAGGCTATGAAACCCCACCGCCACCCGGGCCCAGGGTAAGCTTCTAGTTCCTTTTCTCCCACACCTGCCCCTGATACCCAGTGTCAGAGTGGAGCCAGGACCCTGAGGGGTCACAGGGAGCAGACGGGCCACTGACCGACAGAAGGAAGGTAAGGAGCAACTGAGCCTTTGAGGATTGCAGCATTGGGTGTGGAATGGCTGCTGCAGCACTCGCCATCATTCCTGCCTAGTCCTGGAAGTCAGTCATAAAAATCAAACTTGTCTTGCTCAAAGGTTACAGGATGCCCTGACCCATCTTAGGTCGCCATTTTAAACTTATCTAGAGACCAAAACACCCCAGGAGAAAAGATCCTGTCCCCAGCTAAGGTGGTAATTCTTCACCCGTGGAGAACCTACTAATGATGCTGGCAATAACAATGGCATTTAAGCAAGGGTGGTTGCCACAGCAACTGCTGAGCTGTCCCTTATTTCATCTGTACTAGGACCTAATGAGGTAGGTTTGCTATGTTCCTTGATTTTAGGAATGAGGAAGCTAAGGCTGAGAGAGGGCAAGTAACTTGTTCAAGGTACAGGCAGTTGTCAAGCCATAGCCCTTTTGAGGTATATTGGGGGAAGTCAAACACAGGAAGGAAGGGACCCTGGTCTGCAAGTGGCCTTCTAGAGGGATAGGTCGAGAGCCTGAGGGCTCTGGCCCTGCCCTAACTCCCAACAGCAGTTCCTGCCAAGATAATGAAGATAATATGATTAGATTGCAAGCTGATTTTCTCCACCTTACAAAAATACAGATGAAAGTAACTGCGTGTATAACTCTGAAACATAGTATCTAAGTAGAAACTGCCCAACTTCACATGTAAATTCAACCTTTCTCTTCTGCCACTCATGCCCCGACTTGTCTGAGAGACCTGGAGGGAGAAGCCCCTCCATCACAGGTTCTTAAGTGTGATTATCCCCCGAGAGCACACTTGGTTCTATCTGGAGCTGCAAGGAAGGAAGGCTGCAGAAAGCTAGCTAGAAAGACAACTCTGTGCTGCTTAGGCTGGCCAGGAACTCTTGAGTCCAATGGATTCTCTTGTCTCAACCTCCCAAGTAGCTAGGACTGTGTAGGTACCCACTGCCACAGCAGGCATTTTAGCTTACTTCACAAAGAAATGAACATCACTGCAGATTCTGGCATCCTAAGTTCTTTTCAAGAATCAACTGCCCGTTTCTGTTCTGCGGTAACCACCCAAGGGAAGTGAGTTGCTGTTTGAGTTTCCCCAGAAAAATAACCTTGTAATTGTTGTGGTTTAATAGCCTTTGACCTCAGGCTGAGCAAAGAGAAGGGAACAGGCCTCCCAGAAGCCAGATAAGGCCATTGAGAATGAAGAGTCAGGCAAGCCGGTGGGACTCAGAGCTTCCCAGTTTGGTTTATAGAAACTTCCATCTCCAAGGACACATACACACAATAACATCCCTGGAAGGAGGGGGAAAAAAAGTGCTGAGAAGATGATTTAAGTTCCCCCACGGCCTACCCGAACAGCACGTCTGGAACCATTTCACTCCAGTGAAGCTTAGTGGCATGGGCTGGGCCCTCACTCTTCTTGAGCGATGGCACACCAAGGCTCGGGAAGTCTGATGACCTCGGGTAACAGCGACCACACGGGGCTCTGCTTCTGGACCAGTAAGTACTCTGTGCACACATCTTCACAACCAAGGAGATGAACACTAGTACCCACCTGCAAGTCCAAACTCCTGTCATCTCCAGAAAGACCAGATGGAGCTCCCTCATGTGGACTTAACTCGGGCACCTGCACAGAGTGACATTTTCATGAAACCAGCCTTGCCCTCCACTCACATAGACAGGGATGGCTCAGCCCAGCCTTTAACAAACAGAAATGTTTGGGATGGAGGTTTCCAGTGAAAGATGTCAAAATCAAAATGGAGTCACTGATAAGAACCCCAACAACTCCCCAAAACTCCAGTAAGGTGTTCAAATGGGCCAGCAGGTCTAAACGGCCTGGCCCAGTGCTAGCAAAGGCAATCCTCAGCCCAGCAAGCCCACTCATCTCCCCTGGAAGGACTCAGCCCAGCAAGCCCACTCATCTCCCCAGAAGGACTCACACCTGACTTCATCACAGATGGAGAAACTGAGCTCAGACAATGCATGTGAAGTTCACACAGCTAGGAAGTAGTAGATTTGTGTCACCCCAAAGGCAAACTCACTTGTCCAGAATTGGAGAAGTTCTGATGTCAGCCCACTGCCTTAAAGGGAGTAGTGGACACACAAGAATATTTATGGGTTTACTACAAAAAGCTCCTGCCCCAACGACTACAACTCAACTAAATTCTCCATTGTGCCACGGGAGATTAAAGTGAAGAAAATTTGCAGAGAACTCCCTGGATTTGTCACTTTACTGTGACAAAATACCCGACAGAAATATCTCTTGAAAGGAAGGGTTTATTCTGGCTCACAGTTTGAGGGTGCAGTCTCTCACAATGGGGAAGACACAGAGGCAGGGCTGTGGGGCAGCTGGTCACATCTGCAGTCAGGAAGCGGAGAGACACACCAGTGCTCAGTGCTCTCTCTCTCTCTCTCTCTCATATATATATATATATATATATATATATATATAGTCTTTTTGAGACAGGGTCTCCCTGTAGTCCCAGCTGGCCTGGAATTCACTATGGAGGCCAGGCTGGCCTTGACCTCACAGAGATCCACCTGCCTCTGCCTCCTGAGTACTGGGACTAAAGGTGTGTGCCACCACGCCCGGTTCCTCTCTCTCTTTATTCTTCCTGAGACACACACACACACACACACACACACGCACGCACGCACGCACGCACGCGCGAACATGTACTCACACACATGAGCACACACTATTCCCTGTACCTCCCAAGTCCGTACTGCCTCTTGGTATTTATCTGTGTTGCTGTCTCCAGTCTCTGGTAACCCTATAACTCTGCTTTAGGGGTTCTCTCTACCAGTGTCTTTAGATCTAGCTAAGGGCAATTTCCTCTCCTCTAGGAAATTTCCCCGGATACCCTAGTTGGAACTCCCAGTTCTCTATTGGAGATGGCGTTACCAGACTCTCTAGTCTATAATACTGTTGATTCATTCGGTCTCTTAGGAGACTAAGCACTTTGGGCACAGATAGTATGATCTCAGCACCTACTCACTCCCAAAAGTGCGTGATTGACAAATAGTAGTTGATAAATCTCTCTGACTTCCAGTTCCCATTCATTCCCGTGTTATCTGAGTTTCTGAAACTCTAGCACTGACATCACTGGAGCGCCTTCGAGGAAGTAGCTGAGTGTGGGGCACAACTCCTTAATGCTGATGCTTGCGGCAGAAATTAAGATCCTCAAAATACAGCTCACAGTTTTTTTTTCAAAAAGTAGCTAAATTATGGCATTGGGAATTATCTTAAGAAATCAGGAAGGGGAAAAAGCAGAATTGAAAGTGAGGAAAAAAACAAAAAGGAAGAGAGCTAAAACCCACAAAGGGAGATGGGAAGCTGAGTGAAGCCGCCGGGGGACCTTAGGCACGGAATTATTTCTTCCTAAAGCCATTAGCATTGCTGCAACAGAGATGCTCAGCTCCCTGAGCTACTGGCCTGATCCAGAAACCACTGACACTTCGTGTTAGTGGGCTTATGACACAAGGATCTGGAATCCCATGTGTGGACAGACACAGTAAGATGCAGAGGTTGCAGAAGGTGACAAGGTGGTCCCTAAATGGCACCCACTCAGCTAAAGCAGGAACTCAGAGGACTTGGGTTCCCACGACATGCAGCGTGTGTTTGACTTAGCTAGACTTGAAGCAGCCAAGTTACAATGGTTGACATGTGTGCTACAGAAGCAGGCATGAGACAATGTGTGGACAGCAATGTTGCAGAGCCACACTTCAGAGTCAGCCAGATGGTGTGGTCTCCATTCATGACATCAAAACCAGCCATGGGAGAGAGCACTGAAAACAACCAATCAAGGCAAAAGCCATATGCAGAAAGGAGGCCTTTTCAGATCATGCAGTCTACTCACTCACACTAGACTCTGACTTCATCTGAACCAAGTAGAGAGATGCCACAGTTTGTCAGTCAAGAGCGAGGCCCCACATGGGCCCAGGCCAGTTATAAATGGATCACCCAGCCTTCTGGTGTGAGTCAGTTAAAGGGAGATACACACACACAGGGAGAGAGATGCATGTGTATGTGTTTGTACATGTTCATATGTGCATGTAAGCCAAAGGTCAACATCAGGAATCTTCCTCAATCACTTCTCCACCTTATTTTTCAAGACACGGTCTCTCATTGGCCTGCAGGGCTCCAGTTAGGCTACACTGGCTGGCCAGAAATCCCCAGGGATCTTCCTGTCTCTACCACCCAGTGCTAGGATTGCAAGTGTTCCAACCAAGCGATGCCCCAGCTTCTTACATGGGTTCAGGGGTTCTGAACTCAGGTCTTCGAGCTTGCACAGCAAGCTCTTTACAGACTGAGCCATACCCTGCGCCCCCCACCCCACCCCTAACTGAACCTCTTCCAACAATCACATTACCCAATGCAAGAGAGAAACGCAAGATGGCCCTCAAACACATAATATAGCATTAATGTAATTGCCAGAGCCCTCCCGAGGGATTGCATGGAAATGCCACAAGGTCAAAGCAAATCCAAACCAAAAGCCCCTCGATGCAGGCCAAGACGCTGAAGTGAGTTGTAATGAAACATCAGTAATTTTGTTTGGGAAAACAAAGAGTCAGATTACACATGGCTTGTAAAAGAAAGTTATTGAATGAGTTCAAACAGCTTGAACAAAAGTGCTTGGCGGATTTAAAGCCGTAACTGTACCTGCAGGTGCATATCAAGTTCAGACATCTGATTCCGGGTACCTAGCCCTCACAAAGCTGGCAGGCCCGATATTAGACATAACTATTCTTGCTTAATGCTTTTCTCAAAGCCTGTGGAATTCACTGCTACGTGCGGTTGTATTTCACGTTTAGGTTGTCTAACTTGCTTTGTTCTTGAGTAAACAGCCAACCAATACCAGTAGACCAAGTGTTCTTAAAAGTCTTGAAATTACAGAATGTGAATGAGGCGGGCAGCTGGGAAATCCAGGTCCAAGCCCTCTGCCTTTCAGAAGAGTATCAGGGCAGGAAGAGCAGGAAGGGCTCCCAGAGAGGGAAGGGCAATTCTTGGCAAGCAACTAGATTATAAAGTTCACACAAGTACCACCTGGATATAACAACACCCATAGTTTGATCTTTTATCCAATTGGTAAGGAGCCCTCCAAGAAATCTTTTTGACATTCACAGTCTCCAAATGTGATGTGTTACGATCCACATGTTAGAGCAGGTAACCAAGATGTTAGAGAGATGTGAAGATTATCCCAAGATGTCTAGGCCCAAAGCCCGAGAGTAGGTTAAGTGTGTCCTCTCCAGTTCTGAAACTTCAGTGGTTGCTTTTATGAACCACTTTGTCCCAGCCAAACTCGAGAGGCCAGTCACCCCACCTTTGTCCCACTGTGGAAGTTGCATGCTCTTTCCCAAACGCTCTTCCCCCACCGAGAGGGAGAGGGAATGGGAAGCGTTTAGAATGCTGGTAGCTTAGAGATTAAAAAACAAAACAAAACAACAAAAACCCAAAAAACAAAAGAATTTTTGTTAAGAAGGAGAGAGGTGATCAGGGGGGTCTTTCCGGGATCAAGCCACCCTGGGGGGCCTGTCTGAGTAGGTTAGGGAACAGCAACTTTATCATGCTTGACTCGGGGAAAATGGGAAGCGTTCTGAGCTCTTGTTCCACAGAAGCCAAGGCCAGTTGTCCCCTAAAACAAACGAGGCAGCAGTCTAACTGTCTGATGAAATCACAACTTGAATGCCCTGGCCTGGCAGTCCATGAAGTCATCTGTCCCAGATGTATGATATCAGAATCTGGTTTGAACCAGCTCTTCAGGAGAGTCCAGTGGGCAGCCAGAGGAGAATCCTGGCCGTAAGTAAGACATCATAATTACTGCAATATACCGAAAGTGATTTCTGAATCTTTATTTCACGGGAGCTGGTAACCGGAAAACCATTTGATGAGGCAAACAGTCTTTTAAGTATTTAGGTAGCCAGTGGACGTAGGCTGGATTCTGGCGTTGTCTCTAAAGGGGCAGGTCATGTGACCTTCTCAGATTTGGCTCTCCCAACTGCAACAGTGATAGCTACTGAGTGAGCCTGAGGAGCTAGATGAGAGCCTAATGATCTGTGGACACAAGCACTGGGCATTTAAAACATGCTGGCTTTTTACAAGGGAAATTTGGTTATATGTTTTCTTAGGGATAAGGGCAATTCACACAATGAAGTGAAATTCTCTGACTCTTCTGAAGTCTCTGCATCAGCAGACCAATTTGAGCCGGCACATCAGCCCTGTCCTGCCACACTTTGTACCCAGCCCTGCAGCCTAGTCTTGCTGGCTTGGGTCTGAGACAATTGCAAGGACCTGAAGGTAAGCCCTTAAGATAAGTGTTTGCCCAGCTCAGGTCAGGCTCAGATGTCTTTGGTGGAATCTGTCCCCATGAGCAAAGAAAAGAATCGCCATGGTAACCCCAACCTGAAAACCAGGTATGTACAGCAATACAGTAGGCGCTCAGGAGGCAGCTCAGTAGGCAGAGTGCTTGCCTAACATGCATGAAGCAGTCGTTTCCATTCCCAGCACCACAAAACCCAGGCATGGTGGCACATGCCTGTAATCCCAGCACTTGGGGGGTGGAGGCAGGAGCAGGAGAAATCCAGTGTCACCTCCGGCTACATATCAAGTGTGAGACATGGCTCAATGATTAAGAGCACTGGTTGCTCTTGAAGGGAACCCAAGTTCAGTTCCCAGCACCCACATGGCAGTTGAAAACTGTAACTCCAGTTCCAGAGAATCCAATGCCCAATTCTGACCTCCATGAACACCACATGACATGAATGCCCTTACATACACACATACATACAGGCAATACACATAAATATAAAAACTGTTTTTTAAAGCAAAGAAAACAAACCAAAAAATGCAGACAGGAAAGCCTTAAGGTAGCAGAGGCATCACAGCCAGACTTTGACAAATGGGTGGGGGCTCTTGCATAGGATTTTGGGTCCTCCTTGAAGTCCTGCTCTGACTTCCCACAACGATGGACCTGACCTGGAAGTATAAAGCCCAATGAACTGCTTCCTTCGCTAAGCTGCTTCTGGTCATGGTGCTTATCACAGCACCAGAAAGTGAACAGAACGGGTTGAGGCACAGCTTGGGATCTTCATGCAGGTCCGAACGGGGAGAGAGTTCCAGTCTTTTCCTCTGCCAGCTACTTCCTGTCATATTGTAATTTTGACCTCACTCTCTGCCCCATTGGGAAAGACACTATTTTCACTTAAACATTCCATGTCCAAAGCCAGGCGAGCAAGCTATTGTACCCTCTCCGGTGTGTGTGTGCCAGGAGCTGCCAAGCTTCTGGATCTGCGCCAGGGTGCCTCTGCCTGGAGGTCAACTGGGAATGTCTTCAGAAAACAGGTTCCTTGGCTTGCTGAACCAAATCGCCTGGGACAAGAAATTTGAATTTTTATAGCTCCTCAGTTGAGTTTAAGGGACACTAACTTTGGAAAACCAGCCTTGACTCCATCACCCAGGGGAACTGTCCCCTGGAGGTCACAGTTTTTTGCTACGCTAGTAGCAAAAAGCCTCCAAGAGCCAAGACTGTAAAATCTCTGGTCTGAGACCCACTTACAGTTTCAGTGCTAAATAGACGGGCGGAATACCTAGTGCATTAATGAGAGCGGATTTTCCTGCCTGGAATCCCGCCCAGTGCAGGGGTTCTGGACCCGGCCACACATGTGATAGCTCTCCACAAGTCTGCCCGCTTTTCTGAATTCTTCAAAGTGTAACCTCTCCTTCTCTTCTTACATCCCTTCTCTAAACAGGCTTTCTCTAATGCTTTGAGCTGTCCCAGCATCTTTATTTCTTTACTTTTTCCCCTAAAGCTTCCTTCTCCCCACCATGTGACTGCTAATCCACCATGTGTCTGACCTCCATGCAGACTCATGGCTATTTTCCATTTCCCCTTGATTTTCCTTCCTCAAGGCAGTTGCTGAGATTCCCAGCTTGGCTGCCCCGAGGATTTTTCTTTAAATTCCAGTGAAATTGTCCTAAATTTCAGGTCTATTCTTAAATTCTTCTATGAATGAAACTGAGAACCCTCTAGGGGACGCTCTCACTCCCCTGTGTCAATGGTGCCACCTCTACCAGGGCATTATCTCTGCTCTGACCTTGCTAGTGCAGAGCATCTCCAGGACATACCAACAAACACACTGGTAGCCAAACAAAGTAAGCCGGGAAGAGGGACATGCTCCTTAAATGCTATGGATTGTAAAAGGTCTTGGGAAATCTCCAAAGACCTACCACACTGCCCACAGTCGCTGTTGAAATAAACGGACACAGAATTATAGCACGATAATCTTTTTAAGTTTGTACACCATCCCTGCAGAGATGCCCCCAATGCCACTTCCCCACCCATTCTGTCTGTTTACCCCTGGGAGCAGCTGCCTCAGATGATCCTTTTGCCAACCTCTACAAGATCTTTTCTTTCCTGTGTGTTCCCACACGTCGCATTGCTCTGGCTATAAGTGGCCTTGTGTCCTCAATCTTGGCAATGAGCCCTGATGAAGAACAATGCTTTACGTCCTGAAACCACCCTGAAAAAAACTCTTCATAGGTTTCAAATGAGCTTGTTATCCCTGCCGCCCCAGCTCAGCAAACCAGCTTTTCAGACTCATGACCCCAATACCAAGTTTGTGTCTGCCAGGTCCAGGTGGGCTTAAACAGAACTTCTCTGTCTGTCCCAGTCAAGGTGGCCCATCAGGGGCTGGGGCTCAGTGGCAAGGTGCTTTCCTACAGTGTTCAAACCTTAGCATGACAAAAAAACAAACAAACCAGGTGGCCCATTGAGAACACGTAGGAGCAGGCCATAGGGTACATGTGTGTTTTGGTACTGGGGGCCGTGCTTAGCAGGATCACAGGAGAAGGACAAGCAGACCTGCCCAAGGGCACAGAAGGACCCGTGTCCAGGCATCTGCGTGCCTTAGTGACACAAACTGTCCAGTGTAAAAAAGAGAACTGCGTGTGTTTGGTCCCCAGGAGGCTGGAGACAGAGTCTCTTTACTGCACCACACCCCGGGATCTATTTGTGGATCTGGCCAGGCGACCCTGAGGGCCTGCTCCACTGCACAGGCCATTGGTTGGCATTTCAACAAATCTCACCTCAGTTCTATGCTGCCTCCAAGACCTCTGGGGGTGGGAAGGAATGTCTTCAGAACGAATTAAGAACAATACAGCTCAGCCTCTGACAGGCTCTGCCCTGCCAGGCTAAAGGACCCAGGCAGATTCTGACTAGCCACAGCATGTCCCCACATTATCAGGAAAAAGATGCATCTCTACAGATATTAGCACTGCCCTGTCCCAATGAATTAAGATAACCAGTATACAACGGGGTCCCCTAGGGATCCTGGCTCTTCTGTGATTGTTTGATATGGCTCACTTCTCCATCCTTCCAAAGCTCATGTGGAAAATGTTCTTATCTTTTTTTTTTTTTAATCAGACAAGGTATCTCTGTGTAGCCCAGGCTGGTCTGTAACTCACAATTTACCTGCCTCAGCCTCCACAGTGCCGAGACTAGCAGCATGCACCAGCAGGCCCAGTTCATGTTGAAATTTGATTGCCAATGTAATGGTATTGACAGGTGGAGCCTGAAAAAAGAGATCCGTCCTGGATAGATGGCTCAGTGGTTAAGACCACTGGCTGCTCTTGCAGAAGATCCTGGGTTTGATTCCCAGAACCCACATGGCAGCTAAGAACCATCCATTACTCTAGTTCCAAGGGATCTGACACCCTCTTCTGACCCCCATGGGCGTTGCATGACACAGGTGCACATACACACATGCAGGCAACACACTCATACACATAAACATAAAAATAATTTTTAAAAAAGAAGAGATCTGGTCATTCCAAGGGACTGATGGCTGTCTTGTAGGCAAACCCACCTGCCACGGTTCCCCTCCTTTGCACACACCCACTTTCCCTCCACTTTTCTGCTGTGCGGTAACACAGCAGGAGGCCCTTGCCAGAGGGAACCACCTCTGGACTTCCGGGATCCAGAACTACAAGTGAAAATAAGCTTCTGTCTCTATAACCCACCCAGTCTCCAGTGTTCGGTTAAAGCAACAGAAAAAAGGGACAGCTGGCACCACAGACTGGCCCCCATTAAGAAAGGACCCCCTGCCATTAGAGTTTGACTTGTCACAATCACAACTCAAACATAGCAAGATATCTGTGAGAAAGCCATTCGAGGACTCAAAAAAGACCCCAGGTCACAGAAAGCAGCAGATGTCACCCATAGCTGCCTTGCGAGTCTGCATCCTTCTAGAGAAAACCTGGGGGTGGACATCAGCTGCCTTTCATCATATGACCCATGTACCTCCCCATGGGCAAGGATCAGATACTTCCTCAGTTTCCCCAACTGTCAGCAAAAACTCAAGAGTATTTGAGAATCTTGTCTGGGCCAGTGCATGCAGAAAGGTGGTGACCAATCTTCTAAGCTCCAACGCTCCTCACCTACAGAACACAGAGGTTAAGGGAAGAGCCATGCATCCTCCAAGTCCCACCCCTAAGCCGCACTAAGCAGAGTCAACCCCAGTGATCTGTCAACAAGCCACGTTCACAGTAAGTTCTGGACCCACTATGGTGCTGGGGTCCTCTCCACTCCTCATTTACTCTAGAAGTGCCCTATCAGGAACCAAACATGCCCACATGAAGTTCCTGCAGGCCCTTCACCCCCTTACAAGCCCTGCTCAGACTTGCTGAGCCATGAGCTTCCAGACTCCACTTAGAAGTCCCCTTTACCAGCAGCTTTATGAAAAACGGAGCAATGGGGACTGGAGAGACCTTTGCATTGTTGTTGTTGTGCTGTTGTTCTTGTTGTTGTTTTAAGATGGAGTCTCCTTGTAGCCTCAGCTGGCCTGGAACTATGTAGACCAGGCTGGCCTCTATCTCACAGAGATCAGCCTGTCTCTGCCTCTTGAGTGCTGGGGTTAAAGGTATATTCCATCATGCACAGTTCAGTTTACAGATCTTGAAAAGAGATCCCCCTGATTTTAGGTAGGGTCTATACCTATGACTGTGCCTTCCTGTCAGTACAGGAAAGGGCGGGGTCACACAGTGAGACACAAATGCAAGCACTGTGGTAGTTTGCATGGAACACGCCCCTCACAGGCTCAGGTATTTAGACACTTAGTCTCTAGCTGGTGGTGCTGGCTGAAGGAGGTCATGGAACCTTTAGGAGATTCTGTCTTTCTGAAGGAAGTATACTCTCCTGGGGGTGGGCTTTGAGAGTTCATAGCATGACCTTACTTCCTGTTCACTCTCTGCTTTCTGTGTGTGATTGAAGATACAAGCCCTCAGCTTCCTGCTCTGACACGGTGAGTGCCGCTGGCTGCCGTGAGTGCCGCTGGCTGCCGTGCCTCTCCACAGCAATGGACTCTCACCCTCTGGAACCACAGCGGAAGTAAACACTTTCACCCATAAGTTGCTTTTGGGCAATAACAACAGAAAAATAACTAATACAGATGCCATCAGCTCCCTAGTGAAAATCACACGACTATATTTGGTGCCTTGCTCCTTTGGGAAATCACAGAAAGGAGAATGAACACATTAGATGGCTACAGACCCAAATGAAGAGAACCAAAGTGCTCAGTGTGGTTTGATTCTTGACTGGGTGAAAGTTCTTAGCATTAACATGAAAGCCTTTCTATAAAGAAACTCTAGGAAAGACAAGACAGAACTGAGATGTTCTGAGGCTTGGAGAGTCATCACCATCCCACAACCAAGAAGACCATGCATTCAGCATCAACCCAGCCTGGAGCTCCAAACAGAAGGCAGAGCCCAAGGCCGCAGTCTGGGTTAGAAGCTTGGAGCCCCCTGATGTTGGATGGGAAGACATTATGCTTAGCATCTTCCCCCCACAGGCCTTAGGGCACGGCGTCAGTCACCGCCATGATGGACAGAATCACAGGCATTCACAGCGCCATGCGTGGCTACCATTGCAGGTGACATAAACAATGCTCCCATGTGCAGCTCATAGGCAGACACACCATCTTCTTTTCAGGTCTTAATGAAGACACCCATGAATAGCACAGCTCTAGGACTGTCAGTTTTGACAGCTGTATTTCTATTTAACAAGGTTGTGTTTTTTTGGCCATATTTTAACAGCATGGTTTCCTTAGTAATCCTTTGTAATTTATTGCATGGCTTCAAGTCTCCATTCTAGGAAGGTGTCTAGAGGCTTCAGCAAGCTGCTGATTGGGTTCACAGCACAAGACCAACAGGAAACACCTGATTTAGACCTTAGAAACCTACACAGATGTTCTTTGATGCTTTTCAGATATGTTCTATGCAACTGGACTTTTAAAAAACACAGTCACATGATCAAGACCAGATGATCTTCACAGGGCCTGAGCAGGAGCAAATGGAATCCTGTCCACCCCTGTGGAGCTGTGCAGTTGATAAACAGCCGGAGTCCCCACTGGGTGGGCCCCTGGAGGCGGCTGACAAGAGCAGGCCTGTTTTTTCTCTGTGAATTGTTTTACTTGAGCGCTGTCTCGCTCCTAGGACTCAGACGGTAGAAATGATGTTTGCGTGCTGTGGCATTGGATCTTTGCTCTGGCTTCACCAGTAACTGCCAACATCTGTGAATTATCATGTGCTTAAAATAGTCAACTGCCACCTAAGCTGACCTCATCGTTCCCCATCGTGCCCAGCCTCTCTCTGGGCCACAGGGCAAAAGTTCTGGGGCTGGCTTCCTAGAAAACCCCAAAACATCTGTAAACAGAGAGTGCATGCAACGTGTGTGTGACTCTCTCTGATCTCAAATACGAGATTTCACGCTAGCCTCTGTGCATCTGAAGAAAGACAAAGAAGAGACCTGTGTCAGTGTCAAGAGCTTACTGGTTCTCAGAATCATTTTGATCCAATTCCACCAAATAGGGAACTGTGTATTTGAGCTCTGGTCCCAAAACGCAAGAGCAGAGGCTCTAGCCAATCAAAATCAATAGCCAATCAGCTATTTGAGAAGTCTAAGCCTGCCCAGAGAGTTGGCAGGACCAAGTACCTGGTCCAGGAATCCGTCCCTGGCTTGCACAAGCACACTGGCTTTTGTGACAGGCTGGTAACATCAGAGCAGATGCTTGTGTGGGAAGCAGGCCTCACCCAACATCTGTCTGTCTTGCGGTAGGGAAGGCCTGGGTGTTTGCAGATAGCATTGGAGTTCCCTAGTGGGTGGGTACAGGCAATTAGCTGGTGTGTCACGTGTAATGTAATTATGGGGGAGCTGGGTAAATCAAGGAGTGCTAAGTTTTCTGACTGCTTGGCATGGCTCTGTCAGTTTTCCCCTTAACTCACACAGGTGTCATAAAGGTTAACTAAATGCATGAGTAGACTCCTGTCCCGTGCAACTGACCAAACAGTATGTAGTGACTGTTGTTCCAGAAAGAGAGGGAGGAAGAGCACGTCACTGCATCTAGAGTGAAACCACATACACAGAAAGAGGCTGCCAAGGTTTCCAGAGAACCCAAACCCAGTCAAAGCATAGGCCACCGTGATGATTATGGTAGACCAGGATGGCTCATCAGGATGTGCAGGGAACAGGTGAAGGAAGCCAGGCCCTGCCTGGACTCAAGAAGAATTTCTGTGAGGTGAGTTCTTAGAGAGGCAAGATGGGTAATTTGGGGGGCAAGTGGGGGTGCGCGGGGAAGAATGCCAAGAGGAAAATGGGGAGAATGAGAAAGACGAGAGCCACGAGCACATAGTGGGAACCTCAAGACAAAGACCCTGACTCCAGCCAAGAGTCTCCGGAGGGACTAGGGACAACGCTCAGTTGGTAGAGTTCTTGCCTAGTGTAGACACAGCCTTAGGTTCTATCCTCAACATGACATAAACTGGCTGTAGTGGGACACACCTGAAAAACCAGAGGCAGGAAGATTAGAAGTTCAAGGTCATCCTTGGCTACCCAGCGAGTTCAGGACCAGCCTGGGATATATGAGACCCTGTCTCAAAACAAAACAAAGACAGGCACTATGTCTGTAGGGGAAGGGAGGCCGCAAGAGGCGGAGGCTGTCCAACCACAAACAAAAAGCAGATAACTGACACCCAACCCAAGCCAAGGGGCAGACACGAGCACAGCCTCAGGACACATGGGGTTTGCATGCTGAAGGCCATGAACAGCAACTGCTTGATTCGAGAACCTTGACCTCAGATGCCTCACCTCTGTTTTCAGATGAACTCAGTGGTGGAGGGTGAATCCTTGGTGGTCCACGATGGAGGTGAAGCATCCCCCCATTCAACAGATTACATGTTTTGTAGAAACTTCTGCATGCATATAATCACACTAAGATTGCTTCACAGTTTGGGGTCATAGAAAGTGATGGAGTAGGCTGGAGTGATGGACACAATACATTCCCCGATCAGGAAGAGTGTATGTCAACTCTGAAATTTCTAGCAGGGTGGAGGCATCCTCTTACCTGGATATTAGACCTGAACCCCTGGCTGCATGACCTTAATGACAGTAGCTCAAGGAAATTACTTTAATTTGAGACTTCATAATGACAATCAAAAGATAACCTTTGAGTTTGACCCACAGGGCCAGGCCTAATTCCAGATGCAGAAAGGAAAGAGAAGAGAGAGAGAGAGAGAGAGAGAGAGAGAGAGAGAGAGAGAGAGATTCAGAACCATGACAACTTGTTTCTGATGTGCCTGACATAGGAAAGTCCCCTTCTTGGGTCCAAGCGGCCTCTCTCATTTCTAACATTGCCATTAGACTAAAGTCTTTCTAGAATCCAGAACAGACAAGTTTTCAGTCCAAATTTCATTCAAAATGTGCAAACAGCTCAAGATAGGTCAAAGGAGGCCAGCATGAAATTTACACATGTAGCAAATAATTTCCCAAATAAATACCTCACAAGGACAAAAATCAAAATTCAGGGGCAAATGATGATGGCTTTCTCCATCTCTTCACATACTGTGGTGACATTTCAAAGTTGGTTTTCATTTCCAAATGCTGCAAGAATTATCTCTGAGCTTGTCTGTGGTAGAAGGAACTTGTAGCAAGGTTTGTACACATTTTGGTGTGTCAGTACACAAGGTCAGACTGGAAGCACATCCTCCTGCCCCGAGTAGCCACCATCAGCTTGGTAGTCCCTGTAACCCAAAGTTTCCATAACCCAAAACAGTACCACCAGACAGCAGGAGACCAGCTGTTCAAACACAGGGGCCTCTGGGGGACATTTCAGAGTCAAACAACCCTAACAACAACAGCAACCTCGTCCCCCTCCCCCTCCCTCATCGCCTCCCTGTTCCCCTCCTCCCTATAGATTATGGGAGAAGCCTCACATCCATTCTGATTTCTGGGAGTGTTTCAAAGTACAAAGAAAACTGTTAGGAACTAAAAGTTGCTTGGTATTAGGGGATGGTCCTGCTCCACACCATAAATACCCTGGAGCCTGGGATCCCAGCGCTGGACCTCTTCCCCAAAAGCAAAGGTGATCAAGTGATTAGGTGACAAGGACCCAGACACACACACACACACACACACACACACACACACACACACACACAGAATCATGTCTCCCTTCAACTGAAAAGTTCTTACCACCACCTCACCCCAACCCCAGGCCAACCAAGCAATTGAACCACTGAGTAGACTGTCCATTTAAATAGGTGTATATGTAGTTATTTATTTATAGACAAGGTCTCACTGTATAGCCCTGGCCTGGAACTTGCTATATAGTCCAGACTCCTGCCTCTGCCTCCTGAGTGCTGGGATTACAGGCATAAGCCCCAATGCCTGACTAAATTGTCCCTTTTAATAGAACCACTTTCTGCCGGTCTCCTTGATTCAAACACTCTGGTCAGACTGGAGACGGGACAGCTCAAGGCAGTGTAAAATTAGCGTCTGCTGAGAGATTTTTTTATTTCACTCATTTCTTCACATCGCACATTATCCGTTAGTATGAGCTATTTGCATGTGTTTCCGCATCCACTAAAAATAAGACTGTGTAATGTCAAGTCTCATTGAACATCCTTCTTCAAATAATCCTCATTTCTTCAAGGTGCAAGTATGCAAAGCTCTCTTCCTTCTAGCTTTTGAAATATATAACCATGACTGTTACCCAGCTGCCCTACTGCACGGCAGCTGTGGACCAAAAGATTCCTGCTCCTTTGACCCCTATAGGCCCTAAAAGCTCATCACTGCTCACCCCAGCCTCAGGTTACCACCATTCAACTCACAGCTTCTTTAAGATGAACTCTCTGTGTGTGTGTGCGTGTGTTGTGTACATGTGTAAGCACATGTGTGTACAGGGAGCTCACCCATGTATACAGGTGCACAAGGAGGCCAAAGTTTGATGTGGGATGTCTTTCTTCAATCACTTCTCCATCTCATTTTTTGAGACAGGGTCTCTCATTGAATCTGAAATTCTGTTTCTTCCTGACTGGTTGGCCAACAAGCCCCATGGTCAGCCTGTCTCCACCCCTAGCACTCGAGTTAAAGGCACATGCCACTGTACCTAGCTTGTATGTGGGTTCTGGGGACCGAACTCAGGTCCTATGCTTACATGGCAGGCGCTTTACCCACTGGGCCACCTCCCCAACCAGAGCTCAGTGCTTTAGAGTCCACATTTAAATGACATCATGCGGCATCTATCTGTGTCTATTTACTGTGCTTCCTCTAACAATCTCCAGTTCCATCCGCGTGGCAAACAGGCATTCCTCGGTTTTTATGTCTGAATCGTATTCTACCACACACACAGACTACCTTTTATCTATTCATCAGCTGCTGGACACTCAGGTTATCCCAGGTTCTGGAGATGCAGATGTCTCTTCTGCAAACAGATTCTACTTTCTTGGATCAATAATCGGCGGGACTACTGGATCGTGGAGTGGGTCCTCACACTGTTCTCTATAGAAGTTGTACTAGCATGGCTACCACACAAAGTTCTCTTCTCCACATTACTGGGATGCTTTTGATTGATTACATGGGATCTGATTGCTTTCATTCCAAGACTGAGGGAGAGTATCTTGGAGTAGGGGCAAGACAGCACTTCATGGAGTCCTTCTCATGCACACCTTAAACATCCAGCCCTTTCCTGGGACTGTGCAACGATGGGTGCAGGTAGGGTGGGGGGATTCTGTTTAGAGAATACTTTATTCGTTTCTCTAATCAAACCTACATAGGTAAGACCTTACATTCTTAATCTAGTGTGTTACCCTGCACAAACAGGAAAAAATTAAGTTGAACATTTCTGGACCAGTAGCTGTTCATCTCCGTACAACTCAACACGGTGACCGGGGAGGCTTTTTCCAAAGCTGATAGCAGAGCTGAAGTTTTCCAGAAATCAGATGATACACCTGTATATTTATATTTATAAAGAACCAGCAACAGCAGTAGGCCATGTATCAAAGTAGCAACAGCTTTTCCAGGCTCTCCATCATCTGCACAAAAGGCTCCATTAAAAAAAACTCAAGGGGCTGGAGAGATGGCTCAGTAGTTAGCACCATCTGCTCTCCCAGAGGACCCAAGTTCAATTCCCAGCACCCATAAGACAGCTAACAACCATCTGTAACTCCAGTTCCAGGGGATCTGTCGCCCTCTTCTGACCTCTGTGGGCATTGCATGGCACAGGTGCATTTAACATGCATCAGGAAAAACACTCATACACATAAAATAAAGATAATTAAAGATTTTTAAAGTGAAAAAAAATCCTGGAACTGTGTTTATAGTGCCAAAAAGGAAACAAAGGACTATTTATTTCAGGGTTTCTGCACTCTGTCCTTCCCAGAGAGCCACTGCATTGAGCCACACCTGAAGACTTTCCACTATTTCTTCTTAATTTCTTCCCTAACTTTATACCCAAATCCAAATTCATCAGAAAAAATAATTTGAACTGGAGATGACTCAATGGTTAAGAGCACTGGTTGCTCTTGCAGAGGACCCAGGTTCAGTTCCCAGCACCCACATGGCAGCTAACAACCTTTTATAACTCTAGTTCTAGGGGATCCAACACCCTCTTCTGACCTCTATGGACATTACTCAACAAGGGTGCACTTACACACATGCAGGCTATATACTCACACACATAATAAAAATAATAAGATTCTTAATTAAAAATTAAAACTACTATCTCATTGACCCTTCAGATCCTTTGTGAATACATACATGTAGGAAGAGCCCAGGAGGGAGAGGAACTATTCAGAGGCTAGGGTTCGACAGGGTGTCCCGCTAAAGAGAGGGTACTGTGTACGCCACAAAGAAACCCTGTGGCTCCATGCCTCTCCCTGAGCATCGTTCTGTTTGTGATGAGTGATGAGTTTGCAGGCATATGTGTGGGACTCGCATTTTCAGAAACTAAATGCAGGACTTGCTAAGTCCAGCCTTACTCTAGCACACAGACCTCGTGAAACATCAGAGCTGAGTTTTCCAGGGAAAGGGACTGGCCTGTCCAATCCCTGCCAGTCGTGAGACCCAACGGCCTGCAAACACGAGTCAAGTGGCCTGGCTCTCTGGAGGATCACCACCCCCTTCAGTCCCAACTCTGCACACAGAAACCCCTTTGCTGATCAGAGAGAGGGCCGTGCCAACTTAAGTGTGTGTGTTTAATGAAAAGCAACTTGTTTGGTGCAAGTCAAAGGCTTGGGGAGTCATACGTGGCTCTGAGTCTCCCCGCTGCAATGCACGTAACTGAGGGGAGTCATTTGTGGGTCAGAACAGGGAGCCAGCAGCAGGAATGCAGCCGCAGTGCCGTGGCGGGAGGGCCTACAGATCCCAAACCATTTTTCGAGGAATGTTTTTCTTCATCTACAAAGAAGTAGGAGCAGAAGGAAGAAGAATATGAGACCAAAAAGGTTTATTATTACCTGCACAAGAGGGCCATTGAGGCTGACTACAGTCAGTGCAAGCCTTTGAAGATTAATGGGCCCATATAAATGTTGATGTGTTATGAGGTTTCTCCTTGACATTAAACAGAGCACGCAAGACTCGCATATAAAACACAGCGAGGAGCCTGGGTTGTAATTAATGCCATAAAGGTCTCTTTATCAGATTCCATCCGGGCGTCGCAGAGGGTGATGGAGAGCTAGCCCAGCGCTGTTTGTTCTGGACGAGAAAGGGGGCTGTGAGCTGATGCAGTCCTCAGAAAAGTCACTGCTTGCAAATTGGAAAACCAGAGTGACTTGGGAGGGAGCACTTTCAAATGCATAGAGCCACTTCTGGACGACTTGGAAGGTCAGTCCTTGGAGGACACTGGGGCAGTAAACGGCCTCCTGTATCACACTGTGTCCCCTCTGCTTTAATGGGGACAGACTGGAGGTGGCTTCTGACTACAGCACTTCAAAAGCCCCAGGATCTAGGGCTAGAGATGTAGATCAGTGGAGAGAGAGTTTGTCTAGCATGCACAAAGTCCTGGGCTTGAGCCCCAGCACCCCATAAACCACATATGGTAGTACATGGCTTCAGTCCCAGCACCTGAGAGGTGGAGGCAAGATCAGGAGTTCAAGGTCCTCCTCAGCTACACAGCAAGTTGGAAGCCAGCCTGGGTTACCTGAGACCATCTCAAGCAAATTAAAAAGCCTCAGGATCTAGAAAACCCCACCTTCCCACAAAGCCAGGACGCCCCATGTGGGGACACATCTGGCACATTCAAACAGAAAAAGGACTCTTGCTGGCCTTGGCAATCCTCTCAGGAAAACAGAAATTATCCCAAGTAACAGGACAGTCTATGACGCCCTTGTTACACACACCTGTATGCAGCACAGCCTAATGGAGTCCCGGTGACCTGGTACTGACAGACTTCTGAGACTCTGGCCTGTGCCCCGAGCACCATGGAGCGGAGCTGGGGTTAGACTGCGTGGTGGGGAACAGCAGGAAGATCAAGAGCTGGAGCATGAAAGAAAAGTAATGATTGTACTGGGTGAAGTTTGCACACAGGGGGTGGCATGTGTGTATAAAAGCACTGCAGCAACAGCACAGATATTGGTGCCTCAGCTACTCTTCTGATGGGCTACATTGTACCCCCAAAATCCACAAGCTGAGGGACAAAGAACTAGACCTCTACACCTCAGAACATGGCTGTGCTGAAGACAGAGTCATTACGGAGAAGAAAATGTCAAGTAGTGCCCTTGGCAGTTACTGCAGAGACTCACACCTGGTTGGAGCTCAGTGCAGGGGTGACCAGGGCACACTCAGTCCTCAGTGGAACATCTGTATCACCCTCCCCCCATGTGGTTCAGGGAACTTTTCCAAAGAGGAGGAGGAGGAAAGGCCGTAAGAGCCAGGGGTTGGGGAGGACTGCTGCAAAGCGATGTCTTCTTCATCTTCCTTGCAACCTCTAACCCAAGAATCAGGGAACATCACGGGGCGGGGGCAGGAGGAATGTAAGAACCAGAGGGGCAGGACACCTGCTGCCAGTTAGTGCATCTAGACATGACCGGGAAGCCGCACCCGAGAAATGTCCACAGCGTGGTAGTCTAACAAGATCTGCATGATGACAAGACCAGCTGACACGCCAAGGTGGATGGGGGACGTCATGGGGTCCCACCTGAAGATGAAGAGCCACAGGCGATCAATGGATGCTCGGGGAGGGGGAACCGTTTTTCTAAAGGGACAAGCTCTCTGAGAGGTTATCCAATCCCAAGTGGGCAGCCTGAAACACAGGCACAGATGAGCACCATTAAATGGACCCAGTGTGTTTATATATATATATATATACATATATACATATATATACATATATATACATATATACATATATATACATATATATACATATATACATATATATACATATATACATATATATATACATATATATGTGTGTGTATGTGTGTGTGTGTCTATAAATGTATTGCGCATATGTAATAATCAAAGAAGAGAACAAAAACTTGAGAGGTAGTGGGGGACATAGGAAGAGAGAGAGGGATGGAAATAGCCAAGAAAATACTCAAGTGTGAAATTCTCAAAAATAAAACAATTTTGAGAGGACACGAGGGGCTGGAGAGATGACTCAGTGGTTAAGAACACTGACGCTCTTGTAGACGACCTGGGTTCGAGTCCTAGCACCCACATGGCAGCTAACAACTGTCCATAACTCCAGTTCCAGGGAAATCAAACGCCATCTTCTGCCCTCCATATTGCATGACATGTAGGCAGTACACTTATATACATAAAATATTTAAAAGGACGTGACAAGACAGTTGCACTCACGAACCCACAGCAGCTGTGATCGCCTGCACAAGATCTAGCCAGTCAGCTTCCGTGTGGATGAGGGAGGGGCTCACGAAGCCCCATCCCTAGCTGAGGAGCTTTGGCAATCGAAACTTCTGGAGGGTTAGGAGAGTCAGTTTCCTCAGGGAATGGCTCCTGGTTGGTTGTCCATGCTCCGTGGTCCTATGCCATGTGCCCATAGGACTTACTGACTCAGTGAATTATGAAAAGAGAACATGACCGGGGAGGTCCGGAAGGAGACGGAAGGAGATTGCAGGTTGACACGATCAAAATATGTTGTATACATGCGTGAAATTCTTAAAGAATGAATTAACAATGAGGCCCCCGGACGGGTGCTGACACACCCTGACTAATGTCTTCAGAAGAAGAGGTTTGTATACAGACCCCAATGGAAGACACATGAGGAAAGATGCCCTCAATGGCTATCCATCCAGAGAGACCTAAGGAGAAATTAAACATGCCCACGCCTTGACCTTAGACTTCCGGTCCAGAAATCTGAGAAAATTCACTTTTGCTATTGAAGCCCCAGGCTACCTGCTTTGTTATGACAGCCTGAGCAAATCAACCTCATTAAGACTAGGGAGTTGGGGGCCACCCAGGTTCCTAGCCTAGATTCTGAGGTGGCACACTCCAAGCTTCAGTCCTGGGTACAATAACTCCACCCCTGACTCCCAATCACCAGTAGGGGCCTGGCTCTGCAGCTCAGGAATGAATGGGCAGGTGGGCAGAGAGGAGCGGGCTCACCGAGGCTCCCCACCTTCTGGCAGCCTTCCCTGACCACTGCCCTCTGCCAGCTTGCAGCTCACAGAGAGGAATACAAACTTTTACACAGCCGGGACTACTGGGTATGAAACACCGAGAAAGAAAACAGTTAAGGGGGTTCCCCAACAAATCAGAAATGGAGATGCCACATGATCCTGATAACTTAAGTCTGGACATTAACCAAGAGAAATGAAGGATGTCAAACAGTCGCCTGCCTTGCCCACATCTGCTGGTGGTGTTCACAGCAGTCAGATGTGGAGACATATCTCTGAAGTGTCCATCACCAGATGAGCAGATAAAGAAACAGAGGTGTATATACACACAAAGGATGCCATTCAGCCCTGAAAAACAACCGGACTGAGTCTGGAAGACATTAAATGAAAAAAAACCAAGCACAGAAAACAAACAGCTCGAATTCTAACATAACATAAATGCAAAACTAATTGATCTTTGAGCCAGGCATGGTGGTTCACGTCTTTCATCTCAGCGTGCAGGAGGCAGAGACAGGCAGATGTCTGTGAGATTAAGGCCAGCCTGGTCTCCACAGGGAATTCCAGGCCAGCTAGGGCTACAGAGACACCCTGTCTCAAAAAGAAAATTGATCTTTTAGAAGCAGAGTGGGACAGGAAGGAGGGTATGATGTTGGGTAAAGGTGTGGTTCCATAGCACGGGAGGAGGAGCCTCTAATGTCCTGTGGCACAGTAGGCTAAATATGGCTGCCAAGAGTTAAACATATATTCAAAATTGCTAACAGGATTCTAAATGGTCACAGCACATAGAAATGACAAATGTCTGAGATCAAAGACACCAGTCTCATGTGGTCACTGCACTCTGTGTGTGTTGTAACAGCACAGAACACCGTGTGGCTATGCACAATACTATGTGTCAAAGATTAAATTTCAAAAAAATCTGGATTGTTTTGCAGAAGGAAAACATCACATTTCCAGAGTGGCCTTGGTCGCCACCAGCAGCCCTTGGGAGAGGAGGAAGTTTACTCCAGAGACTAGGATAGCTGGGGAAGCGGACAAGGACACTGCAGAGGCTTCTGAACAAAAGGAGGAAGAAGCCAAGAGCAGACTGGGATAAGAAACAGGAAGCCACAGGGATCCAAGCCCCTCTGAACGTGCATGTCCCAGCATCCCTAAGACCCGAGTCCGGGTCGCTCTCATCAAGGCCAGAGACCCAGGTCACAGACTTGCGTCTACAGATAGTAAGTCTTGTGCATGTGTGTCACACACTGGTGACAGTACATTTTCACATAAACAAACAATTTTTGCTTTATTTTGCTTTTTGAGACAGGGTCTCCTTGTAGCCTCAGCTAGCCTAGAACTTGCTATGTAGACAAAGCTGATCTCAGTCTCCCAGAGATCCACCTGCCTCTGTCTCTCAAGTGCTGAGATTAAAGGTGTGCACCACCATGCCCGGATCTTGATTATATATATGTATATAAATATAAATATATATATATATTTGTGTGTATGAGTGTTTTGCCTCCATGTATAAAGTGCACCCAGGTTGTGCAATGCCCATGGAAGCCAGAGGAGGGCGTCCAATCCAATCCCCCTTGGAAATGGAGTTACAGTGTTTAGCCACCATATGAGTGCAGGAAACCTAACCTAGGTCCTCTGCAAGAGCAGCCAATGCCCTTAAAAACTGAGTCATCTCTCCAGTCCCACTTTTGATATTTTTCAATTAACTGATATAAATACTAAACCAAAATGCTACAGATGTCTTGGAATGCTAAAGAAATTAAACCATTCTTTCCAGAATCATGTAATTCTTCATATGCATTCGAGCTATGGCCAGACAATGCTGTGTGAGGTAAGAGGACGGCTGTATTTCCTTATCCTTTGTCTATGTATTCATTCTCTGTGTATATATGCATGTATGTATATATATATATGTATGTATGTATATTCTGTGTATGCCGTGTTATTGTAGGTGCAATATGCACATGCATGCACATGCTTGTAGAGGCCAGAGGTCAATCTCAGGTGTCTTTCCACAGGACGCCATCCATCCTGCTATTTTGGTTTTGAGTTTAGTGTTGGAAGGAGGTTGATTTTATTTTTGTTTTGTTTTGAGACATGGTCTCTCACTGGCCTGTACCTTGCTGATTAAGCTAGACTGGCAGGCCAGCAAGCCTCAGGGATCTGCCTGTCCCACCTCCGAAGCTCAGGGATTACATTAATACACCACCATTCAGCTTTTTTCACATGAATTCTGGGGATCCAACTCAGGTCTTCATACTTGCAAGGAAAGGACTTCATTGACTGTGCTGTTTCCCTGGTCCTTTAACAAAAAAAAAAAAAAAAAAAAAAAAATTGAGGCAAGGTCTTACTCTAGAGCTCTGGCTGGCCTAGAACTTTCTATGTAGACCAGACTGACTTTGAATCCACAGAGATGCACCTGCCTCTGTTTCCCAAGTGCTAGGGCTAAAGGTGTGCACCATGCCTGACATCAACAAATAGTTTTAAAGGAATGGATGGGATGGGATTGATGGGATGGGAGGAACGGGACAGATGGGAGGAACGGGATAGATGGGAGGAACGGGATAGATGGGAGGAACGGGACAGATGGGAGGAACGGGACAGATGGGAGGAACGGGACAGATGGGAGGAATGGGACAGATAGGAGGGATGAAGATGGGAGGGATGAATAGATGGGATGGGAGGGTTATTTTAGGGACTAAGATTGGACCTATGTGTTCAGGTGCATTCGATGACGAGCTCTGAAAGTGAGCTTCAGTCATTATGTGACTTCCTGGCACCCCGAGCTCTGCGGCGTGTGCAGTCTGCCTTTCTGTCCTCTTCCTTTTCTGGTGCTGCTAATCACTGAAGCGGCACATCCTATGCACAGCAGCACTGGGCCCTGCTTTGGCACACTGTCCTCCGAGCTACTCTCTTTGACCCTTATGTCTTCACCTCCACATGTCCCCAAATTACATCAAAACAGCTGCAGCCTCAAGTTGCCCAGGGATCCAGAGATCAGACAACCCCATGGGCCTGTGTGGGTGGCCTTTAACTTTTAGGGAGCTAGTCATTGGATCTTTTCATTTATTTCACCAACTCTGTGAGTTAAAATAGAACACAGTCATCCTCTGTCCCATCCACCGACACCACCAGGTACCTGGCTCAGCCCCAGCCACTGCCCCTCCTATCTCCTGCAAGCCCATCCTTCAGTAGTCACTAGTGACTCTCAGAACATCTGATGTGCATAGTGATACCCACATCAACATCAACCCAGGCTCCTGAGAGGGAGTCAAGGACATTCCTGAAGGTGGGGTGAGCCCAAGACCATGAAGACAGATGGATAGACTAGAGGGGAGGGTGTTGACATACACAGCATCCTCAGATGGCGAGAGAGGGGCAGGAAGAGGGAGCACCAGGCTCTGGAGTTTTGTTCACAGCGTGGGCTGGGAAGAAGAGCTGGCTATCAATGAGAGAACAGAGGAGGAGGAGGGAGAAAGGGAGGAGGAGGAGGAGGAGGAGGAGGAGGAGGAGGAGGAGGAAGGGCAGGAGGAGGAGGAGAAAAAAGAATAGGAGGAAGAGGAGGAGGAGGAGGAAGAAGAAGAGGAGGAGGAGGAGGAGGAGGAGGAGGAGGAGGAAGAGCAGGAGGAGAAGAAGGAGGAGGAGGAGGAGGAGAAAGAAGAAGAGGAGGAGGAGGAGGCCTGAGAGGGCCAGAGAGTGTGGAAGAGCTCTTGGGGCTAAATAAGGGAGAGAACAGAGACCAGCATAAACCCACATGGTGGCTAACAACCACCCTAACTCTACAGTTCCAGGAGATTCAACGCCCTCTTTTGACCACCACAGGCATTGCATGACACGGGTATGCTTACATACATGCAGGAAATGCAGTCATACACATAAAGATAAAAAATAATAAATAAAAAGAAAAAAAGAGTAAAATCTAGGGTGCAGACAGTCAGCTGCTAAGGAGAAAAGCCAGACAGTGGAAGAGGGGTTGGGTGGGTGCAAATTTAAGTAGAGCATGAATTAGCTAAGGCTGAGATAGCCAGGGACCGTACACTGGGCAGCTTAAACAGCAGGCATTAAATTTCTTGCAATACCAGAATCCAGAAGTCTAAGATCAAGGACTGCCTAGGACTGGGAAGTCCCAGTCCCTCCTACACCAGTAACTGGTACCCTGTAGCTCACCTACATACAACTGTCCCTCTATTTTTGGATGTCCAGTAGTCATTGAATTAGAAGCTACCAAAGACCTCATTTTGCCTCAGTCGCTTCTGTAAAGATCAATCTCCACATGCAGTCACATGCTGAGGAACTGGGGATTAAGCCTGTCCCATGTCACGTCTGTCTGAAGACCGCAATTCAGCCCATGGCAGATGTGGTAGGTGTATTGCGTGTCATCCGTTTGTCCTTCCAGGATCATCCACCCGTCTTTGCACTCTGAAGTTTGCCCTAGGGCACTGTTCCCTTAAATGCACGAGTGGCCTCTCTCTGTTCTCTGGCCTCCGTGGGGAGATAACTCATGAGGAGTTCTCCTGAAAGGAAGCAGGCTCCTGTTTATTCCCAGACGCTCCCAGGAATGGCACCGCTCCATCAACACTTCCCCGGGTCTGCTAAAGCCACCAGTCCCTTCCTCTTGACCCTTTACACCAAGCCATAGGATAAACCCCATTATTGCTAGCCCTGGTGCCCCCTGATCCTAAGCCCTGCCCAGGTTCGTAAATTTTATTATGCTTTATTACAGTCTCCTGAAAGTCACTTGTCTCAGGGAGCCATCAGGACTGCGGAAGGACTCACATAAGAAGGAAATCATACAACAGTGGTCTCCCTACTGTCAACAGAAGTTTGAGAAGCCTCCAGCCTTCCGCCGTTCCACACGCTTTAGCTTGTCAGGCCTGGGATCTCAAGCATTTGTGGTTTCTCGTCAGATCCCTTCCCTCTGCGGCCCCCAACATAGACCGCACCTCCTCCTGGAAGTGCCTCTGCCTTCAGGGAAGCCGCTTTCCCCTCTTACTCCCCTGAGTCCTAGTCTCTTCAAAGTCAAGAACTGAGCCCCTGCCGTGGCTGCCCTGCCCTGGTAACCACAGCAGTAGACTTCAGCTGTTTCTGCCGCTCGCTGTCCAGACCCGACACAAATCTTGCTTTTGTTCCACTTGTGAGGGAACATTGGCTTCAGCAGATGACTGTCCCCATGGGTGAACCTGAGAGGCCATGGACCGAAGGCCCCGGTCCCCATGAAAACTAGATTAACTGCTGTTTACCACGCTGTGGAAAGACCTGTCTGCACAGCATAGGTCAGCCAGCTACAGAAGCACATGGTTTCACCTCAAAGAGCACTGTACCCATAAAAGAACTCTTAAAGGAAATTGAAATTTGATGGCTCAACCTGCCATTCTTCCAGTTGGTGCTAAAACGAGAGTCCAGCTCCAAAAATGGACTTGGGACTTTAAGTGGTATTTCTCCAGAGAAAACCTGCACAAGTCCAATAAACAGATGAAAAGACCTCAGCTTTACCAGTCATTAGGCAAATGCAAATCCAGACCATAATACAACAGTGTTTTGTACTCATTAGACAAGCCAAAATCAAACCAAACAGAAAATAGCAAGTGCTGTCACAGGAGTTGGAGACATCAGAACCTTGTACATTGCTGGTAGAAATGTAGAGTAGTAGGAGACTGCCCAGCTGTTCCTCAAGAAGTTGGATGTGGCATTACCACATCAGCAACCTCACCCACAAAGAATTAAAAGCAAGGACTCAAGGCATTTACACATCCGTGGTCCTTGCTTTCAATAGTTAATGGTGTCAATAACTCAACTGTCTGTGCACAGGTAAACAGACAAACAAGATGTACATGCCGATTGCTGACTGGAGACTGTCTCACTGCATTCCGCATGCTGGCCTCAAACTCCATGCAATCCTCTTGCTTCTGCCTCCTAAGTGCTGGGATTTCAGGCATGATCCACCATGCTCTGTATTGTAACATTTGAGATAGACAGAGCCAGGGTAGAGTGACAAAGACTGTGATCCCTGGAGGGTGAGGCAGGAGGATTGCCATGGGTTCCAGGCTATCCTGGGCTACATAATTAAACAATAAAATTAAAAGTTAAACAATAGACATGTAGATAAATATAGATAGATGATAGGTTGATAATTGATAAAGATAGACGATAGATAGATGACATGTTATGGATAGGCTTATCCTGTTCCATATTGTCATGTAAGTGGACTCTCTCTACACTAACTCTCATCCCGCCTTCCCCTGTCTGCCCACATGGGGAACTCCTCCTTAGGCATCTCATCGACTCAGAATTGCTAACATATATCGTGTTATTATACACACTGGTACAAACATACACATATAACTTTATATCATATTGCTAATACTTGTGAATTTATGTATTTGTGGGACTCAGACTAGTACACCCACCAATCCACATCCTTTTAATATTTTAATGTATATTTTGTTTTATGTATATGGATGAATAGCCCGCATGCATGAAGTGCACCCCTGCGTACAATGCCTGAGAGGTGAGCGCCAGGTCAGGGGTGCAGAGCAAGATCCTGTCTCAAAACACCACACAAACAAGCAAATGGATGCAACTCTTCAGGAAGAGCATGGCCTAAAACCAGGCCAGTAGCAATCACCTCCCTGACCTGTAGTTACCTCATTTGATGACGAAGGCCTAAGTCTCCACCCCTGCTGTTTCTAAGTCAAGGCTCTGGGCGGCTGCCTCTTGAGCACCAGCCTTTACCTATCATTGCTGCACCCACTGCAGATAAGCATACTGAGTGCATGCCCAGAGCATCAGAGGACTCAGAAGGCCCATGGCCCTTCCCTGGGCTGCCTGGGGACTGCAGAGATGGGGAAGCCTATGTTGTACAGGAGCCTGGGATGACAGAACACACAGCAAGGCTGCAGAGCGAGGGTGTTGCAGGGAGGGGCCGCCCCATTAGGCAACCCTGATCCTAGCTGGTGATCAGAAGCCAAGATCACTGCTGGATCTGCAAAGCTAATCACAGCCAAACCGGCCAGGCCAGGTATATTACACTGGGGCTCTAATGAACGCATCAGCTGACTGCCTTGGACCCTGGGTCAGGGATAAGAAAACAGAAGTGATCAAATACAGAGGGGCTTTTGTGCTGATTAAGCCTTGGTGATGAGCTAAAATGGGTAGGTTGTTTCCCTTGGAGAATTGCTGGACTATGTGGCCCAGCCTTGGCACCTTCCGTGTCGTTTACAGATACCAGGTATGGTTAGCCTAGGCCAGACACATGGGTGCTCAGGTGAGTAATGATTTCCCCACTTAGGAGTGGCTTTCTTGGAGACATCTTCCAGATGTTCACACACATTTCACAATTCAGCTTCCACGCAGTAGATAAGGTATCTGCCAGATGCCCGTCTCACAGAAGAAAATGCCACATCTCACAGATGTCACTTAAGTCACCCAGGGCCAAAGGTTATATAGGTTAGCTTAGGATAGAGATCAAGTGATGTTCTAGGTCATTCGAGGGAAGTAGGTGGGTGTTCTCAGCACCTGGACCAGACAGCCAGGCAGCGTGGCTTTGGCTCTGGGGGGACAACTGGGTGCTGTGGTTAAGAAGTACAGAAGAAGAGGAGGAAGGACTGGAAGGGGCAGAGGCAGTGGCCGACTACAAGGAAACTGTTTTCCAGACACAACACAGCAGATACACACATGCACGCACAGTACAAGCTCACCCCGACAGAATTCCAGTACGAAGGGAGAGTGCTCACCATAGCCCACCTCTCCCTGAGGAGCTACTGGCAACTGATAGCTGCCAGGGGAAGAAGGAAAGCCCATTTCTTTAGAGTGTGGGGCACACTCCAGTGGATCGCCACACGCTTGGAGAAATGACTTATAAAATGGACAGAATCTGGATTAATAACGTTTAATGAACCTTGGCAAACTCACTGAACCACATCACATACTCTGTGACCTGGGCACCTGACTTTAATTCTTTGGAACCTCAATGTTCTGTTGCCCCCAAAGATAATGGATGAAGGTGCTGGGAACCAAACCCGGGTCCTCTGGAAGCAGTAAGTGCTCTTAACCATTGAGTCATCTTTCCAGCCCCTCCTTTTAAGTTGTTTCTCAGAGGTATTTGTCACAGTAACAAAAGTCTAATAAACACAGTATAAACATCTTATAAACACATAAACACCCCTGGAGAGAAGAGAGCCAAGCAGGAGAATTGACATATCAAATGCTGGAGGCAGCACATGCAGCTCTGCTGAACGCAATGAAGACTGGGAAGAATGCTTGACATTATGTGCATGGGAAGTTCTAGGCCGGGAACAAAGGGCGAGACTATTGGGTAAGATAAGAGTGGATCCAAGCTGGTCATTCCCCAACTGAAGCTGGAGAAATGGTTTTCATAGAAGTATGCTGAGGCCTAATTCAGGAGCACAGTCACACAACAGTTCCCAGAGACATCGCCGGGAACAGTTGTTCTCCAAGTTCAGGCCCACTCTTAGGAACTGAAAGTTAAGAGCCAGGCCCTTGGATGCAGGTATTGGGCAATGCATTGCACACTCAGGAATATATGGGAAGCACAAATTCAGCTCAGTGGGCTTTTGAAAGTACACAAAGTTGGCTGGGTAGGGAAGGACGGATCTGAGAGGAGTTGGGGAACTGGTAAATACGATAAAAATGCACTGTATGACATTTTCAAAGAACTAATAAAACATGTAAGTGGTGAACGTGGAAGATAAGGGTCTAGCATGTTCCCACCACCAGGACTCACTGCCCATAGGAAGCCCATCTCAGCAGAGCACAGGAACTGTGGATTGCCACCTCTGAACCAGGAGCCAAAATAAATCCTTCCTCCCTTTTTTAAAGATTTATTTATTGTTTTGTGTATGTATTTGTGTGTGTGGCCATGAGTTTATGTGTACCATATGCATGCAGGTGCCCATTAGCAGGAGTTACCTGTGGTGGTTATGAGCCATTGGGTGTAGGTGCTGGGAACCAAACCCAGGTCCTCTGGAAGCAGTAAGTGCTCTTAACCATTGAGTCATCTTTCCAGCCCCTCCTTTTAAGTTGTTTCTCAGAGGTATTTGTCACAGTAACAAAAGTCTAATAAACACAGTATAAACATCTTATAAACACATAAACACCCCTGGAGAGAAGAGAGCCAAGCAGGAGACTCAGCATTAAATGCCCCAAAGTTGACGGTTGGCGTAGGAATTTCCTCAACAACATTCATTACTGAGAACACCAGATGTCACTACGTACGCTGGTGGGTGTTATTCCACAGCTCCCCACGTGAAGCAGTGTCCTCCCACTGTCTTGCCAAGGACATACATTTGTCTTTGTGTCTGGCTCCTCTTTTCTCAGCTGAGGAAGCAGAGGTGGCTGGGAACTGTGGCCTGCTGGAGTCATTCGGGTCTCTGACTCCGGCCCCTTCTGTTTCTCTGATTGACCATGGCCTCCTCCTCTGCTGAAGCTGGCCCTGCCCCTTCTTCCCTCTCCCTTATCTCTGGAGAACATGCAGCATACAAAGAGCTTCTACCACAACCAAGATTCCTATCAGGCTTGGAACATGGGCCACCACTAGGCCTCCTCCTGAGCTGCCAGCCTGCAGAGGCCTTGCCTGCAACTGCCTGGGCCCTGCAGTGGAAGCCAGCAAGATGGAGATGAGGAGAAAGCCGGGGCCTGGGAAGGAAGGAAGGAAGGAAGGAAGGAAGGAAGGAAGGAAGGAAGGAAGGAAGGAAGGAAGGAAGGAAGGAAGGAAGGAAGGAAGGAAGGAAGGCCAGGACCTGGGAAGGAAGGAAGGAAGGAAGGCCAGGGCCTGGGAAGGAAGGAAGGAAAGCAGGCTGGGCCTGGGCTACTTCTCCACCAGGTGCTAGAAAGCATCTGCTTCTGAGCTTTTGACCCGGTGCCTAGAGAAAGGACCTCCCAGCTGGCTGCCTTCACTTCCTGGAGCCACCACAGAGTCACCACAAACTAAGTAGTAATTCTGTTGTCTTAAGCTCCCAGAAATCCATTCTCTCATAGTTGTGGAGGCAAGAAACCTAGAATCTAGTATTGGAATGATCAGGAAAGTTCAGAAGATGGCCCTTCCTGCTTCTCCAAGCTCCCAGTAGCTACTAGTCCCCCACCTTCCAGCCACATCTCCCCATCCTCCAAATCCCTTCCCACAGGGCCTCACCAGTCTGTCCTCTTTCCTGAGGACATCAGGCACTGAACTGGGGGACCATCCTAATCCACCACGACGTCACCTTCACATAGACTCTGGGGGGGGAGGAGGGCATTATCAATCCAGCCAGCCCCACCTACACCCTTCTCCCCTCCAGTTTGCTTTCTGCAGCTGTGACAAACACAGTGGCCAAAGGCAACTCGGGGAGGAAAGGGTTAATTTTACTTTACAGGTCACAGTTCATGATCCAGGGAAGCCAAAACAAGACATGAACTGAAGCAGAAAGAATGCAGCTTACTGACTTGCCTAGCTACCTTCTTGTTGCATGAATTTGTCCTCTGCCTGGCGAGCTAGACTGCCATTGGCTGCACCTGCCTTCTTGGATCAGCACAAACTTGACTGCCCTCCCTCCGGAAGGGAGGAGCCAGGAGAGTCCAGTACGCCTGGGGGAGGGACTGAAGTATGAGCAGACGAAGCAGGGAGGAGACTAGCTTTTTTCACCATCTTGGGCGGCTGGCAGCAGGTCACAGGGTCCTGCCAAAATGCAGAATTTGCCTCACCCATTGCTCTGTAAGTAAGGCCAAATAAACTCTGGTTTCCCAAACTGTAGTTTGGCGAAATTATACCTCGCTCTGTCGTTTAGGGACCTAGAGAGGAGGGTGGGGCTGAATGCTGCTCCTGCCTCCCAGAAAGAATTTTAGCAACACTTTTTATACAACCCAGACCCGCCTGCCCAGGGTGGTACTGCCCACAGTGAGCTGGGCCCTCCTCTATCGGCCATCAAGACTGCCCCACAGACATGCCCGGGCCAACTGATGAAGGAAGTTCCTCACCTGAGGTTCCTTCTTTCCAGGTGTGTCAAGTTGACAAGCTGACAACCGAAGTCAACCATGACTCACCTAAATGTCTCCTTAAGACACTTACAGGATGTCTCCAGTCCAGAGGATCTGAACCCAGGAGAGGGACATCAAGCTTCTATTAGGAAGGTTCAGAGAGTTAGACATGGATTTCCACATCCCTTTCCTTCCATCTAAACCTGTACTTCTTCCCTAGACCAGCAGTCAAGAGATGCCTGTTCATTTTCCACAGCCACAGAAGTCTTGCTGTGGTTGGCCACAGATGACCTAAACACTTTTCTATTAATTCAAACATAACACAGAACCCTAAAACTGCCAAAGGCTGTGCCCTGGGGCATTGGGCAGGGTGGAATGGGACACACCTATTCTAACCTGGCCTGTACCTGGGGTGCAGCCATGATGCTTGCTGGGGTCCATGTTCCCTAGGATGGATGCATTCCTGCAGTCTCTCTTGCCCCAGCCTCTCAGGACTTCCCTCCTGGAAGAGTGAAAAGCAGCTGGCTCTCCGCGAGTCACAGAACACTGCCGAGGCCCAGGAATGTGCAGCCAGGGGTCCTGACCAGAATCCTGGCCAGACCTCTGGGCTTTGACGTGAGGCAAGCCCACCAGTCACTAGGAAGATGCAGGGGGTGGAAGGAGATGATGTCGCGTGGGGGCAACATGGCGAAAGCTCTTCCCAGCCCCACACCAGCCACGCTCGCCAGCTGTGTGAGGGCAGACAAGTCTTCAGAGCCCTGGAGTGACTGTGGAGACAGTGCAATGGCTCAGACAGGAAGCACTGTGAGGGCAGATACGTCTCGAAGCACAAATTCTCCAGCAGGAAGCCCCGCCTACAGGAGGCAGCAGCTGCCTTGAAACCCCAGTTCTGGTGGACTAGAGGCCCACCTCTTCGCCTTGTCTAGTCTGACAGCGCCCCAGCCCCCTCCTCCCTCCTTCAGCCATGAACTTTGCTTCCTCACACACCCCATGGTTTCCAGAGACCCTGCCACCCCTCAGCCACCCAAAGAATGAGGCAGAATTCAGAGCCCAGACCAGCAGTGCACTGTCACCAGGGCGCCACTCACCTCCCCTGGCCCTGGAAACATTCCTTTATTTAACTGGTACTATATTTAGGAACTATCCCCAGAACAGAATAACCGGAAAGCTCAACCGGAGCCCGGCAGCCTCCTACCCCATCCCGTCCTGCTCCCACCTTCCCTGCCAGCCCAGAGCCCTGCCAAACGATCGACCTGCGGAAGCTCCGCGATGTTTCCCAGCCGCAGAGGACAACAGTAGGAACCTCAAGCCTAGGGAGCAAGGGCCCTGGGAGCCTGTGTAACTCACACTACTTGTCTGGAGGATTGGAAATTCAAATCCAGCCATCAAAACCATCATGGAGTGACCTCCTCACAGCTCCTCAGGGGTCAGAATACAAAGCTGAGCAAAATCTCCATCTTAGAATAATGATCCCTTCCCTCTGTTCTCACCAGCGAAGTGTCCTCACACAACAGAGTACGCTGCATACAGAAGGCCACAACTGGCTACTTTTTCCAGAATAAGAAACTGCAGAGTATGTGTCCCTGGATAGGACTCCCATGTGAAACCTCGCAACCAATGGGACATACGGAAACAGGCTTTCAGGCCACCAGAGGTTTGCATATGTGAATCTGGGCGATGGTGGTGTGAGCACAAACCCATGCTGACTCAACCACACGAGAGCCCAGAACGGGGCAAGGGAAATGCGCAGCAGGCTGCCCAGACTGGGATTGTTGGGGACTGATTGCTGCTGGGTAAGGGAGAGTAGACCTTCCTCGAGATCTTTAGATAGGCTGACTAGACTCCAGTGCATAAACTTGCATCAGAGGACATCTGGGTACAAATGCTTGACTGGATGGGACACTTAATACACAAGGCAGAATGCAGGTCAGGAGGGAGAAGGAGGGTGTATGAGGGGATGGATGGGGCGGGGTCTAAACTAAGAACTAGTGTATGAAACGCAAAAACCTCAATAGAACATTAAAAGTTTTAAAAAGAATAATGATTCTTGGCTGGGCTGTGCTCCACAGCTGGATATTTGGGGGGACGGTTGTATTTTTACTTCAGTGGTAATGTAGTTACAAAAATTACCCCTCTTAGGGGCTAGAGAGATGGTTCAGTGGTTAAGAGCACTGGCTACTCTTGCACAAGACCCAGCTTTGATTCCCAGAATCAACATGGTGGCTACCAACCATTCATAACTCCAGTTCCAGAGGAATACATCCTCTTCTGTCTTCTGTGGGCATTGCACAACACAGGCGCAGTTACATACGTGCAGACAATGCACTCATATACATAAAAATAATAAGTATTTTAAAATACTCCTCTTACATAAATTTTCAGTTGGAAGATAGTTTCATAGAATAAGATTAACTTGCTGAGCGACATGGGGGAGATATCTCATTTGGCTAAGTGCTCCTCATTCAAACATGAGGACCTGAGTTTGATTCTTAGCACCTGTGTACAACTCTGGGCATGGTGGTATGTGCTTATGATCCCAGTGCTGGGGGAACAGAGATAGGCAGATCCCTGGGGATCTCTGGCCAGCCAGCCGAGCCTAATCAGCAAGCCCCAGGTTCCAATGAGAGACCCTGTTTCAAAAAAAACAAGGTGAATGGTGCCAAGGACTCACACCTGGATTGACCTCCAGCCTCTACCTGCGACACACACACACACACACACACACACACACACACACACACATACACACACACACACACAAAGACTAACATCGAGTTTTAGAAATGAAAATGAATCCAGGATTTTACCATCCAAGTTTGATCTGAGCATTAACCAGAACACAGAAGGAGAAATATTAGAATCTATCCTATCATCTGTCCAGCTGCATCAACATCCTTAGGCACTTGTGACAACACAGGTTCCTGGGCCTCACCCAGGAGTCACATGCTGGAAGCTGCCATTCAGCAAGCCTCACGTGAACAAAGACACAACTGAAGCCCACACACCCTGCTGCAGTCTGGTCAATGTTCAGGTGGTCACACTAGAACCCAGAGCACGCATGGCCTCTTACTGAACACACTGCTCTCCAAACCAGGCACACTCCTGCATGTTTCATGTCAGAATGGGTCCTTCTGACCATTAAGATATCACCTTGGGAACCAGAAGGCCATTACTCATCTGCAGCTGTTCCTGTGTGATGTCAGAGCTGCTCACAGAGTAGATATCATTTCACCAAGCCCTCACTAAACACCAGGCACAGTACGTATCTATTTCATCCTCCCAACCACCTCTGAGATTTAAAACAACAAACCAGCCAAAAACCTATCATTAACCTCATTTCACAGAAGCCCAGAGAAGCGAGGCAACTCGCGCAAAGCCACACAGCTACTCAGGACAGACTTGGAGTCAGAGCTCACACTCCCCATTCCCCGTGTCCTCAGACACCAACTCTGCAGTGACCCTCACCCAGCACCCCGTCTAGACTAGGACTGACACCTACAGTGCAGGGGGACACCAGGAAAACCCAGGCTTAACCCTTTACCTTGCACACAAGACACTAAGGTCTAGAAGTAGGAAGCAAACGTCACAGGTCCTGGGGCAGATGGAGGGGACAGAGCTCCAGTGAGGACTCCACAGCCCTTAGTTCCACTGCAAAAGCTTTCTCAGATCCCCTGTGGACCAGAGATCTGAGAACCTGTGACCCAAAGAATATCCAGCTTCCATCCACGTCCAGCTCAGAGGCACTACCCAGGGGCAGCAAGAGCAGCAGGAAGCAGTGGATGCCACCCACCTGCCCGCTCCGAGGGAGCCACGGGGTCCCCACTCAGCATCTATGGCCTCCATTCTTGGCAGCCCGGCTGGGTCCTGCCTCCTGCCCAGCCGATATCAGGCTAAACACAATGCAAACCCTTCCTTCTTTTCTTCTCCCTGTTACCCTGCCTGTTAAGGTGTTTTCTGCCCCCACTGCACTCCAGACTCTGCACATCTTCTACTTTCCCCTGTGTTCTTTTAACAGATAGCTTAGGTGGGCCTGGATTGGTGGCTCAGCAGTTAAGAGCAGCCAGGTCTTCTGGGTTTGAACCCCAGCATCCACATGGTGGCTAACAACCATCCGTAACTCCATTTCCAGGGGATCCAACGCCCTCTTACTGTCTTCTGCAGGCACTGAATGGCACGAGTGTGTTTATACACATGCAGGCAATACACTCACACACATAAAAATAAAATAAAATAATTAATTAAAAGCTTGCACCACCACACCTTGCTTCAACTTTACTTTTTGAGTGGACTTTGTTATGTGCCCAATACAGAGACTGCACACACTATTACAAGTGCGTACACAACGTTTTTGTTGATGATTGAGATGCCTAGATCAGGGCAGCAGACTGTGGCCCACAGGCCAGACCCAGATGGCAGAGATAACAAATCAAAGGGGCCGAGTTCAGACTGTCCTTGGATATGGTCTTTGTGAGCAATATAAAAACAAGCAGGCCAGTGGCCCTCAAATTTCTCCTCCTGCCTCCATCTCCTGAGATCCGGGGATCACACATACCTTAGTAACTTTTGTATTACTGTGATAAGATGCCTGGTCAAGGCAACTTGAGGAAGAAAGAGTTCGTTCTGGCCCACCGTTCCAAGGGGATACCATCCACTATGACGGGGAAGGCATGGCGGGCGGCAGGGCCCAAGGCTGGCGACTGCACTGCATCAGCAGTCAGGGAACAGAGAGAACAGAAAGCGAGGCTAGTCTTTAAACCCTCAGGACCAACCCAGTGTTGTACTTCCACAAGGTCCCCAAACACCACCATTAGCTGGGGGCCAAGAACCTATACATGAACCTATGGGGGACATTTCTCATTCAAAGCACTGTGACAGGCTTAAACCACCACATCCTGCTTGGATTCCTCTTTTACAACACTTGGTTCTGCCAGTCTTAACAGTACTTACCAGTTACTGGAAAGCAGTTCCTTGAGCTTGTTCTGGTGCCAGACAATGTTTCATTTGCATGAGGGCTCACAGACCCTGTGCCATAATTCTCGCTTCCTAACCTAGGCTGGTGGCTCACCCAGAAGAGGTCTCGGAAGCCACTCCATGAGAAAGTTGCATTCTTGAATTTAAGCTTGGGCAACTGCATAACTCATCTTCTCAGGAGTTTGCCTGGGCCTCTTGCAGGGCAGGGCACAGGGAGGATGACCCACGGTCACGTGCATGGGGCTCTCACAGTATAATAGCCTCATCATGGGGCCACGGAGCGTGGTCCTCAGTGAGAACTACATTGCCATCAAAGAAAGACAATCAGTCAGGAGGCCAAGACAGTGGCAGAGACAAACCTGGTCATGTAAAGTTTTACTCCAGTGATGGGAAAACACACTGGGCCAGGATAATGGTTAAAGCTCAATATCTCCTCCTGAGGCACAGGGGGGAGGACAATGACCCTGTGTCTGAACACTGTAGAAAGAAAGTGGAAATGGCTGGAGAGATAGTTCAGCGGTTAAGAGCACTGGCTGCTCTTGCAGAGAAGCCGGGTTCAGTTCCCAGCACTGACATGGTGACTAACCACTGCCTAGTTCTAGGGGATCTGACACCCTCTTCTGGCCGTCTCTCCGACCCCCAGTGCATGGTTTCAATCCCATCACTCGGGAGGCAGAGGGAGATGCATCTCTGAGATTGAAGTCAGCCTGGAGTTCCAGGCCAGCTGGGGCTATAGGAAGATCCTCTCTCAAAAAGACCAAAATAATAACAATAATGTCCAACTGAAAAACATACAAATTACATTCTAGAATGTTCTTGCTGAGCTCCTCAATGGATTGTCTAAGTCCTAGAAATTTATACTGCCGCACTGGAGATGTCAGATCCAAACATGGGAAGAGAAATTTCTGTTATGTTCACATTGCCCACTAGTCCACTATTCCCAGAGATAAACTTCAGGGTATTCAACAGCTCAACCTGAGATCATTTGGTGAAATGAAGACACACTGCTGTGTTTCACAGACCCTTGATGTGAAAATCAATGTTTCAATATCAGGGGTCTCAGCACTGGGGCCAGCCCGGGGGGACCAAGGGGAACTCCACTGTGGGGAGGGGTGAGTAGATGCAGAGTTAAGACACAGACTCTGGGAGTTGGATGGGAAGCAGGCCAAGCGCGTGGTACTGCAAACTCGTTTATTGAATAGGTGCACAAGCTCTTATAGGTCTGGATAGCCAATGACCTTATGGGGTGGGGTCCCAAATATAGTCAATAGTATGCTTGTCCCCAGGTAGGCAGGTACTTTTTAGATGCTGGTCTCACAAACTAGCCAGAGCAGAGCACCACACCCACAGGAGCCATTCCTCTATTTCTCCTAGCAGGTGGCCTGGCTGGTCCACCTTGCATTATGCCCAACATTCCTCTTCTCTATTTATTCTCTGGAGGGCTTGCAGTGATCCTAACCTCTTTTCCAAAGTCAAACAGTAAACCCATGTGTCATCCCAGCCTTGGAAGAAACCCTTACTAGAGAGGAAACTGCCTCTATGAGACATTCTTGCTATCTCCCGTGGTCCCTGGGCCCGAGCCTATGTCTGGACCAGTCAATTGTCAGAAGCTCCAACTTACACAGGTTTGAATGCATCTCCAGGCAAACCCAGAACTACAGATTGACTCAAGAATGAACAAAAAACAAAACCTTTCCCACAGCTCACTGCTCCCTTCCACCCCAAGAGTAGAGTCATAGAAGCCAGACAGCAAGGTGTTAGGATGAGGCCCTGTGAGGATCATGACCTCTTCCACTGGGCTCTGGTGCTTTTGAAACTTCTACCAGGCACTTAACAAAAGAACTGAATGTTCCAGAAAGCAGAATAATGCCTTGAGAATGACATGGAGGTCAAGACTTACTTACATTGGCTCGTGCACAATGACCCATGACCCTGACTTCCAGGGGCCATGGCCATAGCACACATTCTGTCCATTTTACATAACTGTTCCCACAGTTATGGGGAACAGATCTGTCACACCACGCACCCTGGCATGGAAGGATGGAGGACAGGGTCATGATGTTCAACATTTCTCCAAGCCATGGCAAATGTGAGTCTGGTCTCAGGTCACACACACTCTGGGCTGCCTCTCCCCCTCCACCTTAGAGAATCAAGAATCTGCTTAATAGGATCTGAAATTTTCCAGAGTGCCCAAGGCAGGTGGGTGCACCCTAACGCGTGAGCCATTACAGAACAGAGCAGAAACTCCAAGCAAAACAGTCTTGCTTTGTCCTCTAAGAGCCTTGGGTGGAAATCTTGGTGAACTATCTGCTTATTCTAGATTAGAATCAGAAAAATAAAAGGAAGTGGGTTGGTGTCAGATGAAAGGCTCTCTGGCTTTCTCCCTGTCCAGGTGGTGTCTCGTCTCCTTTCAGGCCCAAAGGATCACTCAGCATCAATGGTTACCATAGCCCCATGGAGACTGGCAGCAAGAGGCTGATCCATGGACCCCAGGCAAGGGAATCCATGGGCTTCCAGGCCTCCAGGACAAAGACAAAAGACCAGCTGAATAAATTCTCCCCTGTTGTCCCACAGAGTGCTGATTGCCCAAAATGAACAAATTATAATAATTAAGAACAGTTTCACAAAGCCTTTGACTTAGGCAGAAATCCTTCGTGACTTGCAAAGCCTTGCCTAAATATTAATTAAAAGGTCACACCGGCCACCTGAGCTAAGGTGCGGTCTTCACAGATGTGGAAACCAGCACACAGCACCACCTCTTTCTTCTGTGTCATGAAATAAACTTGGATGTTTTACCACAGATTCTGTGAGGGGCTCAATAGATGGCTTAGCTCTCTAAAAGGGATGGTGAGGGCCTGGAGAGATGGCTCAGTGGTTAGGAGCACTAGGTGCTCTTGCAGAGGACCTGGGTTTGATTCCCAGCACCCCACCCAAATGGTAGCTAACAACCATCTGTAACTCCAGTTCCAGGGGAATCCTATGCCCTCTTCTGCTGGGCATTGTACAACATGGGTGCCACTTACATGCATGCTGGCATTACACTCATATACATAAAATAGGACAAATATTTTAAAAGGGATGGTGAGAAGCTACCAAAACATGTTTTCAAACACATGGGATGTTTGCTGTGGTATTTTACATGAAAATAAGAGGATGGTCTTCACAGTGTGGGGCAAGGCAGGTGTCTGTCTAGGGCAGTCTGTGCCCAAAGCTAAATACCATGGCACTTCCAAGAGCCAGCAGTCTCTGGTGGGATTCAAGATGTACACAGCACAGAGGTCACACTACAAACCATACACAGAGGGCGCATACCACACTGGGGACACGCTGCACACTGCACGCAGCACACGGACAGCACATACCAAACGCATAGCACATAATGTACGCAGAGCACAAACCCCACATAAAGCACTGCCTACCTGACATGCATATCCATTTCTGGAAAAGCAGTGGCTGCGCAGGTCCCTCCCTGCGTTTTTCCCTAGTACATTTCAATACCATTTCCAGATCTTTCTACAAGGAACATTTAATTTTTATGGTATAAGAAAAGATATATGTGCTGATCAAGCTATCTTTCATTTTTAAACTAGAGACTTCTGGAAGTCCTTCCCAGCCCCTGCTTTCTCCAGTCTTTCATGAACAAAGTCGGGGGCTCACTTTTCAACCCTCTGTTCTCGGAATTCTGCAGCTACTACTGTAGTTTCTGGTAAACAGGTAACAGGACCCAGGGGCGTGGCTCTGCCAAGGGGCCACCTGGCTGCAGCTGACCTGTAGAGACTGATGACATCGTAGGTGAACATGTGATGTGAGGCCCAGTCCAGCTTACAAAGCAGGAAGACTGGAGAAGGGGCTCTGGGCTCAGGTGGCCCCACTCAGAACGCAGGGAGGGGCCTGCGCAGCCACTGCTTTTCCAGAAATGGATATGCATGTCAGGTAGGCAGTGTGTGCCTTATGTGGGGTATGTGCTCTGTGTACATTATGTGCTCTGCGTGCAGTGTGCAGCGTGTCGCCGGTGTGGTATGTGCCCTCTGTGTATGGTGTGTAGTGTGACCTCTGTGCTGTGTACTGAGTGCTTCCCTCTCAACCCACCTGGTCTACAATCAAGGCAAGGGGTGGGGAGCCCAGCATCAAGGCATGGCCCTTGACCAATGACATGCTGACCTGCTAGTGGGAGGTGTCACCAGACTTCCTGCCTGAGCACAGCGGTCCGCCTGCAAGCATGCCTCCCACTCACACTGTAACTGTGACAGCCAGCACCAGAGCAGCTGGATATTAGAGGCCAAATGAAACCCCACATGAGCAGTATGTGTGGAGGCGTTTTCCCACCAACAAAATGCCCACGGCACCCCAAAAGAAGTAGCTCCCTCAATCGCCTTTGGGTCTACCCAGAGATGCTCAGGTCACTGCTAGGGAAGAAGCTGGGCAGCCCTGTGTGACTCAACCCATCTTAGCCCAGGCCAACTCTTAACCCCTTTGAGTCCAGGATAGCTCTCAGATCCTCAGCCCAGGCCTACTTTTGATTCCTAGGAACCAAGGCTGAGCATCAGGGGAATCTGGCCCACAAAGGCACTTCTGTGCATTTGTTAAGAACAGCAGCCTTGGCTTGTTTCTGGGGTTTCCTCTGCAGAGCACCCAGATGAGTGTGATTTTTTCCTGTGGATGTAGGAGTTTCAGCCACACCCTGCCCTGGGCTTGCAGAACTGTGGCGGGTTACAAAGATCCTTGCACAAAAGGCTTAAGAGGCTTCATCCACACAGCCGTGCAGTAACTTCAGTGAAGATCTGCAAAGGCTCTGAGCCCAGGGGAGCGGGGCAGGACTGAGGGAGCAAGGGGATGGCGGCCCCGAGGGACCCATCCCGATGAGCGAAGAGCTGTTCTGCCTGAATTGCTGTGTGATCCCTCAAAAGCCCACTGCCCACCCAGCTGGGGTGGAATGCAAGCCTTGCTCTGAGCTCACTCTGAGGCCCCCGCTTCCCCTCACTTCCTCCCAGGTGGCCCCATTCTTCGGCTGCACCGTCCTTCCCCAGGATCTGCTGGCACCCCTCTCCAGCTCATCCATGGCATTTCTGTGTGATGCTATGGCTTTACTTTAGTATGCGTGCCTGGGAGCTATGACCCAGGAAGCATCCTGACCTACACGTGAACCTGTCCCCTAGAAAAGCAATGGTTGATCCTGTTAGGAAGGAGGCCAGCTCTGGGAGGGACTGACAAACTGGTCCCCAAAGACAGAATGGTGGGCCAGACCAAGACCTGAAACAGCATAAAGGGTGATACTGACTGGCAGTCAAGATATAAACATAGAGGCCGTGATTGCCTCAAGATAGACTGGTTCAGGATCCTAAACATGATGTAAGGACAATGGGTGATGGTGGTCCACGCTAGCTAGGTCTCCTTAAAGCAACTTCAAGACCCCCTCTGCCAGGGAACACACCAATCCCATGATCCTCTCTGCTTTGTACTCACCCTATCAAATGGGTAAATGGATCCCAGGCTCAAATCCGTGTCTAGCCACCAGATGTCCAAGCCCATTCAGTTACCAGGGAAGCAGGTCAGTAACAGCATCTATTGCTCTTAGTCCCATAGATGGGTGGCTCTTCATCCCAAATGTACCGCCAGGGCAAAGCTCTGGGAATCCTGGCGACTTGGATTCCTGCTCATGTTCTGGTTCTCTCTATAGTGTGACATACAGTCCAGCCTCCACTGCTACATTTATAAACTGTCAATGGCTAGACCTAGTAATCCTAGGTATTTGTGAGTTTGAGGCAAACTCAGGCATCTGATGTAATGCGGAAGTAAGGCTGCGTGTTTGGGGATGGGACCCGCAGACCAGGCATTTGTAGACTTTCCTCTCTGCCAGGTTCTTGTGTTGTGGCACGAAGAATAAGGCACACAGGAGGAATGAAGCAAGGTCGTTTTGTTAAGTGAAGGAGAAAGCTGTCAGAGGCCAGGTCAGGAGCAGCCGAGATGGGCTCCTCACAAAGAGGCTGAGTCTGGGTATTTTAATAGGCTCATGTGGGCTCTGACTGCTGAGTATATGCAAAATAGGGGAAAGTCTAGGACCTATCAGGAAAGCCCAAACTAATGAAGACCAGTGGCCCCATCCCCTCTGCCCCTCCATCAATGTTCTGGTGGATATGAGCGGGAAAACTGAGGAAGCGGGTGAAAGTTGAAACACGGTGTCTGAGTTTCTGGTTTCCAGCTCTAGTCACAGCCTGGGGTCCCTCCTAGCTCAATCACAGGTTCCTAATCCAGGATTCCCACAGGGTCCCTCCTGGGTTGCTAGTCCAAACCTCTTTGCCTCAGCCAGCAAGAGCCCATAGTACCTAGAGGGCGCAGTCCTCTGAGACGTTCAAGACTGCCCAGTGTGCCTCGAAGTCATGTTAACAATAGGAAAACAGCTCCTTTTGAAGGGGCATGCTCTCAGGAGTGTGAGCCCAGAGCTAAGAGTCAGAAATGCCGATGGACCTGAGCTCCATCCCCAGCACCACAAAAACCTATTGTGGGTGCACACCTGTAATACCAGCACTTAGGTGGTGGAGACAAGAGACTCAGAAATTCAAGGTCATCCTTGGTTCCACAGCCAGTTCCAGGACAGCCTGAGATACGTGATGTGGTGGTTTGAAAGAGACTGTTTCCCCTAGACTCCAAGTATCTGAACATTTCGTTCCCAGTTGGTGTTACCACTTGGGGAGGTTTCAGAGGTATGGCCTTGCTGAAGGAAGTACGTCACTGGGGGTGGGCTGTAGTTTCCCTCCCTGCTTCTTGTCTGTGAAGATGAGAGCACTCGGCTCTCTGCTCTGGCAGCCTCCTTCCTCCATCACGGACTCTCATCCCTCCAGAGCCTTAAGCCAAAAACTCTTCCTTCCAGAAGCTGCTTTTGGTCCTGGTGTTTATTTCAACAGAAGAGTAACTAATATCCACGAGACCCTGTCTCAATTTAATAAACTAAAAAATAAATTATCCAAAGGAATGAGTCAGCTCAAACTCCTGGCAAACCGTGTCCACGAAGATGTCCACACACAGAAGTCATCACTGTTAGCATCTGTATTCTAAGGGTTTTAACGTTTCAACAGTTTATTTTGCAATTCTTTAAATTTTTTTATTTTATTTCTATGAGTGTTTACCTGCATGTAAGTGCACCCATGTCATGTAGTGCCCACAGAGGTCAGAAAAGGGCATCAGATCCCCTGAATTGGAGTTACAAAAGGCTGTTGGCTGCCATGTGGGTACTGGGAACTGAACCCCAGTTCTTTGCAAGAGCAGTCTTGAACGTCTCAGAGGACTGCGCCCTCTAGGTACTATGAGTTTTCGCTGACTGAGGCAAAGAGGTTTAGACTACGGAGAGACCCTGTGGGAATCCTGGATAAGGAACCTGTGATTGAGGTAGGAGGAACCCCAGGTTGTGACCAGTGTTCTTCATGGAGCCCTCTCTCCAACCCCTTATTTTGTAATTCTTTTCTTATGAGTATTAGAAATAAGAAAAAAGGTCTTTCAGAATTAAGAAAAATAATAAATTTTGTAGAGACCTTAAGAGCAGTAACTGCCACTTCCTGTTCTTGGCCCACGGACCGACAAACACTTCACCAGTAAAGCAAGTTTCCTTCTTCATTGGATTCTGAAGCCCTCATTGATCCCAGGAAGCACCATGCTTGGGGGAGGCTCTGTTAGGAAATCCCCGTCACCCTCCTGAAGGAGGCTGTCCTTGGCTCTCCAGTTCCACGTAGGACACGCCTCTGTGCATGTCTTTCCCAGCAGGATGCCAACAACCACCCCCTTGAGGACCTGTTCTGGGCAGTGTGGGCTGGTCCTTCCTGCTCTCTTCCCGGCTGGCCTGTTGTCATGGTGCTCTGAGGTCAGAGGCCACAGCACAGAGAGGAAAACCACTGGTCACACCCCTGTCCGGTATGTGCCGAACATCACTTGCCCTCCCATCACCTCTGCAGACATCACAGCCTCACATTCTTTTTGCAAAGGAAACATGCACAAAGGGCCACGCTCTCCAGGAGAAGAGCCTAGGGATCCCTCCAGTGACTGTCACCTAGTGACCATCACCCAGTGACTAACACCCAGCTCCTAGAGCCACGTGCAGGTGACAGGGACGGACCTGCCCTCGCCACCTGACTGCCTTCCCGCCTCTCCCATTACCCACCTGCCCAATGGCCACCTGCAGCCCTCCCTCACTTCTCTTGGACTCTGGCAGTGCCCTTCCTGGTCTCCCTGTCCCCTTGAGGCGCTGATGATCTCTAACTAGGTGAGCTGCGCACCCCAGTTGATGAATGGTGCATGCGTGATGGTCTCCCGTGGCTGTTACTTCGTCATAAAAGATTAAGTGGGAACTTAGCTACAGTGAGGATGACGTTGAACAAAATCAGGCAGCCTAGGCTATGACAGCCCCATAGACAGATTCAGCTTATGGTTGCCTGAGGCTGGGGCCAGGGAATGGGAGGGTTGGGGTGACTGTGCATGGGTGAGGAGTTTCCTCTGAGGAGGTGTGACTGTTCTAGAGCTGGATCTTAGTGATGGTTGTACACTGTTAACAATGCTAAAACCCATCAAACCCACTGAATTGTACATGGAGAATTAGACAATCCATGCCTTCCACCTCAATATTTTAAAGTCAATGTCAGATTGAAACCTGTCAGTCCTGGGCTCCTCCCTCAGTCTAAAGCCCTATTGTGACCTACAAAGCCCTTTGTTCTCTCTTCTGGCCACGATCTGTGACATCTCTGCCCATGGCTCTGTGGCCATACTGGTCTCCTACTGACCCTGTCCACCACTGTCTCAGGACCTTGCCACGTGCCACTGCCTGTGGGGGGCATATCTCCCGGGTTCCCTCTCTCATTGGGTCTCCTCTCAAATGTCACTTCCCGCCCGCTTCCAGAAGGGGAGGCAGCTGGCCACACTGCATCCACAGAAAGCAGAGAGAGCTGAGTGCTGGTGCTCAGCTCGCTCTCTCCTCTGTACAGAGACTGGGACCCCGGTCCATGGAATGGTATCTCCCACATTTAAGGGTCAGTCTTTCCACCTCAATTAAACAAATCTAGAAACTCCCTCAGGCATGCCCAAGGTGTTTCTAGATCCTGTCTGGTTGACAGCTGATATAAATCACACTTGAGCCAATAAGGCATGCCGTCCACCCATCCAGGGCTCCCACGGGACACTTGTAGTGCGGCCTCCTGGCACAGGGCTTCTCTTCCCCAGGATCCTCAGTGAGGTCCACAGCACAGGGATCCTACCCCAGCACAGGTCTGGGGGACCACTGCAGACCCTCACTCACCTGATCCCTTTTGCCTCCCCAGCCCCAATGCTGCCCCTGCTGGCCAACTCGTATACTGCACTCTGTACCCTTTGCTCTCGGACGACTGTAACATGCGCTGACAGACACCGAGCTTTGTAAGCCAACGCCGTCTGTCACCACTACTGCTCTCAAAGGCAAGCAAGTTTCTGAAAACAGCAGCTAGAAATAATTTCAAAGTTACTGAAAAGTTGACAAAATAGTACAGAAATGTTGGGTGTGGTGGTGTGCACCTTTAATCCCTGGCCTTGGGAGGCAGAGGCAGGTGGATCTCCCTAAGATCAAAGCCATTGGTCCATAAGTGATTTCCTGCCTGAATCCTGTCAAAATAATAATCAATAATAATAATAATAATGCAGAATTTAAGAAAATAAAAGTACTTAGATCATTCAATTTTTAAAAACTGTTAACATCAGTGTAATAACACAATTTTAAATTTACTTTCATTCATACATCTGCACCTGTGCAGATGTGTGAGTGTAAGTGCAGCGCCCTCAGAAGCCAGAAGAGGGCATCAGACCCTTGATCTCCTGGAGCTGACGTTTTAGAGCCACCCAACATAGGTGCTGGGAACTGAACTCAGGTTCTCTAGAATTGTTGAGCCTCTTCTCCAGCCCCAGAAACCCAGTTTATCACAATATATACATGTACATTTACAAAGCACAGAGACAGCAACACACAACACACACACACACACACACACACACACACACATGATCTTTCTGAACCATGTGGGAGCAGGCTATGGCATTATGGTACTTTTACACATGAGTATTTCAAGAATACTTTCTTTTTTGGTTTTTGTTATTCCCGTTTTATTTTGTTTTGTTCTTTGAGACAGGATCGCACTATATGTCCCTGACTGGTCAGGAACTTGCTATACAGATCAGGTAGATCAGGCTGGCCTCAAACTCAGGGATGCATCTGTTTCTGCCTCCTGAGTGCTAGGATTAAAGGTGTGGGCCACTCTCTGAAATAGTAATTTCTTAAAACTGCAGATCATCCCCTGCAGATCCATAATAAATACAGCAGAATTCAGAAGACTTCACATGAAGAGAACTCTCGTCTGACCTCTCGTCCACACTCTGCTTTCACCAGTGATCTGCACGAAGTCCTCTGTAGAATTCCGGGGTCTGGTCCAGGACCAGGTGTCATCACTCCTGGTCATCCCTCTCTTTTGCCTCGATCTCCTCTCAAGTAGTACTCCACTTTCTTTGCCTTCTAAGGTGTTTGTGGAAGGTAGACCAGTTGTTTAGAAGAACATCTCTCACCATCTGGGACTAACAGATGTGTCCTCTTTAGATTCTGGCACACATGGCCCAGCTGGACACTTCATGGAGTTCTGTGTTCTTCCTAGGCTGTCACATCAAAGCCTCAGTGCCCACCCCACTGAGCTGGGAATTCGCTTAGATCACGCAGAGGCCTTGCCCAGCTTTTTAATCATCCCTCCTCCCCCACAGTCCTCTATATGACCAGTATGAAAGTACCTAGCTTCTTATTACATGAGCAAACAGCACCATACATACATATTACACACACATGTGCACATACATGCACATACAAGTATGTGTACACAGACATATGTGTACGTAAACACATCTACATGTGTGCATACATATATGCATCCGTATATGCACATATGTACATGCAACACATACATACACGTGCATTCATAAACATGTGCCTACACATATATTACATGTATATAAATACGTCATATATACACATAAAAAGCTGAAGTCTGGCCCTGTCATCTACTGAACTCAGATCCCTTGCTGTGTGTGACCTTCAGAGGGTGAGTGATTTGGAAACTTAGACTGCAGTGGTCAGAGCTGGCACACATGGGGGCGGTTCATCCCCAAACACACATGGAGGTCCAGCAAAAATATTGAACAAAGCAAAGCAAGAAATTCCAAACTTCAAGAGGAAAAAAAAAATTAATCGAAGGGCTCTGGTGAAACCCAAACCTGTTCCACATCACTCTGGCAAGATTCAAAACCTGGACCTGGATCTTCCTCAGGCCCATCCTCCCCAGCCCTGGGTGGATTTCGGCTTCTGAGACATTGACATTTGTTTGGTTAACCCCAGAGGTAACCCTTTGTCTAGGGGTATCGTTGAGTTCATTTTATCAGTTGACAAAAGAATAAAAGGGCAGGAACAATCTCAGACCAGCAAAGAGCAACAGTCAAACTTCTGTCGAATTATAAAGAATCACACGTGTACACACTTTCCGACAGAAAGATGAAGCTCTCCACAGTGGAGAGGAGCCCAGAACCCAATCCACTGTCCCCCAGGAGAATCTGGGTTATAAGGGTTTTAGTGGCGTCCCTTCCCTAATTTTGGATTGGTCGACTTAAACCAAGAAGTGGATGCCAACAGGCTCATGGCTCCGAATGACGAGGTGTTTGGGTCTACGTGACTCTAAGCAGGTCAATTGAAGGGGTCCTGTTGGAATTAAAATAAGGCCTTCCTGGCAAAGACCAAGAAGAACCAGACAGGGTGCCATCTTTATAACTTTTCATTGACCGTGTCAGGGTCCCTTCCACCTTCATAAAGAAAGCATAGGCGTCTGAAACTGCAAACACTTTCAGGTACTGTCTTAGTTTGCCTTCTTCAACCGCTGTGATAAAAACACTGCCAGAGCCATCTTGGGGAGGAAAGGCTTATTTTATCCTGCATCTCCCAGGTAACAGCTCATCGCTGAGGAAAGCCAAGGAAGGAACTCAGGATAGGAACCTGGAGCACAGACCACGGAGGAACATTGCTTACTGGCTTGCTCCCCTGGCCCATGCCAAGCCTGCTTTCTTATACAAGACTACCGACCCAGGGGTATCGCCCACAGTGAGCTCCCACATCACTCAGCAATCAAAATGCCCTACAGACATGGCCACAGACCAACCTAATGAAGGAAATTCCTGAACTGAGGCTGCTTCTACCCAGGTGTGTCAAGTTGACACCTGAAGCTATCAGGACCATCGACCCCTTTTCAACTTGACACACAAACACATCACTATTAAACCATAACCGTTCCATTTCTTGTCCCAAAGATCTCGTTAATATTAATATCACAACATAAGACAGTACAGCTTTAAAAGTCCCACAGTCCTTAAAAATTCAAACACTTTAAAACTTCAAAACTTCTTTTAAAAATATCTTAACTCTGGGCGCCTGTAAAATCGAAAACAAATATTGTCTTACTTCAAAAGGAAAGAATAAGGCACATCTAAGCAAAACCCAAGTCCAGCAAAGTAGCTCAAGGCTGGACATCGGGGATTCACTCACGATCTTCTGGGCTCCGAAGGGCTTGGGCAGCTCCACTTCTCTGCTCTGCTGTCCACAGCTCACACAGCTCATCTCGTAGGTGCAGAGCAGCTCCCCTCCGTGCTTGCCGCTGCCCTTGGTGGTCATCCCACGGTCCTGGCACCTCCAATATGCTGGGGTCTCCATTGCAACTGAGGCCGCACTTTCACCAACAGCCTCTTCAGGCCTCACACGATGCCAAGCTTCAGATCCTCTCTATGACTCCCCTCACGCCTTCAAAACCAGTACCACGTAGGAGATTCCTACACATTACCAGTCCTTCTAGCTTGAGATGGAGTCTCAGGCCCTGTTCTGGACCACAGCTTCTGTGTACTGACATTGAGGAAATACTTCCCAGAAGATTTTACTGCAATGATGCTGGTCTCTTAATCACAGTTCATCTTTCAGCCCCAGTAAACCTAAGGTTTCACTTCCGTGGTACTAGTCTCATTAATCGGAGCTGATGGTTCAGCCCCAGTCGACCAGGAACCACAGATTCCAATTCAAAGTATCACACATAGCCTTACAGTCTTTGCTTCCCTTGAAACCCACAAGCCGAGCCTCGATCGTCTGCATTTCTCCAAGCTCTCACAGAACAAGTCACTAAGCTTCAAGCATCTTTCCAGTCCAGAGCTCCCCAAACTTCTGCAATCCTCGCAGACATGTATGGTCAGATCTATCACCGAAATATCCCACAATCTGGGTACCAGTTTTTGACTTAGTTTGTCTTTAGTTGCTGTGATGAAAACACTGACGAACTTGGGGTCCCGGTCCACCACTGAGGGGAGTCAGGGCAGGAACTTGGGCACAGATCACGAAGGTATACTGCTTACTAGCTTGCTCCTCTGAGGGAGCTCAGCTGCTTTCTATATAATGCAGGACTACCTGCCCCGGAGTAGCACGGCCCACAGTGGGCTGAGCCCTCCCACATCACTCATCAGTGCCCCACAGACATGGCCACAGGTCAATCCAATGGAGGACATCACTCACTTGAGGCTCCCTCTAACCAGGTGTGTCAAGTTGACAACTAAAGCCTTCCAGCATAAGTGAGTAAGTAAATATTTCCTTAGTGTATTCTTCAGAGTTTATGCTTGCACAAGGAAAATGGGCTACCTCCCCAGGCACCTGATAGAGCACAGTCAGGGTCTACTTTCTGCAGACCCAAAACAGCACCCACCTGTCCATGCAAAACTACAGAGCTGGATCTGGCCAAATGGGCCTCCCTTACATGGAGCTGTTTCCATGGCTCCCCAGCCTTCCATAGGCTCACAGGCAACTACTCACCCCAGGGAGACACGAGGTAGTCATGGAGGGTCGTATGATTAAATCAGTGCCCCCGAGCAAGCAGGTGCCCTTTCTAGAAAACCACTCCAATGAGTGCTTTGGAAATTAAATGCAATTCAATAGTAGCAAGCTTCTGTTTGAAAAATACCTCAACCTGATAGGTTTGACTTAGTTAAGAGGAGACCCCTGTCAAGGTTGGAGGGGACGTGGTAGAATTCTAGCAGCAGGGCCCTGTGGTGAGTGCGTGGCGGGTGCATCATTTGGGGCTTGTTGCAAAATGGACGCACACTGCCCTCCTTTCAATGATGAAGGCGTGGAGTCTGGGAAGATACAGTGCATTGGGCCGAGAGGGCCTGCTGGGGGACGACAGGGTCCTGGGGCTGAGGGACTGCAGTGCCCGGGCAGCCGGCCAGGGGTGAGAATCTCGAGCTGCCCTTTGCTTGCTGTGCTCCAACCAGACGGATTCTGAGGCAGAGGAGCCACATTTGAGGGAGCAGAAGCTGAACCATGAACCTGGTAAATTTTCATTTTTCTTTTACCAGATACCAATCCTTTTCTTCCTTTTGATTTCTAGCTATCTCTAAAACCCATCCTTACCCACATGTGTACGTGTGTGTCCGTGTGGGGTGCATATGTGTGGATGTACATGTGTGCACATGGAGGCCAGAAGTGTTGGATGTGTTCCTAGATGTCTTCTCCACTTTGCTCTTTATAATTTGTTTGGGTTTTGGTTTTGGTTTTGGGTTGTTTTTTTTTTGGAGATAGGGTCTCCCGGGAGCCCCAGCTGATCTGGAACTTGCTATGTAGACCAGGCTGGCCCCCATGTGACAGATCTGCCTGCCTCTGCCTCCCGAGTACTAGAACTAAAGGCTTATGTAGCCACTCCTGGCCTCCACCTTATTTTTGGAGACAAGGTCCCTCACTGAACCTGGAGCTAACCAATTCACCGAGGCCGGCTAGCTGGCAAGTCTCAGGGATTCCCTGTCTCTGCCTCTCCAGTGCGGGGATTACCAGGCAGTTGCCTCCATGCCCAGCTTTTTGTGTGTGTGCAGGGGACCTGAACTCAGGTCCTCATGCTAGTGCTGCAAGCCCTGTACTGACTGAGCCATCTCCCCAGTTCCTCACCACTGACATCTGTGTTTAAAAAGCCTCTTGTGGGCCGAGCATGGTAGCACATACCTTTAGTCCCAGCACTCAGGAGGCAGAGGCAAGAGGATGTCTGTGACCAGCCTGGACAACATAGCAAGTTCCAGAACAGCTGGGGCTATAGGCAGACCCTGTCTCAAAAAAGACAAAAAAAAAAAAAAAAAAATCCTGCCTCTTGCTTCTTTATCTTCTGTGAACAGAGAGCATATCAGGGTCTCCCAGTCCATCATGTGACCCTGAGGAAGCTGAGCACCCTCCTTCCCAGGGGGCCTGGGTGAGGAATCTGGGACTCAACCTAGTAAGTTTTCGCAGTTGGCTTCTCTCCCATGAAGCATCCACCATACAAGAAAAGCTTCCAAAGAAAGCAATTAAAATTCCACCCTCCATCCAAAAGTTCCGAACACTTGAGCTCTTATGCTCCCTTCCAAAACCGGAGCCAAACCTGAAACACTGGTCAAGAAAGGTCGCTTTGCTGAGCCACAGGCTCAAGACTTGGGACCCGGCCTTTCTGTGTTTAGTATAGCTGTGTGGTCTCAAAGTCTGACATTTGTCAAAACTGAAATTCCATTAGGCCAGCAGTAGGACTGGCTGCCCACTTTGCCGGGCTGGTCTCAGACTAGAGAATGAAGGGGCTCGTTGGAAAGGAAAGGACTAGGTGGCTTTCCATCTGGACTGGATTTACTGGGGATTATTTTTAACTGTATTTAATGTTTGAACGGTAACGAATCTGTGATCAAACAGTGTAAGAAAAGTCTGTACATGAGAAGGGCCCTTCTTCTCCGTGGCTCCCCCCAGGCCTACTTCCTGCCGATAGGTTTCCACTCTAGAAAGAAGGTTTTACATTCTTCAGACATGATTATGTAAATTTTCATAATATTATATAAATACAAAAGCAATTGGATATTCTCACCGCTCCTTTCTCTGCAGAGAGTGGTATGCTGCAAACCCTGCTGACAGCTTTACTTTTTAATTTAGTCCACTTCTTGGAAATCTGTCCCCATCTGACATCAAAAACATACCCCTTATTGGTCTTGCCCTATTCCAGTCCATTGTACAGAGTCCCCTATTTTGGTTTTTTTTTTTTTTTTTTTTTGAGAGGATTTTACTTTGTGCACCAGGGTGGCCTAGAACTCACAATGTACCCCATGCTGGCTTTGAAGTCATAGCAATCCCCCTGCCTCAGCCTCCCTAGTGCTGGGATTACAGGAATGAGCTATCATGCCCAGCTTAGCTGTCTTCTCTTAGGGGGCGATTGTTACCAACATCTTGCAATTGTAAACTTACCTCAGTCTGTTTTCCAAACAACTCGTGTTCACCAGCTCCCACTGCAGCAGCAGAGGCATAAAATGGAGGTGAAGGGCTGAGGAGATGGCTCAGGCAGTAAGGTGCTTGCTCTGTAAGCATAAGGAACTGAGTTCAGTCCCCAGCACCCACTTATACAGCTGGACTTGGAGGTGTGCCCCTGAATCCCAGCAGAAAGAAAGAGCGGCAGGAGGGTCCTGGGGGCTCACTTACTAGCTCGTCCAGTCAGTAAGCTCCAGGCTCAGAAAAAGGGCCCCGTTTAAAAACAAACAAACAACATGGAGAGCAATCAAGACATCCGGGTCCAGAAAGATGGCTCAGCCGTTAAGAGCATGGCTGCTCTTACGGAGGGCCCAAGTTTGATTTTCAGCACCCACATGGTGGCTAACAATTCCAGTTCCAGGGGATCCAATGCCCTTTTCTGACCTCTGTAGGCATTTCATGACATGGGAGCACTTACATACATACAGGCAATATACTCATACACATAAAATATTATAAATATTATATTTAAATATGATATATTTGATAATATATAAATATGTTATAAATATTATAAATAAAATATTAAAAAAAGAAAGTCAGCCAGGTGTTGGAGTTTGCACCTTTAACCCTCAGGAGGCAGAGGCAGGTGAATCTCTGTAAAATCATGGCCAATGCTGTCCACATAGTGACTCCCAGGTGGTCTGGCTAGGAAAACTCTGTCGAAAGAAAAAAAAGGAAGGAAGGAAGGAAGGAAGGAAGGAAGGAAAGAAAGAAAGAAAGAAAGAAAGAAAGAAAGAAAGAAAGAAAGAAAGAAGAGAGGGAGGGAGGGAAGGAAGGAACGGAGGCAATATCAACCTCTAGACCCCACATGCATATGCACACATGCACCCTTTACACACATATGTACACACAAACACATTCACACAAAATAGAGAATAAATAAACCACACACAACTCCCTGGGGCTCCTGTAAGCAGAGTCTCAGCAATGAGAAATGCCCCTCCTTTCACTGTATGGACGTTTAGAGCTGAAGACTGCCCCTGTCCACTTGAAGGATTTCTGGAAATCTTTCTGATAATTTGCCTCCAGTCCAATGGTACACACACACACACACACACACACACACAAAAAAAAAAAAAAAAAAAAAAAACTTTATTCCCAGTAGACAAGAGTGGGCAGGTACCACAGATTACAAGATTGAGGCTATCTATTAGGACAATTAAAGCGCCCACCAGAACTCTTGCATTTCCACTGGCGTCATTCATTTTATTGAAACCCTTTGTGACTTCAAAAAATTTAAAGGTTTGCAAAAGATAAAGTGATTTTAGCCTGAAGAAGCACCCGACCACATGTCCACCCGTAGGAAATGCTAGGTTAGCCATAACTAAGGAGCAGTCGACTCCCCACACGCACTGCACTGACAAAAACAAGAAATTCCAGCAAGTTCTAAAAGAAAGATCAGCCCCTGCCATCCCCAGAGCTTCCCTCCGGCCCCAGCTTCTCTTGGCGCTAGAACCCATCCCTGAGGCCTCAGCCCTGGACCTAGCCATGGTCTAGACCAACATGTGCCTCCAGCATCAAACCCTAGGGACTTCCAGAACACCTTCAGAAAGGGCCCCAGGAGAATGTTCCCCGGAAGGATGGTTTACTAGGGATGCTCAGTCAAATACCAGAAACAGAGATGGCAGTTACTTGTGGGGGAGGGGCGGCAGGAGACATGACTCCGTGGCAAAGCACTTGCCAAATAAGCATGAGAGCTTGAGTTCAATCCCTAGTACCCATGGCAAAAACCAGGTCACAATGTGCATCTCTAACCCCCAAACTGGGGAAGCAGAAACAGGACGATCCTCTGTGTTGCTGACCAGAGAATCTAGCTAGATCAGTGAGCTCTAGGCTGAGTGAGAAGCCCCCTCAAAAAAATTAATTAGGTGGAGAGAAATTGGAGAAGTCATTTTGCTGGTTAATTTTTGTCAACTTGGACGCAAACTAGAGTCACCATGGAAGAAGGACCTCAGCTGAGGAATTTCCTCCATCAGACTGGGCTGTAGTTGTCTAGGGGACATTTTCGCGATTGCTAATTGATGGAGGAGGGCTCAGCCCACTGTGGGCCGGGCCATCCCTGGGCAGCTGGGCCTGGGCTGTGTAAGAAAAGCAGCTGAGCCAGCCGGGGGAGCCAGCCAGGGGAGCCAGCCGGGGGAGCCAGCCGGGGGAGCCAGCCGATCAGCAGCGCTCCTCCATGGTCTCTGCTTCAGCTCCTACCTTGAGCTCCTATCATGGCCTCCCTCAGTGATGGACTGTAAAATGTAAAATGACGTAAGCCCTGTCCTCCCCAAGTTGCTTTTGGTTAATGTTTTATCACAGCAACAGACAGCAAACTAGGACAGCACCTGAGTCCTACATCTGACCTGCATAGGCATGCACATACCCGTACATGTATACCCACATACACTCATGTTCACACAAACACATAAAAAAGGGTTATTGCGGGGCTGGAGAGATGGTGCAGTGGTTAAGAGCACTGACTGCTCTTGAAGAAAACTCAGGTTCAGTTCCAGCCCCCACACAGTGGCTAACAACCATCTGTAACTGACACCTTGTTCTAACCTCCACAGGCATTGCACAAAATGGGTGCACTTACATACATGCAGGCAATACATTCATACACATAAAATTAAAAATAATAAATGTTTTAAAGATTCATTAGGAGCTGGAGAGATGGCTCAGCAGTTAAGAGCACTGGCCACTCTTGCAGAGAACCCTAATTCAATTTCTAGCACCCATATGGTGGCTAACAACCATCTGTAACTCCAGTTCCAGGGGATCTGACACCCTCTTCTGACCTCCACAGACACTGCATGACATGTGTGCACCTACCTACATGCAGGCATAACACTCATACACATTCAAATAAATAAATAAATAAATAAATAAGAACCATTAGATTGTAAGACAAGCAATGTGGTAAGCAGACAGTTCCTCAGCAGGAACAACTGCAGAGGGTCCCCGTGTTGAGCCTGCACCTCTGCCCTACAGGTGTGATGGCTAATTTTAAATGTCAACTTGATTAGGCCATAATAATCCTAAGTATTTGGTGAAGTATTATTCTTGAAATGTGTGAGTGTTTGAGTATTTACTTAGTCTTTGGATTGGTAGATTAAGTAAAGTCAATTATCTTCCCCAATATGACCTCACCTCATTCAGTCAAAGACCTGAATTGAACTAAAAGGCAGACCCTACAAAAACAAGGACAAGTTCCCATCTGCTGACGTCTTCAAGCTAGGTTCTTTTTTTTCTTGGCCTGGAACCTGGACTATATCGCTGGTTCTCCTGGGTCTCCATCTGCCCATCAGAGATTAGGACTTCTCAGCCCCCATAAACAGGTGAGCCAACTTCTTACAACGAATCTCTTTGTCTGTGAAGCATATTACATGTGTGTGTATAATATTGCTTGCATTAGGCACCTCAAATATAATTGGTTGTGTGTCCCTGGATCCCCCTGACTAATACACAGCAGATTCATTCGGGCTTTGATGGCTGGTGACATTGGTGAAGATTCCTTTAGTGGAGCTATTTCACTCAAGTTGTTTGGGAAGACCATCTCAAGCTCATTCACCAAGACAAGTTCCTCTAGGCACCCCGTATTAGGATCATTAGGGGACATAGCTTCCAAGAAGAACTACTTCAGGAGCCAAGTAGTAAGCAAGGATTGTCATCTGATTAGTATCTGAGACATGCTGGTATTCCAATCACCAGAGCCAGCTGCTGCCTGTGAGCACCTGAGCACATTACCCCACAATGTTCAGTTATGTAAGTCCTCATAGCAGCCTGAGTGGAAACCCTCCAGGAAGAGTCAAGACACAGGTGGGGAAAGCTCATCTTTGGACTCCTGCTGAGGAGCTCTAAGAGGCATATCACATCCTGAGAACCCTCCCAGATGTCTGCCTGATCTGCTAGCATCTGCTCTAGAAACCACTAACAACTTGTCTTTTAAACCTAGCCTTAGCTTGCAGGTAGTTTGGGGGTTTTGTTTTATTGAATGGGTTTGTTTTTCTTTTCTTTTTTCTTGGCTTCTCTCCCACTATTTTATGCAGACAGTATTATTTTTCAGTTCCTGAGCTGTATATACTGTGTCTCAGTTTTACACCATTTTCCATACTGGAAATACAGATTATAAAGAGACTTTCTGAGAGTTCTAATTCATTTGGTGCATCCTTTTTGCAGATTAGACTGTAAATCTGCATCCTAGACCACTGGCTTTGTGTGTAAACATTGTGCCTGTGTGTGAAGATGTAAAGATTCCATCCATGGAGAACATTTGTAAAGGATAAAAGTCCCAAGACTTTGGGTGACTGTGTTATGTGATGGCGAGCCATGGTGGCTTTGATCAATCTTACGGTAGATGTAGGTCACCGTTGTGGCATTTTGGGCAGCCTTGGTTTATAATTACCAGCTCCAGTGAAACATTTCACATTTTAACCTATTTTTTTCCATTTCTGGGGATTGAATCCAGGACCTTCCACATGCTAGGCAGTCGCTCTGCCTCTCACTGTATTCCCAAGCCTCTTTTACCTTTTTCTTTTAGAAAAGTTCTCACTAAGTTGCCCAGACTGGCTTAGAACTCACTGCAACTCAAGCAGGCCTTGAACTTGCGATCCTCCTACCTCAATCTCCCAAGTATCTGAGGTTACAGGCCTGCACCACCAGGTCTGACTTGACCCATTTCTTTATAAATCCATTAACAATCATACTCATGTGACGTCATTAATGTCCCTGAGTCCCTTTGTTTGCAAACATGGAAGACCACTGCCTATTTAATTGTGTGAAAGGTCTTATTAAGTATTGTGTTTTACCTGTTTTGAAAATAAATCTCCTTTTGAAAATGTCAATAATGTCTTTTTTTCTTTTTCCATAAATCATATGGGTATGTGTGGTGGGCACATATGTATGTGTATTTTTGCACGTGGTGCGGGTACATGTGAGTGTACATGTGTATGTATGTGCATGCATGTGAAGGCCTGAGGTTGATATCAAGAATCATCCTCAATCAGTCTTTCTCCTTATTCATTGAGCAGGATCTCTCAGTCAAACTTAGAGCTCACTGATAAGGCTAGTGTTGCTCTGGGGATTCCCTGTCTGCCTTCCAAGGCTAGAATTACAGATGGCTGCAACATCTGTCTGGCATTTACCTGGGTTCCTGGGGATCCAAAGTCTGGTCCCCATTTTTGCCATCAGTAAGCACTCTAGCCATTGTAAATCTCTTTTAAGTGATTTTTCTACTTTTTCACAATTGTTTCAGATCCTTTGGGACCTCAGTACTGGGATCATAGCTCTGAAGGTTGCATCTACAGGAATCTACAGTTCCAAAAAACACCTTCCCCACAGCTAGCTGCTTTCTGTGATGGTTAGCGTTCATTGTCAGCTTGAGAGACTCCAGAACACCCACAGAAGGGCCTTTGGGCATGCCTGTGAGAGAGTATCTTAACTACTTTGCGTGAGGTGGGAAGGCCGTCTTCTCGGAGGGCTGGATGCTCCCCTCAGAGGGGATGGACGGACAGAGTGGAACGGCGCTAGCGTGCACGTATTCGCTGCTCTCCCTTCCTGTCACGGGTGCCCAGTGCCCAGATGCCTCCAGCTCCTGCCGCTGTGACTTGGACCCTTGACCTCTGAGCCAGAGGAAACGCCTTCTCCCTTAACACGCTTCTGTGAGACCCACAGCAGCAGGAGAAGAAACTAGAACACCTTCTAGTGTGGGCCATTGAGGACTCCATCACTCCCTCAAAATGTTGGGGGGCCTCTTCACCCTCACAGGTTCCCAAGGACAGCAGCAGCAGCAGCAGTCAAGATGTGGGGCTAAGCCAAGCTGTTTGCAACCTGCTCAGGAGACTCTACAGAAGCCCTCGGGTAAAGAGGAGTGTACACCTGCTGCTCACCCATGTTTTCACCCCTTGGGACACTTTCTTAGTGGCCAGCTTCTCTGCACCTATTTAACAGCCTGCAGGGGGAGTTGGTGTCACTAAAACTCCTTCTGGGAGGCATAACTAACGCCCATCGCCTCCTCCCTTGAGCCCAATGGCAAATCAAGGTACAATTTCTCCAGTCTTCTGTCTGGGAAACCAGTGAGTTTACCGCTTATAGAGCAGTGGGTGAGGGTTTACTTAGGAGTCTGGTGCAACCCTCCAATGGCCACACTGGAAGGTCTCCATCCACTCATGTCTTCCCCACGGCCTCACAAAATGGCCAGAGAGCCTCCCTTCGGTTTTCTCAGTTCAGACACCCTTAGCCCCTCCCCCTCGTGCAACCAGGGTTAAATGGTTGGTTCGGAGGTGGAGCTGACCCCTGTCCCCATTCCTGTCTCCGCCCCCTCCTCGCCTCCTTCCCTGCTGACTGTAACAGTCAAGAAGCTTAGCTGTGACAACCCTAGAAAAGGGAGTGCAACCTGCTGGGGAGGATGACGTCGGTCCGTCTGTCTGTCGGAGGCCAGTCCTGTGCAACAGCTGGAGAGGACGTGGAATATGGTGTGGCAAATGGAAGCCTCGAAGGCCAGCGGCTCAAGATGTCAGCAGTGGACAAGGCCTCCTCGGGAATGCAAGTGAGCTGAGTCCAGCTCTGAGCAGGGGCTCCACGGCCAGCGAGGACAGGCAGGCAGAACACAGCAGTGTTGTCCTGAAGAAGGAAAAACGGGCTGTGTAGGTTCACCCCGGGTTGGTCAGACTTTGTTAAATTTCGTAGTAATATTTTCATTATAATTTTTCTTTACTGAGAATTTCATACATATCTGCAGTGAAGACTGATCATATCCCGGATTTGTATCCTCCAGCACCCCCAGATCCTTCTAACACGCCTCCTCAATGCATGGAACTACCTCCGTTACACTTCCCTTCGGGGCATTTTCCTGATTGCTAGTTGGTGTGGGGGACCCCTAGGAAGATGGGTCTGAGCCAGACAGTATAGGTAGCTGAGGACCCCAGCAAACTGTTCCTTTGTGGTCTCTGCTTCAGTTCCTGCCTCCCTCCAGAGTCCTGCCTTGAGCACCTGTGCTGGCTTCCCTCAATGACAGTCGGTAACCTATACGTCAAACAAACTCCCCTCCCCAAGGTGATTTTGGTCAGCGTTTTATCACTGCAACAGAAAAGCAAACTTGACACTCACTAGATGCCAATATGTACAGAGGTGTGGGGCCATCCACTGGAGCACAAGAAACCTACCTGAGAAGAAAGACTGGGACTGGAAAGGTGACTCAGTGGTTAAGAGCACCAGCTGCTCTTGCAGAGGACCTGGGTTCAATTCCCAGCTCCCAGCACCCACATGGTGGCTAACAACTGTCTGTAACTCCAGTTCCAGGGGATCTGACTCCCTCTTCTGACCTCTGCGAGTATTGCATGACAGCGATGCACTTACATATATGCAGGCGATACACTGACTTGATCTCTGAGCAGCTGTAAGTTCATGAGTTCAGAGCTGTGCCATGTCCAGAGGGCACTGTTTCACAGCACTCCTCTTGGGCAGACGTTTTGACAGAGCGTGCATGGGAGGCTGAGACTCTCAAGGTTGACTTTCACCCCCTTCAGGATTCAAAAGACCAAAATTGTGAAGAAATTTCAGGACTCTTCCCACACTCTCCCTTTCTGCTGAGTGGGTGATGGAGATGTGGGAATGTGGTGCTGTGCTTGGACTCTTGAAGAGCAGGGGCTCTACCAAGCTTGCCAAAACTCAGGCACACCAGAAGCTCCACCCAGTGTTTACCAGAACATTGAATGATATTTGCTCAGCAGCTGAGTGTGAAAAGACTCTCCACACAGCCCACACCCCTCCACAGAGAAGCCACACACCGCCTCAGTGCCTCACACTCTGCTCTCCGCCCCTCCACCAGAGCTCACCTTGGAATTGGTATTGAGTAAATCCTAGTTGTGTGTGTTAATCAAACACTCCATCTCTTTTATAAGCTTTTTCCCATGGAGCAAAATTGTGTTTCTCTTGGCTGTGTGCAAAGGGGAGAGGGCTGGAATCTCTGTAAGCCTCCAGTTCCTCAGCACCTTCCTGGGAAGTCTAGACTAGTAACCGATAATGACCATCTGGGCCCTTCGCTAATAGAGTGGGAACTGGCGTCCCCCCAAGAGGATCTTTGCCAAAGCCTTGAACCGAAAAGGGTTGATACAGAAAAGCACATTGAATTTGAAAATGGGTTCCCATTCAATCATTCGTTAATTCACTCATTTATTCATTTCTCAAAGCTCAGCTCGGGTGTCCTTTCTGAGCCCACCTCGCAGTCTCCTGGCTGGGGACCACTCCCTTTTGCACGTGCCGGGGTCACCCTGTGTTCCTCCCCTGACCCATCATTGCTGTTTTACCCCCTAACTACCCTTCTTTACCCTGCGGGGCCCTGACGGCAGCCTGGCTCTTGCCCTTGCTGGGGTTAGCTCTATGCTTGGCATGGAACAGAAAGACAGCTTCGCCAGCGCCCCTCCCTGCCTCCCCCACTGTACGCATCTGGTCTGTGAGTCCCAGAAGCCTCATGCAGGAGATCACACACTGTGTAAGATCCCACGGTGCTGTTCAGTTCCCTCTTCAGAGCTCAATGCATGCGTAGAGAAGATGATTTCTGCTCTGGGAGGGAAGCAAAGCGTCTCCCTGCTGGGAGCAAGTCCTGCTTTTTGGTCCCTGTCTTTGATTTGTAGGTACAGTGGTCTTTGATTTGTAGGGACAGTGGTCTTTGGGGAATCTGTTAAATCTGCAGTGTTCTGAGGGAGATGTGATAAAATGCACACATCATAAGATTAGCCACTTTCTACTTTTGGATGCGGTGTTGGGGTTGAACTCGGACACATGTTACCCACGGCTCCACCATTGAGCCACATTCCCAGGTTCCATTTTAAGTGGATACTTTGATGATATTAAGTCCATTCACACACCAGAACTTTCCCTCTTCCCAAGCTGAAACTCTGTTTCCTCTCACGCTCATCCCCATCACTCCCTCCCCAGGATCTCAGTAGATTCAGACAGCATCTGGTTCATAGGGAACTAATTTCACTGAGCACAATGTCCTCAACATTCAGCCAGACTGTAGTGTGTGTCAGGATTTCCTTCCCTTTTAAGGCTAAGTAATATTCCATTGCATAGATAGATTGAGTTTAGTTTATTCATCCATTGAAAAAGGAATGTGGGCCACTTCCACTTTTTGGCATCTGGGAGCAATGCAGGAACAGCCTGCCAGTGGCCCTAACTCTGCCTCAGCCCTGGTGCTGCCCTGGACCCTTCCCAGCATTCCTGTGGGTTCTCTAAGGATATCCGTTTTTGAAAATGTCATAGGTCTATCTAAGCAACAGCAAAGAAAGTTCCAGGTTCTCTACGAGAGCAGCCAGTGCTCTTAATGTGGAAGCTTCTAAATCCAGTCAACAATCATGATTAGGCCTTCCAGAATCAGAGGACACTGTATCCACCCATATCTGACTGCCCAAGGGAAGCCCGCACTGGCTTTTCCTGGCAGTCAGTATTTTCAAATCTGAATAGGGCACAGCAGTTTTTCCTAGGGAGTAAAGGCTAGGGTCAGTGCAGAAGTAGATCATTATGTCCGACTCTATAAACTGTGTATGCACACACATATGCATGTCTGTGCATGTGTGCGTGGGGACTGGGTTGTGGTATAGTGCAGCTCAATCCCCAATTGTATTCATAGAGCTTTCTGGTCTCAAAGTCAGAAGTCTCCAAGGAAGGGCCATGTAGTGCTAACCTGAGCCTCCAACCTAGGATGTCCCTCCAGGAACTCCATATCTCACACCTGAAGCCTACCCCCACCCGTGGGAAAGAGCTGCTTGTTCCAATTGCAGGTCTAACTTGAGGACCTGCAGATAGGGTGGAGTCAAGAAGAATCAGTGGTGATCCATAGACACTATTTAAGACTAGAGCAACAGGCCGGGTGTAGTGATGCACTCGGGAGGTGAGCCAGGTGGATCTCTGTGAGTTCAAGGCCAGTCTGGTCTACACAGCGAGTTCCAGCCGAGCTGGAGCTACAGGGAGACCCTGTCTCAAAAAGACCAAAAGAACCTAACAACAACAAAGTAAAATAAAGCAACAGGGGCTGGAGGCACAGCTCAGTGGTTACAGCCCTGGCTGGTCTTGCAGAGGACCTGGGTTCAAGTCCCAGCTCCCACATAGTAGGTACAACCCTCCATAATTCCAGTTCCAGGGGATCCAATGGCCTCTTCTGGCCTCCATAGGCATTGCATGACATGGGTGCACCTACATTGACACTGGCAAGACACTGTACATGTAAAATAAAAATAAACCAATCCAAAACCAGTTTTTTTTTTTTTTTTACAAATAAAGCAACAGCTACAATATAAGGCACAGCCAAAGTCTTGGGAGTTCATGAAGGACCTGAAATGTGTGTAAACGTCTCCAAGGTCCTGGTATACACTCTAAAAAATGGTTTATCATTTTTATATTGTGTGTTTGAGTGTTTGCCTACATGTATGTAAGTGTACCCATGAGTGCAATGCCTGTGGGGGCCAGAAGAGGGCATCAGATCTCCTGGAACTGAAGTTAAGGATGGTTGTTAGCCTCCATGTGGGTGCTGGGAAGCAAACCCAGGTCCTCTGCAATAGCAGCCAGTGCTCTTCACCACTGAGCCATCTCTCCAGCCCCATCTCCACAGTCCTGGAGAACGAAGGCCTGTGCTGCCCCTTCCTGTGCTCCTCCTCAGCCCCTCCCTGCTGGGGCTGAGGGGCTACCGAGAAAGGAGAAGCAAGGTTCCTCACCATAGAGAAGCTTCTGCTTTCTGGAAGGTGAGGCGATTCATGAGGATGGTGGGACGGGAAGTGCTCGTGACTGAGCTGTCCTTGACAGGAATCAGAAGCCCAGAGAACCACTACCTGAAACTAAGCAGCAGAGCCCTGGAGCCTCCCCTGCAGACAGTCAACAATAAATCTCCCTCCTTAAAACTGTTTCTAAGTATCTCATACTGACAAAAGTCTCATCAACACAGGTTACAACATGCAGAACAGAACCAAGTGGTTTACATTCACGGATCCCAACTCAGACACCGAGGAAACACCTCTCTGCTTGCTGGGGAGATCCACGTCCACAAGCTGACTGGGGTAACCATGGAAACACTCAAGGTACAGCATTAAGAGACCTGGAGGCAGGCCTAGGCTGGGAGCCCAGGAGAACTGGGCTCCTGGTGTTGTGGGAAGTGAGAAGGCAGTGAAGCCCAGTGTTTTAGCCTTTTTTTTACAGACTGTTTTAAAATTATGTGCAGGGGGCAGACATGCATGTGAGCGCAGGTCACCTGCAGTGGACAGAAGCAGCAGATCCCCAAGGAGCTGGAGTCACAGGCGGTGGTGAGCTGCCTAGTACGGGTGCTTCCCACAGACCCAGGGCCAGATTTCCCAGGGAGTCCACCTGTAGGACCGAGAGGAACTCTTGAAGTGTGGTGTCCCCCAAGCTGGTACTGGGGCTGTTCCACAGAGCCGCAGGGTGATCGGGACACCTTGCCTGGAATGTAGTGGAGAGTCAGCCAGCGGAGGGTCCATGCAAAGGCTCAGACAGACACAGCCCATCGCCCTGCTCAGAGCACAGCGCTGTAAAGTGGCGTCGGCAGGCCTCTGATGGGTAGCCAGCATCACTGTGCTTAGCAGATACGTGTGTCTTCTCTGAAGAAATGTCTATTCCATCCCCTTAATGTTCTGTGTGTGGTATATGCACACATGTGCCCGTGTGTGTGTGCACGCTCCCATGCATGTGGAGGCCAGAGGTGACATCAGGTATATTTCTCTATCGCTCTCCAACCTATTTTTTGAGACAGGGAGCTACTGTTTCAGCTAGACTAGCTGGCCGGAAAGCCCCAGGAACGCACCTGTCGCCTGTCTCTGCCCCCACCCACCGTGCTCTGTAGTTACACTCACTGGCATATCATTCCTCATTTTGAGGAAGTCTATTTTTGTTGCCATTGCTGATGTACCTAAAAGGCTTTTCATACCCCAAAGTCACGAAGTTTGGATTCAATGCTTTATACTGGCTCCAGTGTTCAGGTCTATGATCAGTTCTCATATGTGGTTTAAGAAAGGGGTCCAGGTTTGTTCTTTCGCATGCAGGACCCAGTGGTTCCAGTACCATGTTTTTTAGGAATCTTGTACTTTTATCTGCAAAGCCCCACAACCCTAGCGAGAGCTTGGACACTAAAGCAAAGTGCGGGCCTCTTCCTCCTCCGCAGTGTACGGTTCATGCCCTTCAGGGTGATGCCCATTCCAGCCTTCCTCTGAGTGGGAATTCCCATCATCCTCCAGCCCTTGTCCCTCAGCACCGGGTCACCTGGAGAGGAGAGGCCAAAGAGCCCAGCCGCTGGCACCTACAACAGCAGAGCTGTGGTTGCTAGCGCTGCAAGGTGCCATGGCCTTCGCTGGATCCGGCTTCAGCTGGTTAAGTCACCTAGACTCATTTCCCATGTACCTCAAGTTCAAAACCATTTGTCCTGAAGCAGGGACAAGGACAAACTGAAACTCACAAGTGTCCTTTTTCCCCTGCGTTGGCCAGGGGTCTCGAAGGGACAGAATGACAGAATGAGTATGGAGGTTTATTACACTGGCTTATATGATATGGTATGTGAAGCCAGCAATGGCTGTCCTTGCACTGGAGAGGCCAAGAACCCAGTTGCTGCTCAGTCCACAAGTCTGGATGTGCCAGCAGTTCCAATCTTCCAGAAGGCCTGGAGGACTCCTGGAGAGTCCCTGGTCGTCAGTCCATGTTGAAGAAGCTGGGTTCTGCAGTCAGAGATGGTGGCAGCAGCTGGGTGGGTACTCTTGTCAGCAAGCAGTGAGGAGACAGAGGCCAAGACCATCATCAACCCTGACACTGTCCTCCGTGTTTCCTCTCTCTCAGGGTGTGAACTCTACCAAGATGGTGGCTCCGAAGTCCCTGCCTCCTGTGGGGGTCCCCTGAACAGAGCCAGCCACCTCCCAGAAAGTCTCCTCCTACCCACAGACCCAGGGCCAGATTTCCCAGCGGATCCTACCTGTGGGAACTAAAAGGAACATTTGATGGACTGTGTTCCCATGGGCTGGTCCTGGGGCTGCTCCGCAGAGCTGCGGGGTGACAGGGCCGCCCTGTGTGGAATGTAGCCAGAGAGCAAGCCAGGTGATCCATGAAAAGGCTCAGACATGACACAGCTCATCGCCTTCTTCAGAGCACATGAAGTCACCTCCGCAGACCAGCTCCATCTCTCTAGAGATGACTTATGCATTAGCGAGCATGAATAATGCCCCACAACCTGCTGGGGTGGATGACAGGAATCGCGAGTCACACCTGCAGAGCTGGAATTAGGCACTCACCTGTGACGCCCTGGAGTGCCTTGCTTGACCCCCAGGAGTCATGACTGAGCACCTCTGCCAAGTCTGGCCTAGACAACCCTGGGGCGCAGTCATCTGCACAGCCCTGACAGGTATGGGTTAGTAGGAATCTCTATCTCTTAATGACCCCTGTGCCAGAGGCAGAAGAAAGAATAATCAAGCTTCTCCTTTCAAGACTATTCTACCTCACCATGGAAAATAGACCATTAAGCATTCACGTTATTACTGAAACTTATCATCACAACTGGACCTCAGTTTTTCCCTCACCATCTGCCAGAAACAGAACCAGTTATGTGCACACACATATGTGAATACATACAGATTTACTACCATGTATAAATGTATAATTTCATAAATATACTTAGATAAAATGCTCATTAAATGTATTTTATAGCTATATATGTAAGGTTTATATATTGAGAGACTGAAGGGCACACTAGTGGGCCAACTACTCTGGAATCTACAGGGCAGCCCAGCAGGCTGCAGATGTCCAAGCAGGAAGTAACATCAGCCTGAGTACGGTGGCATGTAAAACTGGCCACCACCCCTGGAAACCTTTCTCTGTGGTCTGGTGAGGTACATCACATACCATTGGAGCAGTAACTGACCCGAGATCACAGGTTGACCTTTGATTTGCTGAGGAATTACAAGTTGGGGTGTTTGCAGGGAACTCAGAACTGCCATAAGTTCTCGGTCCTGAGCCATGCAGCTCCTTCTGAACATCTCCGAGGATGCCCCAGGTCACATCACCCCTCACCAGCTCCCAGAACTGATCCTGTGGTTCACTTGTGTAAAACTTCAATGACTGGGACTGGAGAGAGATGGCTCGATAGTTAAGAGAAGTGGCTGCTCTTGCAGAGGACCCAAGTTTAGTTCCCAGCACCCACATGGCAGCTAACAACCATCCATAACTCCAGTTCCTGGGGATCCAACGCCGTCTTCTGACTGCTGCAGGCAGTGCATGATACAGGTGCACTTACATACATATAGACAATACATTCATCCACATAAAATAAAAATAATGAATAGAATATTTTCTAAAACCTCCAATAGTTCCAAAATACCTGTAGAAGAAAAATATCAGCTTCCTTTATCCAAGGCAAGACTTCATACAGACTTGGCCCTGGCCAGTCTTCCAAACCCACTACTTACTGCTAAAATTGCCCCCTGGAATTAACGCAGTGGAGCACACATTCTCCAGCTCTGTGGTACCCCAGTGCCTGCACGTGCCCCTCAGGTTGTTTGAAGATTTATTTTTATTGATTTTACTTATTTAAATGTGTACATGAGTGCAGGTGCCCAAGGAGGCCAGAGGCCTGGGATTCCCCTGGAAATGGAATTACAGGTGATTATGAGCACTTGGCCTGCATGCTGGGAATCAGACTCCAGTCCTCTGCAGGGTACTGGCTCTTAGCTGCTGATGCAGGACTCCAGCCCCCTTCCATTTTCATGACTACCCTCTGGTTTTGACTTCCTGGACCTCCCCATCCATCCTCAAAACCCACTTTAACCACCACTCTTGGGAAGTCCTGAGACCTTCCTCCAGTCTGCATCTTGTCCCCTCTCCTTGGCCACATTCGGGATGGGCAAAGCACCCACCTTTATGATCCACTCACATCTGCTGCCATCCTGCCTCCCTCCTGCCTGCCTCATCAATGTGCGATTTAATTATGCTTTTATATTTAATTAGCTGAGTTGCTGAGAAGCTAATGCATAATTCATGTCCTGTAATTCATATGTAATTCAGGATTACCATAGATCAAGAGTTAGCAGTCTGCACCCTGAAGGTCAGATTTGGCCCACCACCTGTGCTTGTGGATAAAGTTTTATGGGAATACAGTCATACCCTTTCCTTTCTGCACTGTCTATTCCTGCTGTCAGGTTGAAATGGCCAAGGTGAGGAGTTATCTAGCTGGTTCCAAATCCTAAAATACCTACTATGTGGCTTAGTACAGAAAAAGGTTGCTGACCTCTGCAAGGATCTCAAAGATGAAAGATACTTCCTTCCACTGCTCAGGGACAGCAAGCAGAGCAGTTGGCTTTTCCTGCGTTTCTGGCTAACAAGCGTTGTAGGGCTCCAAGGACTGCCCCATAAGATCTCCTTCTACGGGGCTGCCTGATGAATAGCCAGCATTTTCTGGAAAAGACCCCAGCCCAGAGTCAGCCCAGAATCCATTCTTAAAGTTTCTACAAGTCTATGCAAACATGGTATGTAACAGTTGGTTCTGTCCCTACTGACTCATGGGCCAGACAGGAAAGGACTGTGTTGTGTGGAAGATTTTCTTAGGGGCTTTGGGAACCTGGAAGCTTGTCACATGAACTGAAGCAGGTAAGCACTGTGTAAGGCTAGAGGCTGTGGGCAGAGCACACTGCACATCAAGGTCAGCCCACAGCAAGTGGGAAGGGGAGCCCCACATACGTTCACACCCATTTCAGATCCCGAGACTCTCAGACGAGAAGCTGGTCAGACAGACCAGGGGCTGATACTGTCCACATCCCAAGCTTACACATGACCGTATTACACTGGCCTCTCCCAATGGGCAGAGGGCATAAAACCTTGAGGCGCTGTGGACAAGATCACATTCACTTTCAAGTCATCTCTTTGGGAAATATGGCAGCTGCCTTTTTCCAGCCTATCCAGGAGAATTTTCCAGAACTTCATACTACATGCAGAGAGCCATGTGACTATGTAACAATTTGATGTCATCCACTCCAAAGTGTTCCACAAGAGAATCTGACAACATCACACACTGTTGTGAGTGGGAAAAATTAGTCTGTCTTCTTCCTCCCCAAGGAAAACCCTTGTTTTTCCAAGAAATTCCTACCACAGGAATTACGAAGGACCCGAGAGATTTCTCATCAAAAGGTTTCGAGACAGTGGCAATTTCCAACATGATTGGAATCACGACGGCAGAAATGACAGATCTGCTGCTCAGAAACATGTTAATTGCCTTGGCTGCTCTCCACCCAGGCTTCCAGTAACTTTTTATTATTATTGTTTTGGGGTTTGTTTTTTTTTCTAAGAAAACATCTCAGTGTGTTTCCCAAGGTTGTCATAGAGCATTGGCATCGCGGAAGCTTCCTGGAGAAAAATTACTTCAAAGGCTTATGTCCTCGAGAAACATACCACACACACACACACACACACATACACGCACGCACGCACGCACGCACACACATGCACATAGGCACTCATACCCAAGAACTTTGCAGAACAGGAAAAAATTGAGAAGACAAAAATATTGTAGCATTATCTATCAATCCATTTCTTCCTTTGGCACACATTTGCAGCTTCACCATCTGCCATCACTTATGAATGATAGGCTTTTATTATAATGTTATGACTATACACAACAGCAAATATAACACTTAACAAATCCATACACCAGAGTAAGCAGGGCTGACAAGTGATGGAGAAGCCACCTCAAGTACTGATGGATGATCTGGGATGGTGCCAGGAACACGTGTTCACAGAAGTCCTGGAAGCATCTTCACATGGGGACCTCTCGTCCACTCAAAGGCACAGGCTGATCACCAGTGTCAGGAGACTCCTCATCATTTCCCAGCTGTTCCAAAGAGGATGGTGACTGACTGGTTCATGACACCGCAAGTGCCTGCAAGTTCCATGACGTGTGGTATTAAGAAATCAGAATGTACACAGATGTGCATGTGAGACCTACACCATTGTCTTATTCAACCATGAGGGTTGTCTGGAGCCAGGTGAAAAAAATGTATGTGTGCAAGTTAGCAGTGGGTAAAATCCCAGAATGCCATACTGTGGAAAAGAATATTATTTGTGCTCCAACTCTGCAATCTAAATGTCTTAGTTATTTTCCTGTTCCTGTGATAAGACTCCCCAACTGAAGTAACTTTAAGGAGAAAGGGTTATTCTGACTCACAGTTCACAGTGGGGAGCCAAGGCAGCATGAGTCTGAAACAGCTGTTCGTAGCTGTTCACACTCTATCCACAGGCAACGCCCAACATTGCTTCTTAATCAACTTGCCTTTCCCATTTACAAATCCAGGATCCCGGCCCTGGCCTGGGGACTTGGCCCACCCAAATTAAAACAGGTCTTAATTATATCATATCAATTAATGTAATCAAGATAATCCTCTATATGCATACCCACAGGCCCATCCCCCAGCTGATTCTAGATGCTGTTAAGGGGCTGTGGAGATGGCTTACTGGTTAATAGCACTTGCTGCTCTTGCATGGGATCCAGGTTCAATTCCCAGCACCCACATGGTGGCTTACAACTGTCTGTAACTCCAGTTTCAAGAATTCTAACACCCTTGTCTGGCCCTCAGGGGCACTGTACTCATATGGCAGGCAAAATACTCATACACATAATAAAAATTTTTATCTGGGGCTGGAGAGATGGCTCAGCACTAAAGAACACTAGTTGTTCTTGCAGAAGACCTGGGTTCAAATTCCAGCACCCACATGGCAGTAACAGCTGTCTGTAACTCCAGTCCCAGGGGATCTGACGCCCTCTTCTGTCCTCCCCAGGCACTGCACGACACAGGTGCACTTACACACGTGCAGGCATAACACTCACACACATTAAATAAATATTAGATTCGGTTAATGTGGCAACACTAACTATTACTCTAAGTTAACAAAATTACTTCTCAGGGAGTTTGAGAGAGAAAATACATAACGCTAGATTGTGTTTGCTTTGTTTGTTTGTTTGTTTGTTGTTATTGTGGTGGTTGTTTGAGAGAGGGTCTCCCTGTAGCTCCAGCTGACTTAAAACTCACTATGTAGACCAGGCTGGCCTTGATTTCACAAAGACCTGCCTGTCTCTGTCTCCCAAGTGCTGAGAATAAGAGGCTATGCCAGCCTGCTTGGCCCCCATTTGTCTCTCAAAGTGCTTTGAGGAGAGGTGTCTGACAGAAGAGGAAAACCACACCAGCGTTTTCATCGAGCATGGACCCTCTTGGGTCAGTTCTTGCACCTGCAGGGAGCCCTCAGCCTTCCCTTCCTCATCGGGCCTCAGCCCATCACTCCTCTTTGAACAGTAGGTTGCTTGCTCCTCTTTGTGATGCTTCGTGGTCCTCCCTTGGCTTTCCCGCCCACCTCTGACTGTGCCTACAGCCCAATCTCATAGCTAACGTTCCTTCTCTCCTTCCTCTCTCCCTGCTCCAACACCACCGAGCACTGCTCCTGTTCCATCTTCTTGTAGAAATTCACAACGCTCACTTCTGAAGTCTCGCCTGAGATGGATTTCTCTCCTCGTGGAGTTCCAGGGTCCACTGGAAGGTGAAGAGCGAGGAAGGGGAGTGGGGCCGGGGTGGGGGCTCACAGCCATGGTGCTAGCAGGACGGTCCCGGTTCAAGGCCAGCCTAGGCTACACAGAGAGATGGGGGAAACCGAGGGAGAGAGGGAAGGACAGGGGAAAGAAGAGGGGAAGGGGAGGGAAGGGGAGGGAGGGGGAGAGAGAGGGAAGGGAGAGAGGAGGAGGGAAGGGGGAGGGAGGAGGAGGGAAGGGAAAAGCTACTCTCTCAGCAACCAGCATATAACCAGGAAAGACAGGCCTCATGCCAGCTTCCTGGATCCTCCCCACCTTGATGTAAGGTGATGCTCTAAACTACAGATATCCTGCAAAGGAAAGAAAAGGCTTGCACTCGGAGGCGGAGCTGGGCTCGGTTTGTGGGGCTGCAGGGCGCCTGCATGCTAATTTTGCCCTCTGCTTCAGGTGCCTCACACTCTTTGATTCCCATGGAAGGCTCCATATAGCCTATGGGGGAGTCAACCTCCCTACCCCACCTCTCCTGGGAATCTCCTGAGGCTTTCCCTCTCTGCCCATCTGCTTGGTGTCTTGTTATGGTGCCCAGGCTGGCCTGGAAATCGCAATCCTCCTGCCTCACCTCAAGGCTGGGTGGTATTTTCCTTCTCCCACTTCTTTCCTCTCTTCCTCTCTCTCTCCTGCCCAGCACCTTCGATGGACACTCACCACAATGCATATTCTGTCACAGACCCAGAGCAACAGGGCCAAGTAACCACAGAGACTCCTGTTAAGCCTTTCCTTCTGTTAAGTTGATTATCTCCGGTGTTTTGTCCCAGTAACAGGAAGCTGATTCACATCCATTACAAGGCCCGGAACGCTAAGGGGTGGACATCTCTCTCTCACCGGCTCCTCCACACGCCATTTCCATGCTTTCATAACCACTGGACTTTACATAAGTGAGAGGCAAATTCTTTTTTGAGCTAAGCCCCTGCAATAGTGGGGTTGTTTGTTCCTGTGCTGGCTAACTCAAACAGCTCTGACACGAGTGCCCCGTCACAACAGAAGACACATCCAAGACCCCCAGTGGGTGCAGAAACAAGTAATTCTGAATAGTGTACATGTTGGGCTTTCTTCCTGCACACACACCCTACGGAGCAATTTTAATTTATAAACTAGGCATGATAAGAAGTTAACAATATGGAATAAAGAACAATCAGGATGCTGCATTACAAGTTCTGGAAATGTCCCTCCCTTCAACACCTTATTGGACCATAAATCTCAGCAACCTCAACAGAGCATTTCTTTCTTTCCTTGTTATATCAAGAAGCATCTCCTTTTTGCTCAAGGGAGCATCTGTGGCTTCTCCCTGACACATCCAAATTGCCAGAATTACAGCCTTGGGGCCATTCCTGAGTGAAATAAGCTTACCTGAAAAGAGGTCATGAAAGACCACAGTGTGTCAGCCATGATGGCTCCTGGGGCTGCCGGGCAGGCAGTGCATACAGCGTGAATTTGGTGGACAAAGGGATGAGTCAGACCCAGGGAAACAGAACAAAAGGGCACAAGATTTCATCACACTCTTTCAGAATAGCACATGGTTTAAGACTTATGACTCCCTCATTCTAGAATTTTCCATTTAACATTTGTATGCCACTGTTGAGTTTGGGTAACTGAAATTACAGAAAATAAAACCAGGAATAATACAGGATACCTGCATCTCAGATCTGTCAGAGAGAGAGAGGAAGAGACAAAGGTAGAGACAGAAACAGACTGGAGCTACCTAGAAAGACAGGCTGAGTGAGACAGGAGAATTTCCCCAAGTTTCATGCCAGCCAGGGCAAGATCTTGTCACTAAATAAAATAAAGTAATAAAATTTGAAACACATTGAAACTCAACCATATCTCTCTGTCTATCCTCTCCCTTCAAGTCCTTCAGGCTCTTCTGAGTAATGTCCAGATTCAAGTATTGCAACTGCTATACTTTTAGGAAGTTACATAAGTTACAGAACTTAAGAGGCTGCAAAAGTGACCACTCTAGCTGGTGGAAAAATACCATCCCATGCTGTTTGGTGCAGAAGGAAGCTCAGATGCTCCACAAAAAAAAAGGCCCAGAAACCAGTACTCCCAGTAAGTCCCAGGAGTTTGGTGTCTGGGAACTTGACTTGGATTTCTATGGCGAAGGAAACCTGGACCTTTCCTCCCTGAGGTAGCAACACTGTCTCCTGCTGATGCACTGTTTGCTTCTGTAAATCAGGCCACTCAGGTGAAATTTTGTGGTCCAACTCACCCTTTTGTGGAAGGGAAAGAGACCGATAATGCATCTTTTAATGTCACCTCTTCTGTAGGAATGACTTTCACAGTAGGACAGAGTTCAGCCTAAAGACTTTGACTTAACCTTGCAACCAAAAAAGATCTCTCTTTATAATGTAAACAGGCTCACAGTATTTGTGATCAGGACATACTACCTTAACTCCTAAGGATCCTACTTTGCCCTCCACCCAAGATAGTGAATGAATGGGGGTGTGCTTGTTTACACACTGAAAGCGTGTGCTAGTCTCATTGAAAACAGTGAGAAGAACTGAGAAGTCGGAGTGAGGATGTGTGTGATATTCTAGACCTGGGGCCAAGGGCAAGATTCTCTGATAAGGGAACATCCAAGTCTCCACTTCTGCAGCTGATGCGGGGAAGACTGCTTTAATAAGAGTAAGGAGAAGCCTGGCTTCCGGCACAACTCTGTGAGGCGTCAGAAGGAACAGGTTTCCAGAGTTCACGTTCACTCTTGGCCCTAAAACTAAAGCTGCGAATTCGGCTGTTTCTTTACTAGGGTGTAACTATAATACAACTTCGTAATGCTGCATTGTGGTACCCTGTGTGAGGAAGAGACTATCTACTCTGAACTCACAGGTCAGCCTAGCCAGAGATGTCCTGAGAGTGAAGGTAACATGGACCATCTCAGTCATACATTGTGTGCCATCGAGTGCAATGATAGCTCATGCCAGAGTGCTAACTCATGGATAGGCAGCTGGAGAGGTCCTGAGGAAAAGGGGACTCTCTGGGTGTTCTCAGTCATACCCAGGGGAACTGATATGCCAGCAAGCACAAGGCCTTCCTGATGACTTGCACTTCCACGCTTTAGTAATTCTTTATTCGCTTTTCACTCGAAATTTCCCTTTCATTTTCACCTTTCCACTTTCGCTGTGGGGATCTTTTTATCTCCTGAGTCTTGTGCATATCTAGACAATTAATAAATCTGCTTAAAGAAATTGGAAATAAATTGTCATCAAAACAAATTTATGAACCATTAAATGTTATTCAGAAATATTTATCCTCATATACCAATCATTAGATACCACCATGACTTAATTCAGAATTTGGGGGGAAAAATTGATGACCAATTAAATTACAACTTAGAAACAGTTCAATTGAAGCATTTCACTCGTTGGAATCCAATTAAAGTAGATAAACAAAGTGAAAAAAGTTACACTTCCAAAGAAGCTATGTCTTATAGAACCCCATGGATCTCCTCCACTTAATTCTCCTATCATCTAGAGAGCTCCCTCTGTCCTCCTAGGACAAAAATTGATATAAGAGACAAGCTTTGAAAAGTATTGTACCTGGCTTGGTGGCACAAAGGTTGACATCGCTGACTTTGTCTGGCCTGCATCTCCAAGCCCATCTTCCTCTGACATAGAATACGTTTCCTTCCTCAAGATTCCTTTTCTGTTTGTTTTGTTTCTATGTTATCGTGCTGCTTTCAAATTCATTTTCTAGTTAAAGTCACACGGACATGTTTTAAAAAGCTAGCATTCTAATCATCATCTTTTTCCCAAGTTCATTTAGGTGTGACTGACTGTTCTCTGTGTCCCAGGCTCTCTAAATTATGAGTACTTAATTGAAGATTTTATGAGGTAGATTATGATGTGTTTTTAATGCAGAAAACCAGATAGCCCTGTCTAAAAGAAGGTTTTAACCTGTGTGGTATTACCTAAAAATCATTAACAAAATAAGAGTCAAAAGGAAAATTTAAGGGGATTTTTAGCAATTTAACCCACAAGGGAGCTAAGACAATCTTTAACGTATTAGAAATTGGCCAACTTCTATAATATATGTAAGACTGAAAATTATTCCTGACCGCTTATGAATACTGGGTTTTGCACAGACAGGATTGGGTTAACTGAACAAAAAAATAAAATTAAGCTAAATAAAAAGTTCATTAAGGTCATCAAGTACATTAGAGCCATATTGGGCTAGACATGGTGGTGCAGGTCTTTAATCCCAGCACTTTGGAGGCAGAAGCAGGTGGATTTCTGTAAGATCAAATTCAACCTTGTCTACATAGAGAGTTTTAGGCCAGCTGGGCCTAGAGGGAAACCCTGTCTCAAAAAGTCCAAAAAAAAAAAAAGAGAGAGAGAGAGAGAGAGCAAGAGAAAGAGAAAGTTATATTGGTAAGAAAGTCTACACCAATCAGGCTCTACCTCCTTCATGCTCTCTAATAAAGGATGTGTTACAGGGAAGTCAGGTCTTGTCAGTGGGAGGAGCAGCTAAACCTGGGAAGCCCTCTTCCTTAACGGTCACGTATGGGTGAAGAGAAAAGGCTCTAGACAGCAAAACAAGGAGATGTGGACGTGGGTAACGAGACACCACCAGGCTGTATCCATTTGACTAAATTTTAAAAGGAAAAAATGGGCTGATTTTCTGCATTCCAGCCTGGTCTAAGGTTAAACTAGAGAATAAAAATGGCCTCTTATGGGGACTATCAATGTAAGAGAAAGAATGCTTAGTTTTTCAGATTCAAACATTTCTTCATCCCAAATTTAGCGGGGGGGGGGGGGCGCTTAAGTTAGGGAAGGTAAAGGCAGATACACATGCTGGTTTGCTTCTCCATGACTATGAGTGCTATAAAATTTAGAAATATCAGAGAGCAGCCTTTCAAAATCAAGGGTTCTGACTCTTGTTACTTCTTGTTTCCCACACAAGACCCAAGAGGCTCAATTTTAGAGAAAAATCAGTGCTTTTTTATATTGATAAATTGTCGTGCATGGTTTGAACTCACTGAAAAGCTGGCTTTAGAGATAGGACTTGGCCCCCCAACTCAGATCAAATCCTGTTCATCTCAAAATGCCCTCCCAAACTCCTGAGACAGGCTGGCACCCAGATTCAGTGACCAACAGCCCTAATATAAAGGCATTGTGTCCTTGAAAACAGCTAAGGGACAAAATATTTCCAACAGGGGTTATTATTACTTATTTTATGATATAAAGATGTTTATAGTAAAATTAGCTCGAGTGATCTCTATTTTGGCACTAACAATGTACTTGGATGGGGACCTTTCACTGAAGTTTCAATCCCAAAGGCTACAGGAGACGGGGAAACACCCTTACTTAAGCTTTCTATTCCCTAACATGATAAGAGACAGACCAGCTCTCTCCTTCATCCCAGGATAATAAAAAATTTGCTTATCACTTGAAATGTAATAGGAAAAATTTTAAATCCCTACCATTTAAAAGTAGTTTTGTTTAATCTTAGGTAATTCCAACTGGACTATAAAAATGTTTTGTTTGTTCAGAAGTTATTAATTCATATTATACTGGTCAAATTTTATTATGGTTTAGTCTTAGCTATTCCAATAAATCCCAGCTTTAGCTTAATTCATAAAATTGGTATATTGCTCACTTTGATGGAATCAAATGGTTTGTCACTAGAAACTTATAAAAGAAGGTAGACATTACATTGTACATTGCACCCCATCAAGTTTTCCCAACAAATGGAAACTTTAATGTCTCATGGTATTAAGAAGAGAAAATGTTGGAAGGATATAAGAATGGAAATATTTTAGTAAAGAAGGATTTCTCTATGCAGAAGAAGACGACTGAATGTTTCCAGAACGGAGAGATAAGAAGGCTCTGGGATGTTATGGTTTGAGTAAGGTATTTAGAGGCATAAAAGATGAGTTTCAAGGATGATATATATAATCCCAAAATTTCTAAAGTCGAAATTCAAACAAACCTCTATTTAAATTGATGGAATTATTGATCTAATCTTGATGTTAGAAGGACTGGCTTAAAAATATGTGTCTGATCAAGGTTTATTTAAGAGCATTTAGTTTGGGCTAAATATTACAATTCTCAAAAATACCAGACTGTTGTAACGGACTTTTCAGACATTCAGTAATCACACTTGGAGTTCACTCTCTTGCCATTGTCCCTCAACACTACCAAGTTATTTATTCATTTGTTTATTTATTTATTTATTATTTGTCTTTTCAACACAGGGTCTTCCTGTAGCCACAGCTGGCCTGAAACTATGTAGACCAGGCTGGCCTCAGTCTCAGAGATCTGCCTGCCTCTGCCTCCAGAGTGCTGGGATTAATGAAATGCACCACCATGCCCAATTCAATACTACCATATTATTATTATTATTATTATTATTATTGATTTTCTTAATTGCATTTTTAAAGATTTGGCATTTCTATGCTTGTTTTCAATAATTAGGGATGTACAACTCATGTTGACTTAATGTTCCATTCAGCTACCTTGGATATATTGTCAATAATTTTTAATTAAATCTCATAAATTGCAGTTTTCTGTTCCAGAAAAGAGAATGTCAAATATACATGCTCAGATTTGCCTGTCCGTTTCTTTTTAAAACTGCCCTTTCCCTTACACCAGTGGATCTTAGTCCCTCAGGACCCCACGTTGCGCCCACCCAAGACAGTGAACGAATGTAGGCGTGACTTGATTAACAGATCAAGTGCTGGAAGCACCATGCTAGTCCCATTGAAAGCAGAAAGAATAATTAAGAAATCTGTTTGGTGTGTGTGTTTGCCTGCGTGTGCAAGTGCGTGTGCAAGTATGTGTGTGCGTGTGTATGTGTGTGTGTTTGACATTCTAGACCTAGGGATCAAAAGGGCCAGAGTCTCAAATAAAGGTAGATCCTAGTTTCCACTTCCCCAGTTAGTGCTGGAAAGACTGCTTCAGTGAAAGCATGAGTGAGGCCTGACTCAAGAGCACAGGTTCGAGAGAAATCTGAGTACTCAGGTCCACTCGTGGCCTCATTAAACTCTATGAGCCAAGCTGTCATGTGGCTTAGCACCGCTCCACACTCCCTCCTTTCCTGACATGAAATATTCATTCATGGATGTTCTAAACTGGATTCATAAATATGCACCATGGTAAGAGCTGGGGGTGGAGCTCGGTAGTGGAGCACATGCCTAGTCCTGGGTCCCATCCCCGGGACTGCAGAGGCAGGGATGAAAGAGGGACTGGGGAGAGAGGGAGGAAGAGAGACTCTGAGGAATGCATGCTGGTACGTGCCGCATGAAAGCCCTGCTTGGAAAGATGCTAAGGCTCTGTCTGGGCTGCTCCTGTCTCACACACTGACCAGGCTTTGTAGTCCACAAAAGCATTTCTCAAAGACTCTGTCCTGTTCTATTCCTGACAGTACTGGAAGGGGTCCAAGGTCTGCTGTGTTTTATGGATGGCGAAACTGAGGTTCAGACCACCAGGAGGGTCTGCTGGAGGCTTCCGGGCGCATCCGTGTCAGAGCTGAGACCAAAGTGCCAGTCACCATCAACCCAGCCCCTTCTGCCTGCTTCCTTCCCTTAACAGAGGTGGAAACTTTATTGCAGGTTACATTACATTTGCAAAGCAAACCAATCACAGCTCAACCAGAAAAAATACAGCCCAGAGAGAAGACAGTTATCTGGGTATTTTACACACTCTTGAATTTTCTAGAACATTTCCACAGTTCTTCCCCATCCATGGTTTCTGTTCACAAAATCTTGACGTATGGCTAGAGCGGACGTCACGTGCTGTCTCCCTTTAAGCATGCTCTCTGAGGGCCCCGAGTTCCATGCATAAGTCCAGCCATTCTGTGAGTGTTCTACCCGAGCCCCAGTTCCCAACCTCCACAAGTCACCAAACATGAGAGAAAAGCCACTCTAAACCAGCAGTCCACCAAATACCAAGAAATGACCTCTGATCCTAGGGACAGAAGAATCACTCATCCAACCCCTCCTCCCCGGGTCACCTGGCTCACAGAATCATTGATCAGTATATTTTATATCAAAGGAAATTGGTAACACCGCAGACATTTAAAGTGACATGCACAGGAGCCACTGCGATATACAATCAACCAGGTAGCAATGGACATCCACGGTGCCACAGGATGGTCTCTAACAATACCACTGCCCACCCGACAGAAGCTGGCTGCTTGGAGGAATGACTGATTTCAGTTCTGAACAGGAAATTCACAACCTAAGTCTAAGCTTGTATCATCCAGAAAACAAGGTAACTGTCAAAGACTGCTGGAGGCATGCTGAAAGAAATCAAGAGTCCACCTGAAGCGCTTGCTCACCAAGAAGATGTGATCAGAGCATCATTAAGAATAACAGCCGGGAGGCTGGAGAGAGGGCTCAGTGGTTAAGAGCATTGACTGCTTTTACAGAGGACCCAGGTGCCATTCCCAGCACCCACAAGACAGCTAACAACCACCTATAAGTATAGATTCAGGAGATCCGATGCCCTCTGCTGGCCTCCAAAGGCAAACACACATTCACACAGACACCCACAAAAATAAAAATAAAATCTTTTTTAAAATGAATAAAAATGGGAAAATTTCCCCATCCATGTCGATGTGTGGATGGGTGGTGTCATTACACAGGTCTTGTTTAGACAGCCATATTGTTGAGATTTCGTGGACACAGCTTCTGTGTCAGGTCTAGTAGACCCTGTCTAGCAGCCAGTGTCCCATTCCTAGATGAAGAGCTGCAGGTGATTAATAGCTGCTGAGAGACAGAGAATCCATTTTCTCCAGGGACGAAGCCCTTGGTAGGTTATCCAATTCCAAGTGCACACTCGTACACAGGAGCATCACTAAATGAACTCCGTAGTCTCTCTCTGTGTGGGTGTGTGGGTGTGGGTGTGGTTGCGTGTGCAACAATCAATAATTATAGAAGAAGAGTTCTGAACTTGAGAGGGAGTTGGGGGGCACAGGAGGAGTTGGAGGAGGAGAAGGAGGGTAGAAGTAATGTAAATATAGTGCTCGTTTAAAACAAAAATGGGAGAAAAAGTTAGAAAAAAATAAGTACAGGGCTAGCAAGATGGCTCAGAGAGTAAAGGGGCTTGCTGCCAAGCCTGACGATCTGAGTTCCATTCCAGTCCCCGCATGCTGGAAGGAGAGAATCAACACCCAAAAGTTACCCTCTGACCTCCACGTGTGCACCATAGCATGGGTGTGCCCACACAGATACACACAGTTAATTAATAAACAAATGTAATAAGTCTAAAAATAGCAACTGTAATAGATTAAAGCCATAAGATCATAGTAAGATCAAAGAGTATTGTTCAAAATTGGAAGAGAGTCATAAACTACATCACTACTCTGAAACTGATTCAAAATTTTGAAAAAGGGCCTAGCATTGTCTGGGCCCTGTCTCCACAATATTAACTGCAAGATAACCAAAGAATTGAATGAGGAGACAGATTTCAGCTAAGAAGCAAAGGTCCGACTGGAGGTGGCTTCCTGAAGTTCCTCACGGACAGATGATTCAAAGCCACCACGATCACAGGAAACAGACAGACTCTCTCCGGATGGAAGAGCGACATCGGAGATGGCATCCTGACATTCCCCAAACCCCTAGATCTAACTCCAAACATTCAGGAAAATCAAGAGATGTGGAAACATGATAGAGAAAATAGAGAGGTCATCAACAACAGCACCAAATGTTTATTTCTTGTTCCTACATGTATAGGAAGCTATGGGGCAAATGCATTGATTTCCTCAAAAATAAAGGCAATACACTGAGACAGAGACAGAGAGATCAAAGTGAAACAAACTTGTTTGGATCCCAATATAAACAACCTGTCAAAAAATAAAATTCATAAGACAATCTGGGAAATATAAACACTGGCAAAATATTTGGTGATATTCAGAAGTATTATCTTTACATGAGAAATGGTTTTGTGGTTTCCTTAAAGTGCTTTGACTTTTCCTTATCTTTCAGATGGTACATATTAAAACATTTAGAGATAAAATTAAATGATTCCTGGAAAACGGCTTCAGAATTTTTGGAAAGAAGCCAGGATTGGAGGGCTAGAAGAACCCAGACTGGGTGTGCATTGAGGACCATGCAGGCTGGTCAGTGGGTTAGGTTCCCATCAAGTGGCTCTCGAAGCTAGTGCCTGTTTTTACATTTCCATAAGAAAACATTTTTTTAAATCATGCCTTCAAATAACTCTCAGTGACACGGAAAATGCTTATGACATATAACAGAGAAGAAAGCAGGAGAAATATCAACAGAGTAAGGGCCGAGCTGTGCAGACCACATTTCCTTCCGTTCCGTGCTGCAGTTCTCCAGCTCTGGCATGTGTACACGTAACTTGGACAAGATAGTTTTCACTTTTAAGAGCAAGCGAGAGGGTGAGAGATAGCCCAGGCGCTGAAGTGTCTGCCACACACTGAGTTAGTTCCCAGTACCCATGTCAAAGCCAGGCCTTACTGGCACACATCTGTAACCCCAGTTCTGGGGAGGAGGGTGGGGCTGAGATGCACAGATCCATGAAGTTCATTGGCCAGCCATCCTAGCCAATCGGTGAGGTATATGTTCAAAAGCCCTGTCTCAAAAATTAAGGTGGAGCGAGATAGAGGGAACTGCCCAGTCAACCGGTGGCCTTGTGTGCACGCTCACAGACACGCATGTACTATTTGAAATCATAATATTGAGTCTTGAACGTGTAGCATGACATCACTCAGAGGATCTGTGTGCCATCCTCAGTAGATGTTCACACTTAAGATTTACATACGGCATGAGAGCCCAAATATGTCCCTCCATTTTTGTCACAAGGCTCCGAATCACAGAACAAAGGATTGATTTATTCTTCCAGAGTTTGACTGGGTGTCACCGCAGTGATGAAAAAGTCTAATAATTACATACATATGACTCCCCAGATGTCCCCAGAAGAATAGAGCCTGGTAGATTATTTTTAGTAGGTACTTATTCTAGAAACTTCTACACCTGAGGTGGGTTGGACACTTCCCTTTAAAGTTCAATGAAAGTTATGATCTGCAAGTTTCCACACATCTGGGAAAGCCGACATGATCACCAGTGTTTCCTCAGAGACCCAGAGCTCGGTGGTTTTTTTCCAGTGGAGAGTTTATGGACTGAGAACGATCATGGCACTGTCTTCTAATGAGCCTTTCTTTAAAATCACAGAATAGTAATATGCATAAAGACGTGAGCAAGTCTTATGTTACCTGCCAGCCAAGAAAGTTCCAGAGGGGCTGGAAATGTTAAGACGGTTCTCGTCAGCTGCTCCTTCTGAACCAGCTGTACCCTGGAGGATCCGGCTGGATATTTTCCTCCCTGGGCTCTTGGATTCCTTGGTGGTTTTGTTCTGTGTTGTTCTACCCCGCCTGAGGATAAGCTGACCTTTTAGTAAAATCTTACCGAGGGAATTTCTTGGATCCCCTGCTTAGGGATTATCACCCCAAATCTCCAAATTGTACTTGCACATGTGCAGGCTCCAGCAGGGTCCCCTTCCCTCACACCCTGGTGGCTCTCGAATGTCTTTATTCTCTGGGGCTGAGAGCTCCAGTTCATTGACAGGCCAACAGAAACCCCAAAAGAACTCGCCAAAGAGCCAGGCTGCCTGTCTGTGCCCACGTCAGGCAGGGGTGGCAGTCCTTAGCAGGGGCACCCAAACTCACGGGAGCCTGCCACTCCTCCTGTCTGCACAGCTTTCCTACCAGCACCCTGCCTTTTCCATGGTCTTTCTCCTCTTCTTCCCTTCCCCTTCCCGTCTGTTCCCTGCCCCTCCTCCTCCTCCTCTTTCTCCCGCCTCTGCCTTCTTCTTTTTAACTTTTGTTGCTCATTTATGGATTTTTTATAGCTTCACACACATGTATATTTTGATCATGTTTATAAATACCATTACTCATTCTCAATGAATCTATTTTTCCCTCCAACTTTGCCCTTGTAGGTTCATGCATGTGTGTGTGTGTGTGTGTGTGTGTGTGTGTGTGTGTGTGTGTGTGTAGCCATGAGTTTCATTAGGGTTGCTTGCATGAGCATGGATGAGGGGTCATTTACTGGGGAATGGGTCCTTCTCCCTCTTTCCTCATTTCTCAACCACTGACACGTCTGCCAGGACCATATCTGCATCAGGAACAGCAAGGGAGTAAGTCACAGTTGTAACACTTCGGCCTAGGTTCAGACAATGAGGGAATCTCAGTTTTCGGGAATCCCATACACAGGAGAGACACCGGGCGTGAAATGAGCAGAAAAGCAGGGCAGCAAGTTTCAGGAGAAAAACTGATCGGGCAGCAACTCAAACCTCAGCTGCAAAGGTCAGAGAGGCCACTCCACCAGGCTTCTCAAAGGGAAGGTGCTCAGGAGTCCCCAGAACCAAACAGAGGCCCACACACTTGTCTGCATCCCAACAGCCCTGGACCACCCATGATCAGCATAAGTGACCCTGAGCTGGCAGATGGCGTCCATCCATCACTGCAGCTGTGGGACACCTTGGTGTAGCTGGTCAGAACTCTCTGCTGTGTGTATGTAGGACTTGGACTGAAATAATGTAAAATAGGGACTGGAGAGTTGCTCAGCAAAGCAACCAGCTGCTCTTGCAGAGGACTTGGATTCTGTTTCCAGCACCCACATGGCAGCTAACAACCATCCATAACTCCAGTTCCAGGAGATCTGACACCTTCTTCTGAGCCCTGCAGGCACTGCATGACACAGGTGCACTTACACACATGCAGGCAACACACTCACATGCATAAAATAAAAATAATAAAGGAACTGATTTTTAAAAAGAATGTAAATGACATCATGGATCATTTTGTTGGTTTTGTTGGTTTTCTCATTTTCAAAAGTTTTAATTGTATGTATGTGTCTGTATTTGTGTGGGGGTATGTGCAAATAAGTGCAGGTGCCAACAGAGGCCAAAGGAGCATTGGATCCCCCAGAGCTGGAGTTAAAGGTGGTTGTAGCCAGCTCAGTATGTGTGCTGGGAACAGAACTCAGGTCCTCTGCAAGAGCAATGCTCTTAACCACTGAGCCATCTCTATAGCCTGTTACATTCTCTTTCAGTTTTTTTTTCACCCATCATTTAGAAAATATTAGCTTCTGTAATCAACCCACACAGACACGACCCTAAATAGTGAGTACAGTGTGTTACTCCTCTACAAGCAGAGAAATCAGAGTTTGATGCTTCCAGACCAACACGGCTGTTAGTTTCTGTGCACGGACGGTTCGGCACGATGTACTGTACTTCTTCCCAAGTAGCAGCACGATTGAGTGGCCAAAGCTCAAATTATAAATATGCATTTATTTGTATATGTTAGTGTATATGTACATGTGATGATTATATTGTCACCTTGATAGGATCTAGAATCACCTAAGAGACAAACCTCAGGGCGTATCCGTGAGGCCGCTTTAGATTCAGTTAAGTAAGGGAAAAGGCATCGATCCTGACTGTGGGTGGCACCATCTGATGGGCTGGAGTCCTGGACAGAGCAGGGGGGAGGGGAGGACAGCCAGATGAGCACCAGCATTCCTCTCTGCTTCCTGACCATAGACAATGCGACCAACTAACTGCCTCAAGCTCCTGCTGCCATGAGTGACTTCCCCACCACAGACCGCACCCCGGGACTGTGAACCAGATCACCCTTCCTTCCTTGGTAAACTTTCACCAGAGTACTTGGTCACAGCAGCGAGACTAATAACTAACACAGAGTGCACAGACTTATTTTCTACAGCAGTATGCCAGGATCGGTTACAGCAACAGTCCTTTCAGGGTCTCCAACATTGAATGACTTCATAGAGAAGACATCCAGCAGGCTCCATGAAAACAGAAAAGAAGGAGGGCTAGGGAGATGGCCCTGTAGATAATAAAGCACTTGCCATGCTCATAAGGCCCAAGCAAAAGCCAGGCAGGCATGGCGTTCCGCCTATAATCTCAAGGAGTCAGGCAGCGAATGATAGACACAGACATGAACCCATGCACCACACCACACACAGAAGGAGGGAGGGAGGGAGGGTTTGTCTCTTAGTGATTCTAGCTGACAATATCTATCAAGCTGACAATATACCCATCACATGTACATATACACTAACATACATATAAATGCATATTTATAATTTGAGTTTGGGCCACTCAGTTGTGCTGCTACTTGGGAAGAAGTACATTGTTTTGAACTGTCAGTGCACAGAAATTATCAGTGGTGTTGGTCCGGAGGGAGGGAAGGAGAGAGGGAGGGAGAAAGGGGAAAGAAGGAACTAGAAAGAGAAAGGAAAAGGAAGGGGAGGGGAGGAAAAAGAAATCGTCAGCCTTCCCAAAACGTCTCGCCCACCCTTCTCTCACCGGAAAGCAGCAAGGAGAGCTGATCAAAGTCAAAGTCATATTTTTTATTTTTATTTCTTTGATTAGTACATAGTATTTGTACATATTTACATTAAGCCAGATATTTGTGTCACATATTATTCCACTCAGTGGCCTACGCTTTCTTTGAATGTCCTCGTGCTATTTTTGATAGAGCACAGTCAACTGCAGCTGTCAAGCACTGATCCTTTTAAAGTCACCAATCACCCCATTCAAGAAAATATTGTCCAAAGATCTGCTACCACCCAGCTTCTCAAAAGGCATCAAAGGTGCCCAGAGTCCTAGACTGACAGCTTGCTTAATCAACACACTCTTCTCCGTATATTTTTTCAGACCATGCCTTCTTCTGCCCCATTCAGCAGGAAACTCTATTAGTAGAATCCCCTGAAATAGATGGGATCTTTCAGGCTTTAAGGCTGAAGCAAGCATTTTTTAGAAGGCTCCATGGGATTTTTCAAAGAATTGCCAGCCATGGTTTCCAAAGCCACGGCTGTTTGTACAACATGTGTGCAAAGTGCATGGGCTGCTCCCTAAAGCAAGCCCTTCCGGGAACATTCACACTGCAGAAGTAAACTGACTCAGTTTGAAATTTTCCACATCCAAGGCTAGGGCATCAGAAGGCACGCGGGCGCCATGCAGAGGACTGCACTCATCCTCTCCCTGCCACGTGCTCAGGTGCACTGCCCAGTGGGACCTGAAGTCTCTGGGTTCTCTGTGGCTCTGGAGCTCTGAACTGTTACCAAGCTAAGTACATAACAGACGAGTGCTAACATTCCCCAGTTCTCTAATATAAGTCATCCAGGAAAGTCCTTGAGCATCCTGGTGTTTGTGGATCAGATCGTGTGCTCCTCAAACCTAGGTGTCCATCACCAAGGGATGGTTTACAGCACAATGAAATTTTTTTCAGCCATTAGGAAAAGCAAAGTTATGACATTAATAGGAAAATGGAGACGTCAGATTAAGCAAATTAAGCCAGCCTCAGAAGGACAAATTTCCCACATTATTTCTCATATGTGGGTCACAGATTTTAGAAGGGCATCAGTCATATATCTAGGTACAGAAATTGTGGGACAAAGTGAACCAACAGAAAGGAGGAAAGGAAGTCAGAGTGAAGGGGTTCGTGCTCAAAGTGTATCATATACCTGAAAAAGATGGCCTTTTTATTAGTCCTGTATAATAAAATAAGAAACTAAGAAAAGAGAGGTCCTAACCCAGAACCCTCAGGATGTGACCTGATTTGGACACGGGGGTCTCTGCAGAGGTTATCAAGTAAAATGAGAGAGGTAGGGTGGGTTTCTCCCACCTTGACTAGTGTCACTCTGAAAGGGGAATGGGTACAGAGACACTGAGATGGGACGATTCGTGAGGAAGAGTGACAGTCCACAGGAAGCCGGGCCAGGCCACCAGGCCCTGAACATCTGGGGAGAGGCCTGAAGTAGACCCTTCTCCAGGCCCTGCCAGACGCTCAACCCCACCAATGCCTTGAATTCAAACCTCTCTGAAACTGATAGACAGTAACTTCCAGCATCCTAAGGCCCCAGTTTGTGGAACTTTATTACAGCTGCCCCAAGTCACTCATATAGACCGAACTGTGACCATCGCCATGACTGGTTCATGCCTGTCACCCCACATGTCAGCCCAGCTTGGTCTGCCAATGCCTGTCGTTGCTTTGGTGGTGAGAACTTAGAGTGGCAGGGTCTGAGGGATGTGTTCGGCATCAAACTGCCAGAGTGAACAGATAAAAACAGAGAACACCCAGTCCAATCAGAACCTCGATGCATATGTCCTGAATATTACACAGCGCACACATAGACTAAGCATTTGTTTGTTATGGATCTGGAATTTCACTCCAACTAGGCATACTCTATATTACTTGGCAGCCTAGTGAGACAGTATCTTTGGATTACTCTAAAGTTCCTAGAAAGGCTGTACGTTTGGTACCTTGAGGCAGGCTGGGAAAAACCCCAGGAGGTTTGACAGGAGCTGGCTTTGTTCGCTATCTGCTCCCTTTCCAGATGGACAGCAAGGAGCAGAAACTTCATTGCTCCAGTAGAAAGTTTGAGGGAGGAGTCTTCTTGGTCATTCTAAATCATTTCTGGAGGCCAGGGAGATGACTCTGTTAGTCAAGTGCTTGGTTTGAAAGCATGAGGATCCAAGTTCAATTCCCAGCACCCACATAAAAATCCAGACATGCACACAAGTGTAATCAGACAACTGGGGAGGTGGAGACAGGAAACCTGGGGCTCTGGGCAGGCAGCCCAGCTACTTGGTGAGCTCCAGGTCTGAGTGAGAGACCTTATCTCAAAGACCAGTGTGTATAGCTCCTGACGTTGACCTCTGTTCTCCTCCACAAGCCTCAAATTCACGTGTACATATACCCAAATATCCACACACAGGCAGACTATTTCTGCTGTTGGGGTGTATCTGGCACCTATACTGTGCTTCAAAATACAGGATGCATCTGAAAGCACCTTAATCCACCAAAAATGAGTAGACTCCTATTGGATTATTCATAACAACCAAGGCCAGCATCAGGAAAATGTGGCTCATCAGCTACACAGGTGCCTGTACACAGAAGGGCCTGAGTTTGGATTCAAAACTCTGATGTGGCTGTACTGGAATTCTTGTCATTGTTGAGCAAAGGCACCCCAGTTTTTCCTTTGCACAGAGCACTAATAACAATTTAGCCAGCCCCAGGACAGGCATACTGTGGGGTCTGGGTCTATTATAAAAGGTATTGAGCAAGCCAAGCAACCCTGGATACCCTGAAGGGACGGTAGGAGCCTGGCCTGCTCTGCCTGATGCGATAACCTAGGTCCCAGGAAGCTACTGCAGGCCTCAGCAATTTCTTCATCTTTGCCCCCCACAAAGATCACCCCAGACCAGAACCAGGTTTTGGGCTTTGTTTCCTCATTCCTAATTTCCACGTCAGCCCTACGACCTTCCCACTTATACCTAAAGACACCACCTGTAACTTTCTCACCTTCTGTAATGGCCAGAAAGGCCTTCCTATATAAACACCTGCCTTGGTTTCAATAACTGAAATTCCCCACCAATGAAGTCTCCCGAGAATCTCTCCCACTGCACTCTGAGCCACCTGAGGACCTGTTTGATTGCCCTCCATTCCCTGGGATGGCTGGAGCACAACACCCGTGCTGGAGATGGAGACCCACCCACAGCATACCTCACACACAAGCTGCTGAGGAAAAAAATTTCTTTAATTATTTATTTATTTTTATCTTGCGTATGAGTGTACCTGTGTCTATGTAACTATACCTGAATCAATGTCTGCAAACCCCGGAAGGAGGTGTCAGATCCCCCAGAACTGGAGTTAAGTATGATCATCAGACAGCCTGGGAATGCTGAGAACCAAACATGGATTCTCTGGAAGAGTCAGTGCTCTTAACCACTGAGCTATCTGTCTCTCCTGCCTGTGAAGAAGAACTTTGGCTGAGCCTCGCTGACAGATCTCTCAGTCTTCCCTGGGCTCAGTCCAGGCGTCTGTAACCTGCACCTCCTCCCAGCACAGGCTGGCATTTCCAGTTTGCTTTTCGCTCTGATTGAATTAGTGTCGGCTGGTTCAAAAGATCAGTTCTGTGTGTGCTACCCAAGCTGTCGTCTGGATCTGCTTCCAACTTGGCCCTGGCAACACCGGGGGAAGGATCTGCTGTCTTTGGCACCAGAGGCTGTGGGTTAGAGAGGGTGATTGGTGTGCAGAACAACTTGACGGTGGGTGGAGGCTTTCCTGGCATCCCCTGGAGCCAGCAGATTTGGAGTTATTCGATTTCCCACCAGTAGCAACTCCCAGATTGAGTCTGTGTGGAATCAATCTCTCTGCCATCAGCTTCATTTATTTTCCAGTCTATTCTTTCTCACAGTTTTCTTTCCCCTTCTCCAAGGCGCTCTCTGTCTCTGTCCCTCTCTGTGTATGTGTCTCTCTCTGTGAATGTGTCTCTCTCTGTGTATGTGTCTCTCAGTCTTTCTCTCTTTCTCTGTCTCTCTTCTCTCATGTGTATAGAGGCCAGAGGTAAACACTGGGTGTCTTCATCTATTACTCCCACCTTATTTTTCAAGACAACGTCTCTCCCTGCTCCTGGCACTCTCCATTTCAGCTAGGCTGGCTGGCCAGTGAGCCTCCAGGACCTGCCCATTTCTGCTTTCAAGCACTGGGATTACAGACATACAAGCTGGCAGCCTGACAGCAGCAGCTACTTGGGTGTGCTCTTGTCAGGGCCAATGCAGAGGAATAAGAAACCCAGACAGACCACACAGTACAGACACATCACATCTGTCTGTCATACCAGCTCACATGCCCATAGCCCAAGCAAGACACATGGCCAAGAAGAACATCAGAAAAAGGGAAAACAGCCTCTCCAATGAGAGCCACAGCAGGGGCCACAGGGGGAGGAAAGGTCACCTTCACTATCAGGACCCTCTAGAGACAAGCAGATTCACATTACCAGGTGTGATGAGTTGACCTGTACACCCCGCAAAAGAAGATCCGTGAGATCCCAACACGGTCCAAATATGATTGAATACGGCGTCTTTAAAGAGGTTGCTGAGACACAAGGAGCTCACTGGGGTGTGTCCTGATCTCTCAGAAAGGGAGGAAATTTTGGCACAGAGATATGGCTAGAGAGAAGGCAGTAAGAAGATTCCAAGGGAAGAGAGCTTAGGCAGACCCTCCCTCCAGCTAGAGGAGTCCCAGCCCTGGTCTCAGACATTGGTTCAGTCTACCAGGTTCTATCAGGAGCCAAGTGGATAAATCTCTGTGTGCAAAGTGCCCGGCCCGGGTCAGTTCACCTCCACAGCTCCAAGAACCCAGTGTGTCATCCAGTTGTCTGGAGAGGAGCTCTGTAATATTTATTAGTTTCCAAGGGAGGATCCATGACCCACCAATGGCAACTAACTAGTCCCATACGTTCTGGTTATGCTGCCTGCAGAGCAGTCATGTGGGTTGGGGATCTGATTAGGTTTTGATCCATCTCAGGATGACCCCGTAGCCCAGTGTGCCACCAAAAGACACTGGTCCCCGAAGGAAAGGAGCATTGATCTACTAGCCCAATTCCACTTGTTTCTGATTTGTCCTTAATCAACAAAAACCAGTCAAGGGCAAACTGGGGGACACACAGAATTCTAATTACCAACATTTAGCAGCCCAAGGCTCCAGGGCCCCAGCTCACTGACCAAAAACAAATTCAAGAAATAACATTTAGCCAAACAAACAAGATGCTAAATTGGCTGAATTAAATTAACTTTGATGTTTTATGGAATTACCTGAGGATTTTTAACAGAAATGTCTCAGCAGCATTAACAAGAATTTTGGCTTTGGGCAATTAAGTGTGAAGACAAATATATTTCACCATAATTTCATTAACATGTTCATACATATGTGTACATATATTATCCACAATGAGCACCCAAAATACAAGCTGCCCCAAAATCCCAAACATTTTAATCACTGACATGACACCATGAGTGGGAAACTCCATACCGTGAAACTTTACTCGATCCACAAAACTACTGAAAATCCTGCACAAAGCTACTCTTAGGCTATATGTGTATGGTGTGTATAAAACATAATTTCACTCTGGGCATGGTGACACACCCCTTTAATCCCAGCACTCAGGAGGCAGAGACAGGTGGATCTCTGTGAGTTCAAGGCCAGCACGGTGTACATAGTGAGTTACAGGCCAGCTGAGAATACAGGGAAACCTTGTCTCAAAAAGAAAAAAAAAAAAAAAAAATCATGAGTAGAAAGTAGTTTCCATCATCCCTCAAATATTTCATTTCATTTATGAAAATATTCTAAGGTCCAAAAATCTAGAATTCAAAACACTTCTGGTCCCAAGCACTGCGCAAAATCCAACCTGCAAATACATGTGGCTGTGGGTACAGAAGAGCTTTGGTAGATGCTAAATGAAAATGTGACATCCGTAGCTTGCATGAAAATACTGTCGGGACAAACCTCTCCATCTACAGAAGACACTGTGTACCAGTCAACCTTCCATTGCCGTGACAAAATACATAACCAACTCATAAAGAAGAAGGGTCTGTTTTGGCTCCCAGTCCCAGAGATATCAGCCCACGGTGTGTTGACTCGGCTGCTTTAGAGCCTGTGACAACATGGCACAGCATGGTGGCAGTGTGTGGTGGAGGTGGCCTTGGTACACAGCATGAGCCAGACAACCACATCATCATAAGACCAGCTGTGCCTGCTTGCAAAAGATCGTCACAGCCGGGCTTGTTGACTGTTGTCCTCCCTCATAGAAGAAGAGGACTGGGAGGGTATTGGGCCCTTACCTGAGTATCCAACTACTCATTTGCATGCAGTTCAGTCCTAATGACCTCAGGGAGGGGCTAGAGCACAAAGGCTTGGGAAAACTCCAGGAGAGAGGCTCCATGCTGGGTGCAGACTTTCCAGTGGGGCTGCTTCACCCACACTCCTGTAAGCAACTCTCTATAAGTAAGCCCAATAAACTCCTTAGTTCCCCAGTGGGAACTCTGGTGAAATTGTTCCTTCGTTTGTCATTGGAATCTTAGAAGGAAGGAAGATGTTGCCTGGTTTCTAAACACACACACACACACAAACACACATACCACCCCACCCCAGGGAGAGAATTCTTGAAACAGACCTGTTCATCTCGTGACAACTGGGAGAGAGAAGGAGGGGAGGGGTTCTCTGAGGTTTCAAAATCTACTCAAGGGCATGCCCTGAGTGGCCTAACTCCTTCTAACGAGGCTCCACCTCCTAAAGATCTCATCTCCTCCCAAAGGCACCATAGGTTGAGGATGGAGCCTTCAAAGCATGGGCTTTTAGGAGACATTTCAGATCCTAACTACAACATAGACAGATAATGATAGATGATAGATAGGTAACAGATAGGAAGATGATAGATAGGTAGATGATAGATAACAGATAGATAGGAAGATAGATAGATAGACAGATAGACAGATGACAAATAGATATGGCATTACTACACCAATGTTCCTATTACCCAAACCAAAAAACCTAACTCTTAAGTTTAGTTTTTAAGAGTGGGCCTGAACTTGGAGGACATTCGTTCCCCCAGAGATCTCTTGGAACTGTCTGTCTCATGGAACTGTTCCTGAGTCAGGCCTCAGTCACATTTTTATTCAAACCAGTTTCTCCAGCTGCACTGGAGAAGTAGAAGTTTGTATCCACTCTTATCCTAAAGACCATCCTGCCTTTTCATCCCTAGTTCTAAAATATCTCATCCACCCAACCTCAAGTATCCTTCCCAATCTTCACCGTGTTCAGTGAAGATGGGTGCATTGTCTTCTCAGCACTCTGCTATGTTAATTCCCAAGCATACCCACATTCATTCATTACCTTTTGGGGAGGAGTACCAAGCTGAGGCTCTTAGGAAATGTCCTGGTCACGGGACACAAGGTTCACTGAGTTTGCCAATGTTAATTAAAAGTCATTAGACCAGATTCTGTCCATTTCATAAAGTCATCCCTATAGATAGATGGTAGATAGATGATTAGTAGAGAGATGATAGATAAATAGATTAGTAGATAGATGATCAATAGATAGATGGATAGATGATTAGTAGATAGATAGATGATAAGTAGGTAGGTGATAGATACACGGTATATAATAGATAGATGATAGAGACATGGTATATAATAGGTATATAGATAGATAGATGATTAGTAGACAGATGATACATGATAAGTAGGTACTATCTATAAGTACCTACTTATAGATACATGGTACATAATAGATGATAGATGATTCATAGACGATAGATAGGTAAGATGAAAAATAGGTAGGTGATAGATACATGATATATGATAGATAATAGATGCATGATTGATGTTAGTAGGCTAGACAGTCCCAGTTGTCAACTTGACACATCTGGGAAGAAGAGATCTCAACTGGGGAATTTTCTTTATCAAACTGGCCTAGGGGCGTGTCTTGTGAGGCATTTTCTTAATTGCTGGTTAATGTGGGAGGACCCGGCCCACTGTGGGTGGTGCTATCCCTGGGCAGGTGGCCTAAGTTGTATGAGAAAGCAGACTGAGCACAGGCCAGACCAGCAAGCCGGCTGGTAGCGTTCTTCCATGGTTCAATTCCTGTCTCCAAGTTCCTACCTTGACTTCCCTCAATGATGGACTCTGCTGTAGCCAGATAAACCCTTTTCTCCCCAAGTTGGTTTAAGTCAGTGTTTTATTACAGAAATAGAAGCAAACTAGCACTGAGAGATTCATTGACTGATTGCTAGACGACAGGTGGATGATAGGTGATAGATAGATTGGATGACAGATAATAGATAATTGATAGACTCAGGATAGATAATAGATGATTGTTAATAGATGACTAAATGTTAGATGGTAAATAGATAATAGATTGATGGGTAATAGATAGGTGATAGATAATAGACTGATGGATCAATAATTGATAGATGACAAATAGATGATAGATAGACGGATAGACTGACAAGCATGTACTTGTAGATCCCACGCCCATCCTTCTAACTAGTTTTAGCCGTCACACCTGGGTTTTGGAAGGACAAACCAGGTGCACATACACGCAGCTCAGGGCATCGTGAATCAGGAAGGACTGGTAGCTCCTGAAGAAGCATCCTTCAGGGAGGTTTCTTGGAGCTGTGCTACCACTGAGGGGGAGCCTGAGGCTCTGTGACCCACTGTGCTGTCAAGGAAGGAGCAGGGCAGGAAAAGCAGAAAGAACCAGTGAAAACTTCTTTTACATCTGGAGAGCCATGGCATGGGAACTTCCTAAAGACACACAGGGAAGAAGATCCTAAATGTACCAACTCAACTCGGGCCCAATCAGTATAAATGTGAAAGAAGGGTTCCAGAAGGAGCCAAGGTCACTCATAACCTCTTCCTAATCCTCTGTTCAAAACTTCCAAGAAAGGCAAGTGTTTTCCCGAAGCCCACCAGCAGCCATACAGGAAGTGAAGGAAAGAGGGAACGTGGAATCTTCTAGTACTACACCCTGCTCACAGAACCCGGGCAGTTATAACTGCAATACCCCGAGTCAAGGTCAGCCAAGGACATACCCACACAGCACAGTGAATGTCAGCCTGCACACACCCTACACCACACACCGATAGCCCACTAGGACACACCACACACTGCACAGCACTTACTAATCATGCCCACACACTTGGATTTTTTAAAAAAAGGTCAGCCACCAAAATGGCCTACTGTTAGAGCAGACTGTCTGGGACTCGACACCTGCCGTCAGTCCTGAGTGGGGTAAAGTGGGGTTTGGAGGGGCAGCACTGATGGCCCCCCTCTCAGCCTCAGCCCATGCTCCATGCTGGAGTTCTCTGCTCAGCACACCTTCTTTTGTTCAGGCCCCCAGCCCACGGATGGTGACTCCCACATTCAGAGTGGCTCTCTCCACCTCAGCTAGCCCAGTCTCGAAACCCCCTCACAGACGTGTCCAAATAGTCATTAGGGATTAAAGCTATTTGTTTAGGTTACAAGAGGAGCCCAAGGCTTATCTATCTCCAAGGTGAGCCTAGGTTCTGTCATATTCTGGGGGTCAAGAAAATGTCAATCATCATGAGCATAGATCTGAGCCCCTGGGACTGGGAAGTTACTTGTTTATCCACAGTCATGCAGCAATGGGCAGCCACGAGCACATAGCTGTGGAAACACACTTACACAGGCTGCTGTGCCCCCCAACCAAGTGGGTTTTCTATAGACCAGGGGCTTTGTGGAGTGTGAGTGATGCTGGAGTTGAACCCAGGGCCTTACACATGCTAAGAATGTGCTCTACCACTGAGTTCTGTCCATAACCACTTGTGGGATTCTTTAAAAAAAAAAACACTGAAAAATGTTTTTCAAAGCTGAACCCATAATAGAAACATGCCTGTGCCCAAGATGAAAATAGTGTATTCACTGGGGTTAAAAATGGCTCTGTGGATAAAGTGCTCCCATGCAGTTGTGAGGACTGGGGTTTGGATTCCCAGAACCCATGTAAAAGTCAGGGGGGTATGGCAGCCACTTGTAATCCTATCACACCCTGGGACAAGCTCACTAGGGACCAGGCAGCTCCAAGTTCATCAAAAGACCCTCAAGAAACAAAGCGGAGAGTGCTGGAGGAAGACTTCCAATGTCAATGCAGGGCCTCCACATGCACATACACACCCACAAAAGTACACATACATGTGGCAGTGCGATGCTACATTATGATACATCCGTTAAAACCAAGAGTGGCACCTGATCTTCTGTGAGAACTTGCTCCTTCTGATCACTCTCTTGGAACTGTTTTTTCTCAAAGACCTTGCTCTCTCTTCATGAAATGCTACATTCAGGAAAAGGGGAAGGAATTTCCCTTTCTGACCCTATGGACCAGGACCACAAACAGAGGTTATCGATCTAATCCCACCTGTTGTTTGCAATGCAAATGAGATAACTACTGCTATCAACATTGCTATTTTCAACAATGGTACTTTCAACACACACACACATACACACACCACACACACATTAACCTGGATCAAGGACAAGGAATAGTCATAAGGGATTAAAGCTATTTGTTTAGGTTACAAGAGGAGCCCAAGGCTTATTGAGATCATTTACATTATAAACAAGCTGAGATAGTGTTAACCAATCTCAAAACATAGGATTAACTTTGGTTACCAGGGTAGGTTAGAGTCCATGTGTACAGAAGAGTCTTTCCCACAGCTCCTACTTGTTTGTTTTATAAAAGCATGCCCATATTTTTAACAGAAAGCATTCCTAGAAGTCATACACACACACACACACACACACACACACGCACACACACACATACCACTAGTGCACACCAAAAAAACCCCACAAAATGCATCCATCTCTTCTACAAACATAGGACCACTGTGTGGTAGATGCTGCCTCAAGGTTAGGCGCACTTCGGTGACAACACAAAGAAAGAAGAGGCAGAAACGGAAGAAGAGCAAAGAGGGACAAGGAGGACAAAGGAAAGGAGAGAGAAAAGTCCAGGCAGGCACGGGAAGCAGGCAAGATGCCAGTCAGCTCGCAGGCTGGTCCACCCTTTCACACTGCAGCGCGACGTTCACACTGCAACACGAGGGTCATCCGCAGCAGTCACGCTTGAGAACAGTGATTGAGTCTTAAAACAAATCACAGAAACGTCTCAGACTACTGTAAGTAAGCTCATGATTTGATGTTGGGCCACATTCATAGCTATACTGGGATGCACATGGCCCACGGACCGCAGGTTGGGCGTGTCTGGGCCCTAATGGTCATAATCGGGCTCTACAGACTCTTAGGGCAGAATTTAAAGGGTCTTAAACTTGCATAAGAAAACTGACATTTCCATTTTTGCTAATATTGGCTAAAAGTCACTATTTCCCTCCTGGTGAGTATACAAGACACAGCACAACAGTGGGGATGGTCTGTGTCTAACCTGGTCACTGACTGGAAAACACCTGCTTTCACAAAACCTTATATTTGCCAAATCTCAATATGGCACATATTACTACCACTGCCTTGAAATTTGGGCAGCTATCAGAAATGCAGTCCTATTGCAGAATAGGTTAAAAAGAAGACAACCAGGGGCTGGAGACATGGATCAGCCGTGAAGAGCACTTGCTGTTCTAGGACAGGAGTTCAAATGCCAGCACCTACATCTGGCAGCTAACAACCACCTGTAACTTTAGTTCCAAGAGATTCACCTATCTCTGACCTCTATGGGCACTTATACACACATACAAGTAAAACAAATCTTTATTCTTTTAATTAAAAACATTTTATGTTTATGTATAGCAATATGGTTTCATATTAAACAATACTATCACAGAGTGATTTGACATAGTTTTCCTTTTCTGCTCATTTGTTTTTGAGACAGGGTCTCACAATAGTCCTGGCTAGTCTATAACTCACTGTGTAGACACACACACACACACACTTTATATAGTGGGCCAGTAAAATGGCTCAGGGGGTAAAGGAGCTTGCTCCCAACCTTGACAACCTGAGTTCAGTCCCTAAGATCCACATGGTAGAAGGAGAGAGCTGACTCCTGACAATCATCCTCCGAGTTCAGGAAGAAAAGAAAGACCAGGAGGCTCCCCATAATGGTGAGTTTAGTTCAAAATAAACCTAGAAAAGGTGAATTAGAAGAGGCGAGATAGCAAGCTTCCCTCACGGGCTAGGATTCTACCTGAGTGGGGGGACGGGGCTGGGCTCCAGCTCAAACAAGTCATGTTCATGATCATACCAGAACGTGCAGGAGCGGTATTAGATGTGTTGACTTCAGGAAAGCAACTTTAGGAAACTGAAACTGTTAGCCACAAAGGAGAGGGGCCATTCAAGCTAGATTGTAGTCATAGGAGAGGGGGCTAGACCAGGGTTGCCTCAGAGTCAACACGTGCACCTACATAATACACACAAACAAAAAGTAAACAAAATGCAAATCAAATTAATGATGAAATAAAATATATATTAGATAATTATACCAATGTAACTTATTTCCTTTGTTACTCAAAATATTTGACTCATTCAAAATGCCCTAACTAGAGGTCTGATGCTCAAAGATGGAGGAAAGAGCTCCATCAGGACCAGAGGCTCTGCTCACACAGGCTCGCTCGCACCCCAGGCACGTGAGGGCAGATACACTTTATGACAACTAAACTGACTCATTGCCTTTCTCAGAGCAGAGGTGGGTGGCTATGAATATGTCTTATTCCCGTATTACAGTTTACAGACAGCAAGCAAGCCATAGCTGCAGGACAGGCAGGCTGCGGGTGCTGTTCTGTAGAGCAGTGTCCCCAAGATACCCCCTCCCACTGGCTGGCACTGGCACACCCGCCTTCCTGTGCGGGCTCCACCGCCCACACCTGCCACCTCTGCCCGAGGTCCCCACCCAGTCTGAACACAGGTGGGACAGACCCATGTGAGGATCATCATGACAAGTGTGCACTTGCTGCTTGGCTGAGCATCCCTGGGCCAGTGCCCCATCTTCAGTGGGTGCCATTGCCAAGGAAACCATGCGTACCTGTCCCTGAGAGTCCCACTTCACCTATGTCCTATTCAAATCCAACCCTAGGGAGACAGAATTCAGGCATCTGTCCCCATACCAAGGACAGCCAGGCTGAGCCAGGAGACCCTATGCCTCCAGGAACCAGCTTCAGATGCCCCGGCAGGGTGGTCAGGAAAATGTTCTATATACTCTAAGGCTGAAAGCAACCCACCAGAGGCGAGGATGCCAAGTGGGTGCCTCCCGGGTCCAAGCATTCGTGTGCTCCCACACTAGATTCTGTGTGGGACTTGATTCTGCTGGCTGGCTGGTGAGCTGGCTCAGGATCGCCCCTCTGCATTTCACAGGATTGACTGCCTCCAAATGGAACACAGAAGCAAAAATCTCCTGTGCCCGCTTGCCTGCCCTCTGGCCTCTTATACCTCCCTCCATTTTCTGGGAATTGCTCGTCACAGAATTGCAAAGGGTGGAGTTGGAACCTTCTTCCTTAGAATACAAGGTCTGTGTAAACTGCACTGTGTTGCAAGCGTCCTCCATCAGTGTTCTCCATCAGTCTCCTGAGCGTGGGGGGTAGGGCCAGTGGGGGTGGCAGGACTGAGTCACCCATTGCCTAAGCCTCGCTAGTTGGTGTCAGATGAACAAGAACCAGGAGTTCTTATCTCAAGGAGAGTCTCCGCGTCATCAGGCCTGGGCTACTGTCTCCACTTCTTGGGAGATCGAAGGTAAGGGTCCAAACTGCTGCAGACAGGCTCTCTGAGTCTCCCAGCAAGGACTCAACCACAGCTGAAATCAGAGCGCAGGGGTGGCTGGGAGGTCCAGTCCCAGCCCTGTCAGACCTGAGCAAAGTCAGAGCTTTCCCATCATGTGTGTGCTGCCCCCTCCTTCTCTTGAAGTCTCTTTCTCTCCCTTTCTTAGACCCTTTCTAGCTTCCTGGCCTCAGCCCACACTTGCTCCCACAGAAATTCCCATATATAACAGAAGCGAGGCTCTGCACCTGAGAGAGGCACGCAGTGCTCGTCTTCCTGAGCTGGGTTATCACATTCTCTTAATATATTTTCCAGGTCCATCTATTTCCCTGCAAATTTCCTGATTTTTCTTTCCTTTACAACTGAATGAATGAAGTTCCATTGTGTGTATGTAGCCTATTTTCATACCTGGTCATCTAGCAGAATGGGGACACTGGGATAGAAGGTGACAGTGGGGAGGGCGGCCAGGCAATGGGGTGGGAGAATCAACCAAAAGGAGGACTGTGAGGGTGCCATAAGGAAACCAGCTACTTCATATGCTATTAAAATTTTTTAAATAATAGGTTTGAATGAAACATATATAAAAGACCGATGGTTTTTTATAGTTTTACTGAGCCAAAATAAAACAGACTTTCCTCACAATTTCTAGTTGTTTCCACAGTTGACAATGCCCAGTGACATGGACATCCTATTGGGCACCAAGCACAACACACCAGGCAGTGGGGCCCACCTGTGCCTCGTGTGGCTATATAGCTGCCGTGGCCTGCCTGGAAGCCCAAGGTGGAGACCACCAGGGCTTGACAAAGGGCAACAAGAGCATCATCCTTGTAGGAGGGAACCCCTCCCCACTCCCACCTTCTCACCACTATCTGACCAGTGTCTCTGGCATGTCAACCTGAGAGCTGCCAGAGGTTCCAGGTAAACACACTGGCTGAGGACTCAGCTCCCCAGTAGGGAGTCTGGGAAGTTGGAGTTCAACAAACACCCTCAAAATAGACTAGTGGCTGTCAAATAGAGGATCGGAATTCTTGGGGAACAAATCCCCCACCCCACCCCACCGTGGTTCTCCAGCCCTGTTTGAGATATCTCTTGGCTGGCTTCTCACAGGGTGGCACCCCCACCAGCAGCAGTATGTGCACATTCTCAGGCCCCTCTGCAGACTGCAGAGTCAGAAAGCCTGGGAGTGAAGCTCCACTCTCCAGATAAGCATCAGGACTTAGTCCAGAGCCCCTAAGGTCACAGACTTGTCACTGTTGCCACCTTTGCCCAGCTCTCGAGATACGTGAGGGCAGCTCCCCACTGCGGGCCACCAGGAAAACCTGAGCGCCCATCTGGCCCGGAACAAGCGGTCTGCTTCCCACAGCTGCGAGGGGCAGAGGATGGCTCCCTCAGAGCACAGCGGCGAAGGAAGCAGGTTTGGGCCTGCTTTGCTAAGCTTTGGTCTGCCTGGCTCTGCAGACCCAAGAGCCTCATGCACTGAGCCTGAGTCCCAGGAGTACTCAGCCATGTGGCTTGTTTTCTACTGCAGCTGGCCCCCAACTGGTGAGGATTTGACTTCTGGTTTTTCGACCCCTCAATGGTGCAAAAGCGAGATGCACTCAGCAGAGACCGTACTTGCTTCCCAGGCTGGCGGTAACAAGGCCATCACTCTCAGGGTACCACACTCCCAGTTAGCCCCACAATCTTCAGGGGACAACACTCCCCTGGCCCTTCCTGACCCATGGCTCTCCCAACACAAGCAGGTATGTTTGGAACTTTGTAATTCCCTGAACTTTTACCTTATCCCCACAGACAATACCAGCATGGAGAAAGCAGGGCCAACATTGTGTGTGTGTGTCTCTGTGTGTATATGTGTGTGTGTGTGTGTGTGTGTGTTCGTGTTGAATGACAGTGTGAGAAGCCAATCATAAAAGGCAAAATGGGGGGGGGGGGCCTGGAGAAATGGTTCAGTGGTTAAGAGCATGGACTGCTCTTACGGAGGATCCCAGTTTGGTTCCCAGTGCCCACCTGGCAGCTGACAACCATCCATAACTCCGGTTCCAGGGTATCCGATGCCCTCTTCTGGTCTCCACAAGCATTGCATGCATGAGTACACTTACATACACACAGGCACACACTCATTTACATAAAATAAAAATAAATTTTAATTTTTTTTTAAGGTAAGACATCATACCACCATCAGGTTCCAGCACTCAGAGTAAGCTTTAGGTTCTTTGAAAGACAGGCATCAGCCATGCATCCAGCTCCATAGCTTTCCTGGCCCTGGAAAGTCCTTTACAGGTCCTTCAAACCCACTCTGTGTAGGGGGAAATAATTCTGGCTTTTGAGCTCTTTCGTCACTTATTAATAATAACAGAACCACTGACCTCCAGGGACCACAGCCACTCTCCTCCCCTGGCTTATGTTGGAAGACTCTGCCTTGGCACACCCAATTCCTGCCCTGCCTGTCCTCCAGGCGAAGGCTGCCTGTGGGCTTAGGGGAGCCAAGGAGAAGGGGAAGGCAGAGTCTCAGCTGCGGCCAGAGGAAGCCCTTGCAAAGCAGGTCAGGAGCAGAAAGAGAACAGACTGAAGGAAGGAGAGAAAAAGAAGCATGAAAGCCTGGCATGGGAGACTTGCTGGTGATCTCAGCTCTTGGGAGGCAGAGGCAGGAGGACCAAGAGTTCAAGGCCAACCTGAGCTACCTAGCAAGACCCTGCCTCAAAAAGAGAGGGAGGGGAGGGGAGGGGAAGAAGAGAGGGAGGGAGGACAAAAAGGTGGAGAAGTGAAGATATTTCACTGGCTTTCCAGAGACACAAGTAAGGAGGAGCTTTGCTTTTCCTTGGCCTTCAGTGATCCATCTGTGCTTCCGAAACATCAGGATTCTCAGAGATAGCCATGGCCTCAGTAAGGCTACAGAGATGGCCATGAGCGTTCAGGGTATACTATGTCACCCACAATCACTGCCTGAGAACGATGTCACCATAACTATTTTACTGGTGTGAAGTCAGGCCCCAAGATGGGACCTAAACGCGTGCTGATCATGGGCCCCAGCTGGCCCACTCTGTGCTAGGCTTTCAGTCAGGCCCCCACCCCATCCATCTCCTCACCCTAAAATCAAACCAGATCCCAAACTGTGGCCTTGGAAACGGCCCAAGTGGACATCCATCCAAAGCTCACATTCGTTCTAATTCTGCTTCATAGCGAGTAAACTGGGACCTGAGCTGGGGTCACAAAAATGGAACCACCATTAATGGTCTGCTGCCGAGGGGGGACTGCCTCAAGGGGTACAGTCTGTAGCAGAATGGAAACCAGACAGGGCTCTCCAGCCTGGGCCTGCCATCCAAGTCTGCAATTCATTAAGACCAAAGGGATAGCTGAATAAGCCCTTTGTGGATCAAAAGCCCTCTGTTGGAAACCTAGCCAACAACCCCAACAAAACTGGCTTCACAGTTTCTCAGGAGAAAACCACCCCCCAGGACTGAAGACACACTTTGTTCCAGACCTGTGAGTACCAGAGACTTAGGTTACCAAGGGGTGACGAGCATGGCCTGTCGAGTCCACGGCTATCCAGGTGTACAAAAGCCAGAAATAACACCCTGGGGTTGAAGACAGAAACCGGGTAGCCAAGTCAGCTCTCTCCTGGTTTTTATTCACCAAAAAAGACACAGACCTCACCCTACCCAGTAAGATAAGACCAGAACAGAAAACTGGCCATAGCCCATGTGGACACCTCCTCCTCCACGTGAAACTGAGCCTTCTCCGATCACCTTATTCAGTCACATGATGGCAACTGACAGAGTCCCTCTGGTGTCACAAATGGGTCACATACTGTCATCTCTCAGGACTTTGCAAGCTTCCCACACCAGGACGTGGTCCCCACAGAGTCTCATGTCATGAGTCTGGAGTAGGTCAAATGGTGTCTGTCATCCAGATATGCCTGCCCTGGGTCTTAGAATGTGACTTTATTTGGATCAAGGGTCTTTGTAGGTGTCATAAGGTTAGGGTCACTAGCTGAGGTCGTCCTGCATGGGTTGGGCTCTAAATACAATGACCAGTGTCTTGAGTGAAGGAAAAGGAAAAGACACAGAGAAGAGGCTGATGGGGGCAGGGTGGGTGTTGGGGGCCTGGAACCATCTCCCAGTGCCTCAGAGGGAGTCAACCCCACCCACGCTCACTGCCGGGGAATTCATTTATGGGTCTGCATCAGGGTCCCTGGTGCTTTGAGAGGTACCCACAGAAAACCTATACCTCAGGTGACCACAGGACTGGCCAACATTCTGGGTACATGGACCTCCAAACATGAGGTACAGCTGGAAGCCAGAGAGGCTGGGGCTTCAAAACTTTCTAGAATTTGGCATACCTCTTCAATCAGTGACCTGGCGATGTTCCAGGATCCACATTATAAAATTCTCGTCTGGGTCCCTCAGAGTCTGATGTGGTGGTCTGCAGGGATTGCTTTCAAAAGCTCCCCATGAGCTTCTGATGTGCACTCAGGGGTGTGAACAGTTCCCAGAGCTTGAGAGACTGGAAAGTAGCCCTTGTCTGGGCCTAGGTGGGGTGGCCGGCTGCCTGGCCCCAGGCCTGTGTGGTTCTCCTCAACAGCTGTTCCACACATCTAAATGAGGCCCAGGGAGCCTCAGGGTGTTGGATGAGGGCAGACTGTGTGGCCATCATCAATGTCTGGTTACCTGGGTTTGCTCAGGTACATTTTGTACTTGAAGAGTGTCTGGATTTGTGCATCCTGCTAAGACAGTTAAAACTCATCTTGACTCATCTAGAGTCACCTAGGAGGCACACCTCTGGGCATGTCTGTGAGAGACTTTCTAGATTAGTTTAATGGAAGTGTGTAGACCCACCCTAAATGCGGGTAGCAACCATTCCACAGGCTCCGGTCCAGGAGAAGAGAGCAAACTGAACACTAATCTTCACCTGTCTATGCTTCCTCACTGGGAACGCAATATGACAGGCTGCCTCAAGCTCCAACCGCCACAAAATCCAGCCACCCTGTCTTCCTGCCATGATGGGCTGCACCCTCAAACTGTGAGCCAAAATAAAGCCTCCTTCCCTTAAGTGGCTTTGGTCACAGGAATGAAAAAAGTAACTAACAGGCCCAGTGAGGGCATTTCCTGTGTTGCTCTTGGAGAGGAAACTAAGTGCCAAGGCTGGAGCCAGCAAGGCCCAAAGGGCAGCTTTGAACTGGCAAGATCTGAGGGGGGTTGCAGACTCTGAGACTCACTGTCTCTGTCCATAAATTGGCTCAATTGTACTAGCTTTCAGAGTTGACAAACTCAGATGCCCTGGTTGAAAAACAAGCAATTTTTACACATCTTTTGCCAAAAGTAGCTCATTTGATTCTCAGAACAGTCAAAGTAGTACAGGGTTAGCAAGTCTGTATTTCACAGGAAAAAGTTCGGGCTCGGAACAGTCTCGCACTCCACCTTGGATCTGTGAATCAGAATAGCAGCTCCCGCAGCTATTCATGTTCCCGGGAGAACATGAACTCGCTGACACCAAGTACAAGGCACAGTGTTCCTCAAAGGCCGTGGGGGATCTCACAAAGCTAAGGTCACGGCCCTGGATTCTAGATTCTGGGGGGGGGGGGTGTTAAGAGTGGGTTGAAATATGACATGGATAAAAAACCAGTTTTGCTTTTAGTCCCCGTGTGTCACCGTTAGTGTGCCAGTAAGAAACAGCCTGTGCGTGGACTGGCATATGTCTTGGTGAGGCCAAAGGAAAAGCAAGCAAGTGTCTTGAACCTCCGTCATTTCTGTGGCCCCTTCCCAGAATGTATAGGGGAAATGTAAGGGTTACGGGGAGGGCAAGTCTATTCTCTGCTGCTTTCGGGAAAAGCAGAGCCTGAGTAATTTTCCAACAGTAGCTGAAGCAGCAACCCCCCTCTGTTCTTCCAGCTGTCTCTGAGTGCTGGGATAAGTGTGTGCCACCACACCCAGTCCCCAGCAGTTTTGAAATGAGCCCACCTCTTCTGCCACATGTCCCCACATCATGTCTTAGGCCACCACAGGCCCCAAGCAACCATAAACTGAAACCATGAGCCAAAATGAATCTTTCCTCTTCATCGATTGATTACCTCAGGCATTTTGTTATAGTGAAAACACGCAAGAGAGGGACAGAGTGGAATCAAAATAACTGAGGATTTCAAACACCACTTTCAGCCTCCACTCTTGAGTTAGCTAGCACACTTCCTGGGTGACCACTGATCCCTTCACGAGGATGGAGCATTTGGCACCCAATCACCTCTGAAGGGACCCAGTCTTAATACTGTTACCTTGGCAATTAGGTTTTGATCCAGATTTAGGGAGCAGTTAGGAAGGGGAAAGAATGGGAACAAAGTATAATGATGTCACTCACATGTGACCTCACTACTTTGTATGCCGACCTGAATGATATTAGTGAGGACGTTCTAGTGGTAACAAAATGTGCAGCATGACCAAATAGTTCCTAAGTTTCTGCCACAAGATGGAAGATGTTAACCCTCAAGAGCATGAACTAAAGCCAGTCTAAAGAACAGAGTGAGCTGAGAATAAGCAAATCAAACACCACAAAGTCAACCCGAGTTTCCACAGCAACCAGGTGGCAAGAACGGACAGCTTTGTGGAAGGTTCTCCAGGGAGAAGACACTAAATTCTGTTAAAGGTCCATGGTCAGTCAAAGGAAGATGGAGTCAGTTCCCACCCAGCTTCCCTGGAATTCCCTCTGTGGTACAGATTGGCTGGCCCAGGGGGATGATGAGGCCAGGGTGGGCTTCCTGGACCGTTCACTCCTGGAAACATGTTGTCCTCAGTACCTCACATTCCTGTAGGTCTGGCTGGATGGCACTCCTGTGTATATGCACCTGTGTATATGCGTATGGATGGGTGTGTATGATTGTATTGCCTGCATGGATGGAAGTGCACCGTGTTGTACAATGCCTGTGGAGGTCAGAAGAGGACGCTGGATCTCCTAGAACTGGAGTTATGGATGATTACTAGCCACCATGTGGATGCTGGGACTTGAACCTGAGTCCTCCGTAAGAGCAACAGCGCTCTTAACCGCTGATCTAGCTTTCCAGTTCCATCAAACCCACACTCACAACCTCACCTGGGATGTGCCATCCGCTGCCTATGTCTGGCTCTAAGTACATCTGCAAGTCACACTTCCTACAAAATAGTGACTGAAAGATGAAAGCAGCCCAAGAGTAGCCCAAGTAGACACTGTGCTTTGCAAAGATTCCCCTCTTCTGTGTCCGCATATGAGCCAGGGAGGGCAGGACAGACCCTCAGGGAGATGGAGACATCTAGACCAGCAAAGTCTAGCTGCTTCTCCACACACCAGGCCCTGGGCCAACAGTCAGCCTGCTTTTCGCTAACCCTGTGAGAGTGCAGGGATCCCTGAGGAGGAAGAACTGCGGGTGTGGGGAAGGGAGATGCACCCCTCCTTGCTCACACACGCCTCGGAGTGGAGCAGGTGTGTCTAGCCTGCAGCCGAGCATAGCTTCAATACGGCCCAACATAAATCCCTGAGCTTACTTAAAGCACTGAGGGCTGTTTGTTTTTGTTTGCTTGTGTATTTTTTGTGTGGCTGCATTTCATAGTTCCCCAGTCGATGACAATGTTACATTGCAGTGTCAAAAGGCTGAACACACTGGACATGGTGGTGCACCCAGAAAAGGAAAAGCACATGGCTTTCTGTAAGTTCGTGGTCTGCCTGGTCTATATAACAAGTTCCAGGCCAGCCAGGGATACATGGTGAGACCATGTCTCAAACAAACAAAAAAGAGTTGGTCACAACCACTACACCCTTTGTGAAAATTAACCAACATCCACTCAGTAGGCCCTGTGTCCCAGCATGGAAAAGACACTGGCCCAGAGGGGACATGCACAGAAAGAGACACCCCAGTTAGGAAAGAGCAAGTAATCAGAAAGGCAGGTGGCCTGTTGTGAACCAGCCTCATCCAGCAAAGTCCCAGCGCTGTGGAAAGTCAGGATGGAGATACACCACCATTAGGGAGTTCGTCTGGGTGTCTGGAAAGTCTGTGGGCCACTGCGGGTTAGCAGTGGCAGCCGAAGTTCTTGGGTGGAACATGTATGTGTGGAGAATTTCCCCCACACAAAGAACAAGGCCAGCCCCACTCCCACAGAACCCAGGATGAAGCTACTTTCTATCATTTGGTTCTTTAAAAGGCTCCAAGTCCCCGGCCACATCCTGTTCCTTCTTAGAAGGCAGGTTGGCTTCAGACGCACAGGCAAGCTCTCTGAAAAGCATCTGCTTCTTTCTTGAATGAAATGTTTTCTCAGTTCCTCTTTGGGGATACTGAGGAAACCATGTTCCCCTTTGGCTGGTGTTAGAAGTGCAGGACTCCGGATGTCCTCTTCTCTCCTACACACACACAGATATGCCATCTTATATATACCCATGTACCATTCACACACACACAGAGCACCCCCAAGATTAACCATGACAGTTCACATGCACAGACAACCTGTGAAGATGAGAGCCATCCCCTCCCCCAACACCACACAGCCCATGAGGGAGCATGTTCACCATTTCACACAGAGCCACAAAAGCCCCTCCCCCAAATCCATTACCTCCTTTTCACAAAGCACTCAGAGCGCCAACAGCCCCCCCCCCCCACTGGGCCTCTATGAGCTCCCAGAAACTGCAGCATTTGGTTAAGTCTGGTCACAGCAGCACGTGCCAGAAGAGGAACACTTCAGGTTAGCTGTTCCTGAGTCTTCTCTTCAACCCAAACTTTGGAGCTTTCTATTTTGGCCATCAGAATGTCTGTGACCAGCACTTTTCCACTATAGACTTCCCCCTTGGCCTTCACCTCTAAGAAACCCACAGAGGATGTGCCGTGCTCAAGACCTGGGAGCCCTTTGGGCCATGTCTTGTAAAATGAACACTTATAACAGATGCACTAGAAACTGGTGGCTGGACATGGGCTCAGCTCTGCTCCATTCCAGGAGGCACAAGAAGGTCCTGGATTATCTCAACTGGCTTATAGAGGAGACAGGAGATGATCAGACAGACAAGGAGGGTGAGCATCAGCCCAGCAGCACGCTGCAACGGCCCCCCTCAAAAGCAGAGCGTTTCCCTAGACCTGGTGGCTCTCTGGGAACCAGACATGCTCCTGGACAGGGAATCTACTGGAGGAGTCCTGTTCCCTGAGAAGGGCCACGCAGAACTCCCCCAGCCAGGTCTGAGAGTGGCAAGGGTAGGCCAGTGCAGAACCACAGCCTTGGCTGTCAGGCAGCCACTGTCTCCTCTAACCACACACAAACCCCTTAGAGCACTTTACATCATGCAAAGTCTGTCTCTGTGCAGAGGCTGCCAACAAAAATGTGTCCCATGAGCTACAGCAAGAACCTCAGAGGCGAAACTTAATGCCCAGGACCACCAACCTTGTGCAACGGCAGATAAAAAGAGAGACGCGGCAAAAAAAAAAGTGTCCCTGGGGAAACTGCAATATTGAGTATTAAGTTGCAGAGGATTTGAAGCCCAGATAAATACGCCAGCAAAGACCAGCCAAGAAAAGCGCAGTTCTCTTGGAGGTAGCAGAGGACTAGCACACAGTAATGCTTATAAACAGGCCTGGTAATCAGGTCTCCCGAACAAAGCCAAATCTTCAGTGTAGACCACGGGGGCGGGGGTGGAGTCTGTGGACGTTTGCTTAGGTTCCAACAGGGACAGACTGTGCCAGAGACCCAGGGAGGCCCATCAGTAAGGTCCACCCCGGAAAGCATCAGTGCAGCTAAGTGTCACCTGCTGTTTCTAATAATGCAAAACTGCGGGGGTGGGGGGGGTCTGAAAAATCTACCAGAGAGGGGCTGGAGGAGGGCCCAGAATTAAGAGCACCTGGCTGCTCTTGCAGAGGACCAGGGTTTGGTTCCAAGCATTGACATGGAAGCTAACAACCATCCATAACCCCAGTTCCAGAGTATGCAACACACCCCCTTCTGGCCTCTGAGGGCATTGCATGCACAGGTGCACCTACACACTTGTAGGAGAAACACGACACATAAAAGAAAAATAAATCCCAGAACAGAACTAACCCATTCACACCTCCAGGTTACTCTCAGACACCTGGTGCTCTGTTTTTTGGAACCATGAATAAAGAGAGGAAGGTAAGAGGAAGCCCTGCTTACCCAGAGCTCAGGACATCAACAGACTGACTTGCCAGAGCTGCCAGGGCAGGAATTAGCTATGACATGTGGCCTGTGGCTGGTGAGTAGGGATCTAGTGAAGGCGGCCAGGAGCAGACAGCAAGGGCGCTGTGGGGCGGGAGGCTGGAGAGAAGAACGCTTGCGCGGACCTTGTGAGCTGCACCACAGGAGCCTGGAGGGACACTGTAGAGGGTGGGGGAAAGCAGACGGAAAGTGCGTCACATGGCTACACAGGCCAGGCCAAGGGCCAGGCTCCTTACAGCAGGAGTCAGCGAGGCCCTCAGAGCATGTTGAGCATGCCTGCTGGCCCTACCCACCCTTCCTGCAGAGACCCTGGTCTGTAAATGGGAGTTTCTTTAAAGTCAAACGAAGGGCTGGGGACGTAGTCCCTTGGTAGAGTTTACCTGTGTGCACAAAGCCCTGGAGCTCTAGTTAGCCATCTGTTGCTGTGGTACAACACTGACCAAAACCAACTTGAGGAGGAGAGGTGTGCTCTCACCTTACAAGTCCCAGTCACACTCTGTCACTGAATGAGTTAGGGTCAGGACCTGCAGCAGAGACCTCGGCGGAACACGCAGACTGACTGACTGGCTGACTGGCTTCCCCAGGCTTGCCTAGCTGCCTTTCTCATACAGTCCAGCGCCCCCGCCCCCGGCCCCTGGCCCCCGCCCATCTGCCTAGTGATGGCACCACCCACAGTAGGCCCGCCTCCTGCATCAGTTAACAATTAAGAAAATACCTTACGGATGCATCCACAGGCCAACCCAATGGAAGAAATTGCTCCATTGAGGTTTCCTCTTCTTCTCTGACTCTAGTTTGTGTCATAAGACCCTGTCTCAAAAAAAAAAAACAAATAAAAAATAAAAAAGCCAGGCCAAGAGTCAGCCCCTGAGGGGACTGTATCCAAGAGGAACTACTGCTATGTGTCGGTGTAGCTCCTGGCTGGACGGTCAGCAAGGGCTGGCCTTGCCTGGTCAACCGGATACCACTGTGTTAAATATCAAGACAAAGTCCCACAGAGTGGTTCTTCCTCCTACGCCTGATGCCAGCCTCCTGCTCACCTTGCCCTGCCCTCTGTGGCAGTCGTGCCCGAGTCTGTGTCCCCTCCCTGCGGGGTCTGTCTTGGAGAACTGGAGTTGGCATCTGCCTCACCCCAGGGCTACTTTTCCCGTGTCTTTCAGCAGCAGAGAGCCTCCCACCAAGGAGCCATCAGTCCCCAAGGCCCACATCTGCTGCCTCTGCCATCTGCGTTGGCCCTGAAGCTGAGAAACAGTTTCCTTCCCTGGGGCCTGAGGAAGACAAAATGGAGGTGAGAAGAAAATAACCAGGCCGCAAAGTGGAGGTGAGTGCTGAGGGAGGTCAAGATTCCCGGGGTGCAAAGCGTGCGTGTGTGCGTGCGGGTGTCCTCTGACACCGTGTGTCTTGATACGCATGTGCATGTTCAGTACCGCCTGACTTGCTGTATCGCTCTCCGTGTTATTTTTTGAGACAGTCTTTCACTGAACCTTGAGCACACCACTCAGCTAGGCTGGCCAGCCAGCAAGCCCCAGGACCCTCTGCCTCCACCTCCCCGGCACAGGGACACAGCAGGTACACACCACCATCCCCGGCTTCTGTCTGTGCAACTCTTCTAGTAAAGCAGTTGGGCCTAGGGGGCTAGGGCTTTGAGGACAGTAGACCTGCTCCAGTGCACACAAGACCCACGCCTTAGCATCAGTTACAAAGCCAGGCCCATCTGTCCGATGACGCTGCTCTGCCTGCCACTGAGCAAGGAAGTCTCCGACCCCAAAGATTCCCGGCTCGGCCTCCTTAACAATGAAATTGTTACAGGCTGGTCCTGAGCATGTCAAATTGCAGGTAAAAGAATCACCCTCACTTAAAATCAAAACCCAAAACCAGGCATGGTGGGAGTCCCAGCTACTCAGAGATCTGGAGAGAAAGTCACTGGAGTGCAGGGGTTCAAGGCCAGCCTGGACCACACAGAGACACGCCCCTGTCTCTTATTATTTTGAGACAAAGTCTCATATATCCTAAGCCGACGTCAAATTCACTACGAAGTCAAGTCTGGCCTTGAACCCTGATCCTCCCACCTCTACCACCCAAGTGCTAAGATTATAGGCATGCACTGGGACAACCAGCTCACTGGCACTGGCAGCTGGACACAGGGCCTACACATGCTGGGCAAACATTCAGTCAACTGAACTGTATCTCCAACCAACCCCCACACCCTCCCTTTAAAAAAAAATGTTTAGGACTGGGAGTGGAAACTCACGCCTTTAATTCCAGCACTCAGGAAGCAGAGTGATCTCGATGAGTTTGAAGCTAGCGTGGTCTGTATAGCAAGTTCCAGGTCAGCTACAGTGAGACTATATCTTAAAAAGCTACAATTTTTTTTTTTTTTTAATTTAAGAACACAAAGCTGGAGGACGGCTCAGAGGTTAGCTCACTGGCTGCTCTGGCAGAGGACCTCGGTTCAGTTCCCAGCACCCACATGGCATCTAGCAACCGGTTATAACTCCAGTTCCAGGGGACCAGCACCATCTTCTGATCTCCAAGGGCACTGCACAACACTGGTGCATTTACACACATTACACACATGCAGGCGGAGCACTCACACACATAAAATAAAAATAATTTTTTAAAAAAGCAGAAAGCAAAGTCAGGTTATCTGTTTTTCTGGGGCTTGGGAGGGAATTATTTCTACTATTGAGTTTCTTACATATTTGGAATTTAATTTTTATATTTTCTCCTATTCTCCCTCTGTGGACTGTTTTCTCCTCTGTCCTTTGTAACAATGTGGGAGAGTCCGGGAGACTATTTCAAGCAGAAAGTCCGCACCCTGAAAGACCAACACTGCCCGCTGGCCCTCACATGCGGATCTGGAAAGGTGACCTCAGAGAGCAGAAAGGTGATTCCCAGGGGCTGGGAAGGTGGTCAGAGGACAAACTTCTGGGAAACAGAGGGTAAGGAGTCTGCTGTGTGAGCAGAGCAGCAGGTGATCTGTCCAGTGCCTGGAAGAGCAGGGTGGATATGAAATGGTCTCATCAGAAAAACAGTAAGTGTGAGACGCTGCATTTGTTAATGAGCTAGAGGCTCCTCCCTGTGTGTACACACTTCAGAACACCCTGCTATAAATAAAAAGGCAGGAAGCCATTGTCAGCTCAAAACAATTAAGAATTAAGGTTGACCAGATGACTCAGCAGGTAACCTGAGTTTGATCCCCAGAACCCACATAAAGGTAGCTGGAGAGAACCAACTTAACAAAAGTTGTCCTCTGACCTCCACACATGTGCCGTGGTACACATGCAATAATACTTTTTAATTAAAAAATCAGGGAGATGGGGTGATGGCAAGCCAGGGGAAGCCAGTCAGTCAGTCTGCAGTGTCCTGCCATGGTCTCTGCTGCAGGTCCTGCCCCTGCCTCATTCAGTGATAGAGTGTGACCTGGGACTTGCCATGAAAGTGTGAGGACCAGAGTTCAAATCCCCAGAACCTACATAAATGATAGGTGTGCATGGCAGTCTTCCTGTAACTCCAGTCTCTGAACGTGGAGACTAGAGAGCAAGCCGCTGAACGAGATCAGCCATCCAGGCAAGCTCTGGATTCGATTGAGAGAGTCTGCCTTGCTGAATAAGGTGGTGAGCAGTCATGGTGTTTCCTGACATCAACCTCAGGCCTCCACATGCAGACACACACACGCACACACATATATATATGCAAACACACACCCATAAGCAAACATGCACACACACTATATCCGCACACCTGAAAAATGGAACATGGAAAAACTTAAAAATCAAAACATAACCAAAATACAGCCAGCCTCTTCGCCAGAGGTGGCCGTCGGAAGAAGGCTCCTCAGTCATGGGTCCCATCTTCCTCTGGTTCTCACTGACCAGCAGAAGTGTCTGCCTTCCTCCACTGCAGCCAGCTGCTCCTTTGCTGGACAATCTCTCCCCCAGTCAGGGAGTTGGGCCAATCACTGACTCAGAGTGCAGATTGGGTGAAGGCTTGACCAGAGCCAGCCCAGGCCAGGCCTTGTCTCTGAGACCAGGCTCCCAGCCGGGCCCCTGCTCTCTGATCTGCCACGTGAAAAATGTCCTTCACTCTCCATATGAAACCTGCAAGGCACAGACTTGCCTCGGGGCCAGGGCAGCAAGGACGACATTTTAGTCACCGCGTGTGTGTCCTGGCCCTCTCTCAGAGCTTTGCTTCTTTTATTCGGTCATCTTTGTTTGTTTGATTTTTTTTTTTCTTAGACAGGGTCTCATACAGCCCAGGCTGGCTTCAAACTCACTCTGTAGCCAAGGATGACTTTGAATTTCAGATCTTCCTTCTTCAGCCTCCCAAGTGTTAGGACCACAGATGTGCACCACCATGACCAGCGCAGAGCCTGGCTGTCCATCCATAGGCTCTGGGATGGACCGGGAGGGTAGCACATTACCATTTCCTCAGGAATCCTCAAATGCTTACACAGGCCGGAGTAGCCAGCATCACGCCACGGGTCCCAGACAGGCCCTGAGTCTGCAGGCAAAGCTGGAGGCACTCCCTGCTGGGTCCTCCATGCTGGGCTCTCCACACCAACAGGCACACCCTCCTGCAGAAGGAGACACTGTGTATTGCTCTCCCTTCAAGGACAGGGTCAGAAGTCATCCCAAGAGGAAATGTGACCTCAGCCCCCAGATCTCCCATCTCTGCCTCCTGAAAGCTCACACCTCACAAATCAGACTATCGGGCTGTAAACCCTGAGTGTTGTAGCCTCTGTATTCATCAAGTGTCGCCAGCAAACACTTGGAGTCACTTATTCCTGGGTCAGCCTCTCCCCCCACCCCCCACCAGCTGGCAGAGAAACTAGCAAGAGACAGGGTATCTCCCCGGGTCGGGGGGGATATTTCAGAGACAGGGTATCTCCCGGGATCGGGGTGGATATTTCCCAGGCATTTTAACTTCTTGTTGGCATCTTTACAGCTTTTTCCAAAAGACAGTCATCATGGTAACAGATGGCTTCACCTTTTAGCTATTCGATAAATAAAATGACTTGTAAAAAATTATAAATCTCTTTTAAGTTTCATTTCATTTATCTTAGGGGATAAGGTCTCCATCACATTGGAAGGGTCTTTTAAAATAGATTAATTGGCTGTTGATAAAGTTGTCTAAATTAGACTCAAAATTCACAGTGTGTGATCCTAGCTGGCATTCTGGAAACAGCCTGACCTTCCCAGAGGCTCTCTGAATTCACCTGGACGATTTGTTTCCTCTAAGGGAAAGGAGCAGCAGGCCCTTGCCGCCTGCAAAGACACATTTTCTATGGTGACTAGGGGCTTACCCCTGCTGAAGGGGCCATCGGCCCTGCCCCATGATGGGCCCAGCAAAGGGTAGGAGCCTGGAAACCCACTCACCACTGGCCTGCCTGGGCCAGCCTTCTGCTAGGCCCTCTCTCCTTTTAGCGCTCTCATAACCTTAGTGAGACCCACTTCACTGCGCTCAACGTTCTACATACAGGAATGGCCAAGAAAGGCCCTGCCCTCATGGTCCCATGTTGTAAGGCCTGAACTCAGGCCATATACAAATACGCATGTAACATGCCGCAGGAAGAGACGGAGCCCAGCGGGAGCCTGAAGTTTCTTAGGGTGCAAAGAAAGCAGGGACCTAAGTGTCTGGGGAAGAACTTACTAGAGAGAGGACCCCACCCGCAGTCCTGCGTTGGAAACGTATCTGTGATGTTGAGAAATCACACAGTAGAGTGAACGTGGCAGAGGACAGTGAGAGATGAAGCTGACAGCACAGGCCAGGGTCAAGTCACACATCTGTCAGCCAGTGCCGGGATCTGAATTCTGCTTTCAGGTTTTCCCTTTGTCTTTGGTGTCCGTGGTTTTCTATGATGCTCTTTAGAAGGGTCTTTATCTTGTCTGGGACTTAGAGTCTGCAGTGGTTTGAATGAGAAATGTCCCCCATGGGCTCAGGTACTTGAACACTCGGTCCCTAGTTGGTGGTGCTGTTTGGGGAGGTTATAGAACTTTTAGGAAGCATGACCTTGCTGGAGGAAGGACGTCACTGGAGGTGGGTTTGAGGGTGTATAGCTCTCCCCACTTTCTGCATTCTGTCTGCTTCCTGTGTGGGGGTGAGATATGCTATCTCAGCTTCCTGCTCCAGCCACCATCCTTTTCCCACATTTAGAGGTATCTGGCCTTCTGGGACCATGAGCCACGATGAACTCTTCCTTCTGTTGGTTGCTTCTGTCATGGTATCTATCACAGCCGCAGGAAAGCCATTCATACAGAGCCCTTCTGGAAGTGGGGCTTGATGTTGGGAACCACAGGGATGACCATGAGGATCCTGGCTCTGCCTTCTGAGTGGTGGGATTATAGGCGTGTGCCACTTTGCCTTTCCTATGCAGTGCTGGGAATTGAACCAGGGTTCTGTGCATGCTAAGCAAGCACTCTTCCAACTGAGCTACCATCCCAGCTTGAGTTCTAAATTCAGCCTCAACTTTCCAGATCGTTATAAGGTGTATCTATGAAGCTAGCTCACAGCTTAGCAGTTTGTTACCTTGATTCGTTACTGAATGAAGTTCAGAGAGGGGCTTTGGAAGAATTGGAAATTACAGCTTTACAACCTTCTTAGGAATTCAAGTTCAGTTAGAGGAAGGCACTGGGGACTCTCCCCTCTTCACCAACAGCCCTGTTCTCACGAGTGGTGCGCCTGCCCTTTGTCCCTAGGGAGCCCTAGCTGGAATGGACGCGATCCCCTGGGAAGCTGCTGTACCTCAGAGGGTGGACACAATGTCTGACCAGTCTCCCCCAGGCCCCCCAGTCTGGGATCCCCATCTCCGTCGATGGTCACCGCTCAGAAGACAGAGGCAAGAGATCAGAAACTCAAGGCCATTCTTGGCTACAAAGTGCATTTGAGGCTAGCCTGGGCTACATAATGCTCCATCTCAAATAATAACACTAATGATAATCATTTAGAAGTCTTAGGCTCCTGAGACACTGTCGGAGGGTGGTGGCTTTGGAGGAGGTGCCCCTGCCCCGCCTCCCCTTCCCTTTGCTTCCTCTTCCCATCTCTGTCCCAGCCACCAGGAGGGAGGCCTCACAGACAGCCAAGGCTATCCAGCTCACGTGGACAAACTCCACACACAATGCCCACACACAACACCCATGGCCAACCTTGGGCCTCAAGTGCATTTTGCACAACCTTCCCAGGGTGCCTTTGGAAGGTGGGACCTAGGAAACAATTTGGGGACCAGGCAGGCAGGGTCCCAGACATCCAGATAACAAGAACAGGCACAGAAGAAAGCAGGCAGGATCCTCGTGGCCCCATGGGGAGACCAAGGAGGACCGTGTCCTGGCCTTGGGATGCGGCTCAGTGGTTAAGAGCACTTCCTGCTCTTACAGAGAACCTAAATTTGGTTCCCACAGAACTCCAGTTGCAGAGGATCTGACTTCCTCTTCTGGCCTCTGCACCCATCTGCGCGCACACACACACACACACACACACGCACACACACGCACAGGCACACAGGCACACACACAATTAAAAATCAAATCTTTAGGAAATAGACCTCCAGGAACTGCAGAGGTGTTTCGGCAGTAAGAGCACATACTGCTTTCCAGGGGACCCAAGTTCAGTTCTCAGCAACCATGACAAGCACTGACATGCCTGTCCTCCACCTCAGGGGGTCCAGCATCTCTGGCCTCCAAGGCACCTGCACTTACATGCCTTTTTGGCTGGAATTACTCCCGGCTTATTATCCATGGGTCCTGAAGTCTGCCCCCCCCAAGCCTGGGAGAGAAGACCCCCACCACCACATGTCCTAGGGGTCAGGACATCTTTCTGGACATACACTTTTTAATATTTTATTTATTATTTTTGGCTTATGTGTATGACTGTATTTCCTGCATTTATGTAAGTGCATCATGCAGTAAGTGCTCTTGGAGGTCAGAAGAGAGCATCAGATCCCCTGGAACTGGAGTTACAGATCATTGTTAGCTGCCATGTGGGTTCTGGGAACTAAACATGGATCCTGTGCAAAAAGCAGCTGTTGCTCTTAACCACTGAGCCACCTCTTCAGTCCCACACACCCAGCTCTTTACTCAGTTACTGGGAACCAAACTCAGGTCCTCCTGCCTTCCCAACAAGAACCTTACCAACTGAGTTATCCCCCAGCCTCCAAATAGTCACAGTCTAAGTAACTGAGGGCTAGGACTTCAAAGTATGAATTTGGTGGGGTAGGCAGCACAATGCAGCCCATAATACCTGCATTTCCCCAGTGCTTGCATTTACCTTGGAGCCTTGTGGCTGGGCCTACTCTTAGGGGAATAGCATATGTCACTTCCTGGCTGAAGGAAATGTGCTACCACCCGCCTCTTCCTTCTTCCTCTTGCCCTCCTCCTAGGATACTCTGAGCGGCCTCATGAAGAAATGGGAACCTGGGGGCTGGAGAGCCGGCTCATTCCTTCAGAATGTTTGCTGCTCTTCCAGAGGACCCAAGTTCAGTTCCCAGCGCCCATGTTGAGCAGCTCACAACCTCCTGTAACTTCAGCTCAAGGGGATCCACCACCCCTCTGAACTCCTTAGGCACCTGCACCCATGTGTTTATACCCAAACAGACATACAAATACATAATTAAAAATAAATCTATTTTACAATATATTTTATTGAATTTCTACGCATTTCATACTATTCATTTTAATTCTATTTAGACCTCCCCTATCTGCACCCCATAGCCTGCCCACAGATTTCATGAATTCTGTCATATACATTAAGACCTATGGAGTCAAGTTTGTGTCCCCTGATATCCCTTGGTGTGAGTTCATCCACTGGAGCCTGGTGAGCCTATCTGGCATCACTCCTGTGAGAAGACCAACTCTCCCTCACCCAGCAGTGATCAGCTGCCAGTAGTTCTTCAGTTAAGGTTGGGACTTCTTACCCATTTCCCCACATCTGTGCTGGGGTTTTGTCTGGTTTGAATTGCATGGGTCTTGTGTACACTGTCACATTGTTGTGGGTTCATATGAGCAAGTTCTCAACTGCCTGAAAACTCTGTTTCCATGTGCTCATCCACCAGCCCTGGCTCTTACAGCCTTTCTGTTCCCTCTTCCACAATGGTCCTTCAGCCCTGGGCGGATGAAGTGTGATATAGGAGTCCTGTCCAGGGACACACATTCTGAAGCCAGAGAGAAAGAAGTGGGACGCTGGTCTCACCAGCAGGAATGAAGGAAACCCCTACCGGGTGCACCAGGCCATCACTGAGAACCACACACGAGCTGCGGTTTCACCCTCCCTCTTCCGGGACTCAGAGCCCTAGTTAATATCTCCATACTGTCCCCAAGTTCGACACTCTTAAATTGCAAATAATCATAAAATTGCAAAATAATTATAAAACTATAATCACCATTGTTTAAGCTGGATTAAGTTCATTTTTGTTAGTTATTTGCAGCCAAAAGCAATCCAATTCATACACTTTTTTAAAAAAACTATGTGTGTGTCGGGGGGGTGTGCGCGCACACATGGTGTGTGTGTGTGCGGATGTGCATGTGAGTGCAGGTGCCCACAGAAGCCAGAGGCATCCGATACCCTAAGAACTGGAGTTAAAGGTGGTTGTGAGTTGCCCAAAGTGGTTGCTAAGAATCGAACTCAGGTCCTCTGGAAGAGCAGATCAGATTCTCAATCACTGAGCCATCTCTCTAGTCTGGCAGACACTCTTTTTGTAACTTCTGTGTGCATATGTACGTGACGTGTGTGCACTCATGTATGGGAGTGCAGGCATATATACACCACCACGGTGTATGTGCAGAGATCAGAGGACCCTGGGCCCTCCTCTTCCACCTTATTGTGACAGGGTCTCTCGTTTGCCACTGTTCATGCTGGGTTAGCTGGCCTTCAAACTTCTGGGGTCCTCCTGCCTCCTGTCTCACGGCCTCCCGTCTCACGGCCTCCCGTCTCACGGCCTCGTCTCATGGCCTCCCGTCTCAGGGCCTCCCGTCTCACGGCCCCGTCTCACGGCCTCGTCTCACGGCCTCCCGTCTCAGGGCCTCCCGTCTCACGGCCTCGTCTCACGGCCTCCGGTCTCAGGGCCTCCCGTCTCACGGCCCCGTCTCACGGCCCCGTCTCACGGCCCCGTCTCCCGACCGTGAATACTGGGATTACAGGTGTGCACTGCTGCACCTGGCTCTGAGCGTGTTCTGGGAATCTGAGTTTGTGTCCTCATGCTTGTGTAGCAAGTGCTTTACCCACTGAGCCATCTTCCCAGTCCCCAGTTCAGACACTTTGTCACATATTTATAATGAAGTAAGGCTTCATGAGGGAGAGTAACTTGCCCAAGGTCACATGACTAGTCCACAGCAAAGCTGCGTGTCCTGCTGTGTTTGCTGCCATTATGTATTGCAGCAGAATTTCACAGGGTGCCATCCACAGGCCACTGTCACTGAGACCACTGGACACATAGCTAAAGTGAAGTGTGGCTGGGCTGGCCGGCCAGTGACCTCCAGGAATCCACCTGTGTTGGTCCATGGACACTGTGGCATGGATGAGATCCAAGTTTGGAAGGGAGCATCTCAATCTGGAGCCCATGACAGCTCCTGGACAGCTTGTAAGATCACAAGGCCCTGGGCCTCTTACCTAGAGGCACGGTCTGTGGGGCCATGGTATCTTCACTCAAGAAGTAAGATGGACAGTGATCAAGGTGGATACCTGTCATGGACCTCTGCCCTCCATGTGTGTACCTGTACACACACATGCACACATATGCATACAACACACACACACACACACACACGCACAGCAAGCATGGGCAGCTGGCCGCTATCCATGCCATAGCGTGCTTGCTGGTGTCGGTAAACACTACAACCAGAGGTCTTGAGGTAAACACAGGTACTCTCCAGGGAAGGTGGCTGTGATCTCGGTCACAGCATCTCCACAGCAGCTTTTAAACAGAACCTTCAAATTTTACCTTCTATGTGGAATCAAAAATCAGTGATTCGGAAAATGTCCTTTATAGTGCACAGGTACAAAGAATGAAACTGCATTGTCCAAGGCCAGGGCACCCGGCCATGCCTCACATACAGAAGCCGGGCAAGAAAGGAGCCGGTGCCCGTGCAATGAACAACTAGCACCACCATGAGGACATGAGGTGTAAGTGACACAGGAGGCTCAGGACACCTGCACACAGTAGATTCCGGGTTAAAGAAAGACAGCGGGAGCACAGCCAAGAGCTGCCCCCGGGTCTCAGAGTTCCCAGGAAGAAACAGAGATGCTGACTCAGTTTGTCCTGGGCCTCTGTCGAACTTTCTGTCCAAACAAGAGAGACTGGGTTCACAGAGTGCATCAGAGCTTGGATGGTGGAGAGAGAGACAGCGTCCTTGGACAGGACATTGCTGCCAAGGAGAGATGCTAAACCCTGTGTAAGTCTTTGTGTGGGCTGAAACCTATTTTCTCTGAGTTTGGTGGATTAGTATAGCACCCAACGTGGTCCAAGGAATGTCAGACAAGTTGACCACAGCAATTAAGTTGTCTGCCATCTGTGAGGGGCTTGGCTCACAACTTGCTGAAGTTAAATATATTTTGAGAAGAAAAAAGAAGGCCAAATCTTTCGATGTTTTGCCTACCCATCAATCTCAGCCACATTAGCCCTGGAGAGCCTGAAGGGAGAATTGTTCTCCCTCAAGGAATCATCTAGCTTTGGCATGCTGAAATTTCAGAATGCAGGGAGCACTCCAAAAATGAATTACTCCCAGAGAAGCCCGGCGTCTAATCTTGGGGCTGGCAGAACTGAACCCTGTAGGAAGTCGGCCAGGCTCTGAGATGAAGAAGGCCTTCTATCGTCGCCCCAGATGGAGAGCTCTTTTCTAAAGGAACCAGACCTGAATACCAATCAAACTTCATACTCCTGCGTCTCAGTTTCCTTAAGGAAAACAAGTGTCTAAATGTGGCAGTCGAACCTACAGTTTAGCGCTCACAGAAACTTCTATTCTCTCAGTCACATGGCTAGGCTTAGCCCAAGCTTCCATGAGGAGAGGAGGAAGGGTGAATGTTTGAATGCCCCCTGCACATCTGCCTGGTTTGTCTTTTTTAGTTGCCTGCCTTCAACCACTGTGTCTATTCTTTCTCAAGAAATAATATTTCAGGATTCAGAAAAGCATCGTTGAATACGGCTCTCCACTCAAGGAGGGAAAAATCAATGTGTCTTCCTTACTTTCCCCCCAGGAATGACAGGAGGCTCTTCTGTTAACACAGTGGGAGCTGGGTGTGATGGCTTACAGCTGCAGTCCGATCCTAGCGCTCCAGAGGAAGCAGATGATCAGTGACAAAACAGAAAGAAGTGGAGGAGAAGGAGAAAGAAGAGAGGGAGGAGGAGGAGGAGGAAGTTGAAGGAGAGGAAGGAGAGGAGGAGAAGGGGAGGGGGAGGAAAGAGGGAGGAGGAGTCAGAGAAGGACGGAGACAAGGCCTGCAAGGACAGCGAGGTAGTGATGCTGGGATGCTGGTAAATTGACTCCCTAGGAAGAAAACCAAAACCCTGGTGTGCAGCTCTTGCCAGTTCATGGTGTGACCATTCCACAGCCAATTTCAAGCTGTTGATAGCTGAACTCGATGGCAATTTAGCGATCATTTCACAGAAGTCACAGGAGACAGTCTTCACTCAGTCGTGTCTTGGGAGAATGCCTGCATCAGTCATCTGCTGCTGAGACCCGTCAGACACCACGAGGGCCTTCATAGCCAAGGCTGCTCTTTTGATCCACTTAGAACATTCTCTCCTCTTCGGGGTACAACCTTCCAAAAAGGCCCAGGAGGTGCAAGGAAGATGGTGCCAGGTGTTGGCCAGATGTTGACCTGTTATGATGTTGGGTGGTGGAGGAGAGCCAAGCACAGAGTGTGGACTGGAGTAGACAATGCTGTAAAGGAAAGCTCTATGAATCTGTGAGGACTGTCATTTGGAAAGGAGTCACTTTCTTTTGCTCCAAAGATAAAGACTAGGCCCGGTCAGTATGAGACAAAAGTCAGGAGCTGGAGAGATGGCTCAGTAGGTAAAGTACATTCTGCTCAAGCATGAAGACCTGAGATCAATCATCAAAGCCCACATAAAAAGCCAGGCATGGTGACCCATGTCTGCAACCCCGGTGCTGGGAAGTGCATAGAAGATAGGTTCCTTGGAGCTCAGCGGCCAGCCAGACTAGCCAGATTGATGAACTCCAGGCTTAGTGAGAAATCCTGTCTCAAAAACCTAGAATATTCAGGCATGGTGGCACGTACCTTTAACCCCAGCACTTGGGAGGCAGAGACAGGAGGATCTCTGTGAGGAGACCAACATGGTCTACATAGCAAATTGCAGGCCAACTAGGTCCACAGAGAGACACTGTCTCAAAACGCAATAAACCAAAAAATTTAAATGGATATTGACTGGAGAAGACTCCCAACATCAACCTCTGAACTACACACATACATACATACACACATACACACACATGATCTGAGGATCTAATTCTAATCATATTTGCACAGTAAGGACTTTACTGACTAAGCTATCTCTCTAGCCCCCTTTTCTGTGTCTTATACCCATCAACCTCGTCCTTATTTTTGGTACAAAAGAAAGTGATTCCTATTCTAAGTGATGGCCCCCATGGAGTTCAACAGCTGTAGAAATGTGTGTGCCTTCTAGTCTGTACACATGCACATACGCCACACATGTACACATATGGGGGGCGGTGATTTCTGTTCAGTTTAAGGGAAAAATAAGTTGTAATGTCAGGAAATAAGACCAAAATATTAGTAAGAAACCTTCCTGATAACATCCTGTCCACACATTTCATGTGTGACCCCATTTCTGACTCTCACAGCATCATGACAGGTAAGGATGCCCCTTCAGAGATGGGAGAGTTGAGGCTAGGGAAGCCTGTAATTTCTCTGAGATTCTGACAGCAGAAACAGGACCAAAACTAAGTCTCCTGCCTGGTAGGAATTTGTTCTTCTGGCTCTCCAGTGAGCGTAGCATGCGCTGCATCGGGAGGCAAGGAACCAGCAAAAGAAATAAAAGAACAATGTTCCTGCCAGTAATGCTGGACTGACGACACCTCCAGACATGGGCTGGGGCCACACTGACCCGGGAACCCATTCTGTGCGACTTTGGACTTCTAGAGAACACAGTGTGGACAGAGGCGCATTCTCTTGGCGATGATCATGTCAACCCACCAAGTTTCTCAGGGAAAATTCAGAGTCAATGAACAGAGAGCTGAGGTGTCAGTGGGGCTGGCATGTGCTCAGCACCCACGAGTTCCTGGGTTCTAGCCCCAGCCCCACAATTAACCAAAGTATTAATAACCATCTTAGCTGCAAAGGGGGTTCCAAACCACCATGGACATGTGACCGCAGGGAAACACAAGTATCTCTTTCAGGATGGGCTCAGAACTTGTCTCGTGCTCCTGAGAATCACCATGCTAAACATTCTGCTATTGATCCACGACACACTCACACGAATGGATCCTTGTTCAACTGCCATGTGGCATCATTCTGGGGATGAGGACTTCTTCCCAGGAGGTTGGTAAAAGGCCGTCCAGATGCTGGAAGTTTCCTGGACAAAGTAAACTTCCCATCTGCACTTCCCACCAGGCACCCAGCCATCTGCATCCCAAGGTCTGTGCTTGCCTGGGACAGAGTGAGAGCAGAGGCCAGGCTTGACACATTCCTCCCAAACGCACTCCCTTGAGTGGCTGTCAGTGCATAGCATCAAACTGCTATGCGGGCATGGCGATTGCAAGCAGCCCAAGACACCCTGGGCGGGACCATGGTGCCCATGTGACGCTGGACGTTCGTCCGAGTTGACCTCCAAACCGTGCTAGGCCAGCTCAGCCATGCAGTCAAGTCCACGAGTTCCTTCTCTCCCTCAGCCACCCCATGTGTGCCAGAGAGCACGGCCCCTGGGGGTTGGCCTTCCTCCCCACTGAGTGCTGGATCCAAGCCAGCCTACCTCACAGCTCCCAAAAGGATGCGGTCATCGAATGCCAGGCATGAAGGCTCTGGGCTGGCTTCCCTCCCTCTGCTGGGGGCTCTGCACCTTCTGTCAGTGGAAAATGAAACCCCTCTTTTCTAAAGGGATTGAACAGCTTCCAAAAAACACTGGAAGAATGAGACGCTTAGAGTACCCTCCACTCATTCACTGTGTGGACTGCAACCCACTTCCAGAGGAAAGCGAGAGACCCCTAGACAGAGCTGCCATCTCTCCGGAGTCACATCCCCAGACAGTACCCGTGCCTGGCTGCTCAGGCAAACGGCAGAAGGGAGCAAGCTGCCTATCAGGCCAGTGCGCCGCCCTTCAGGGTGAATGTTACTCCCACCTCCACCCATGAGGAGAAGAGCATTCTACCCTACAAAGGCAGGAGAACTGTGAGGAAACCCCAGGCTCCGTGGGGAACTGGGGAACTTCCCTGGGCCCAGCTGAGATCTGTATGCGTCTCCAAGGAATGTCTTAGAGGAGCTCAGTGCTCCTCCTTCAGTGAGCTTGACCTGGTGTCTTAGTCTGCTTTCTGCTGCTATAACAAAATACCTGAGACTAGAAAATTTAGAAATAAAGAAAAGAAGTTTATTAGCTGGGTACAGTGGCACACACCTGTAATCACAGCACTTGGGAGCCACAGGCAAGAGAACTGTACATTCAAAGCCAGTATGGACTACTTAGGAGACCTGGTCTCCAAAGATCAAAAAGATTAACTGAGGAAGAAAAGGAGGGGAGGAGGAGGAGGAGGAAGTCTGAGGAGGAGAAGGAAAAAGGAGGAGGAGGAGAAGGAGGAGGAGGAGGAAATATTATCTCAAAACATAAATAAAAGCCCACTAGATACCATTAAGAATTAAGAAGAAAACAAAATTACTAAATCACCTACTGTACCCAACTCAGGCTGCTAAAACACAGTAACAAAACAGGCTGCTGACAGGGCAGACTTGATTTGAGCCCCATCCTAGAAGTCCTAGAGGGCATCAGTCCACAGGCAAGGTGTCCCAGGGACAGCACTCCCTCCCAAGGCTCCAGCGGGCAGTGTGTGTAGTGACAGGCACACCTAGGCGTATGGACTTCTCACTCTGCTGTTACACACCCTGTCTGCAGTCTCATCTGGTCACTGTACTGGATGACATTCCACTCCAGAGGAGAATCTGTGACTTTACTTCCAAATCACCTTCTCAGGTACTAAAGGCAAACACTTCAACAGATGCTTTTAAGGAGACTCAATTCAGCCCACGACACCCTCAAAAAAGCAAAAGTGAGAGATTTTCCCTGAACAGCAACAGTATATAAAGTCATGGATGGAGATCATGGAAAAAGCATTTTTAAACTAACGCATCAATCTGATTGTTATTTCATGCAAGGAAGAAATAGTTCTCTTCCAACAAATGTATCATTTCAAAGGATTTGCTCCACAACACTGTCTTTGGGCAAATTCTTGAAGGGTTTAGTCTGGCCAGAAGAAAAAAAAAATCTAAGAGAAAGACTGCCTAAGTAAGAATCCATACAAATTTCACCCAAAAAATGTTTTCAAAATTAACGAAATGAATCAAAAAGATGAGATTTTTCAAGCTGGGAATGTAGCTCAGTTGTTAGACTACCTGTCCAGCATGCATGAAGGCCTGGACTCCATCTCCAACACCACATCAGCTGAATGTGGTGGGACATGCCTTTAATCCCTGGAAGGTGGAAGGCAGAGGTAGGAAGACCAGAAGTTTAAGGCCAGCCTCGACTACATAAGACTCTGCTCAAAAAAGAAAAAACTAGTTTTTTGCTATCTTCCATCCAGTCCCCAGCAGCAGAGCCTGGCGTGGAGATGTGTATGGGAAGGCTTTGTGGAGAGACGCCAAAGGGCCCACTGCTGGAAATTGGTTCTGGGTGGAGAAGGCAGTGAGCGGGTAGGCGGGTAGAAGCCAGAGAAGACGACGATGCTGAGATTCTGATGTCATTTGGACAAAAAGGCAAAGTAATGAACCTTAAACAGTAAAAGACAAAATGATGTGGACATAGGATCTCAGTGAGTTAGGGCGAAGCAAAGGAGAAGCTCATGTCCAACCCCGCCACCACACGCAGCTGAGGATAGCGGTGGATGCGGCATAAAATCACAAACTTGCTTAAAACACGAGGGGTTCTTGTGACTTGACTGCGCAGTGAGGTAGTTTGGATGAGAACTGTCCCTCATAGGCTCAAGTATTTGAACACTCATCCCCAGTGGTGCCATTTGTTGAGCTTTAGGCAGTGTGGCCGTGCTGAAGGAAGCGTGTCACTCGGGGGCGGGCTTTTTCGAGTTCACAGTCTTGCCCACTTCCAGTTGTTCTCAACTTCCTGTGTGTGCCTGAATATGTGAGCACTCAGCTTCCTGTTCCAGCTGTCTCTCGTTACCATGCCTTCCCTACCATAAAGGACTCTGGAAGTGTAAGCCCCAAAAATATTTCCTTCTATAAGTAACCTTGGCCATGGTGTCTTACCACAGCAACAGAAAGGTAACTGACACACACAGTTCTCCAGGTGAACTGGGAGCATCAATGTCACAAGGCTGGGAGGCCTGGTAGCTCCCCACCAGCTGCAGGAAGGCTGGTGGGACCCTCCAGACCCTGGTGGGAACCTCCTGCCTTTCCCAGGTGCAGCGGGGCCATGCCCATGAAGGACAAAGGCCACATGTCCGGGAGAAGACAGTCCTCCCCTGAAGGGACACACAGCATGGACTCCGGGGCCAGGGGCCTTCTACAATGGCTCGAGCTGTCACTGTCCACCAACTCTCCCACCAACAGGCCCACCCTGAGGGACAGGTCACCGATGTTTGTACATATGGGTGATCCCTCCTTCTTTTTTTATTCCAAGCCTTAAAAGTATTCATGGTCTTAGACACCAGGATTCCATTTCCAGAAACCTCTCCTGAAGAAGCAACACTCAGAATAAAAAGGAGGCTGGGGAGTGGCTTCCTTCCCACTCTGAGCTGTGATGACTGGTCTCCCTACGTCATTCCCCCAAACAGTACTGGCCGTTGAGAACTCATACACCCAAATCTGTATTCCTGGGAGAGCTTATCCGATGAGTCCTGTGTGTGCACAGAGCTGAAGATAGATGCTTGACTGTATAAGGGAATTCTTTGGGAAGGATTTGTCCAAATCTGTAAATAGACAGCCCTCAACAAAAACCAACAGAAATGATCACATGTGGACTCACACAGACGCCCTTTACCAGGAGGCAGGGACAGGGTGGGTGGTATTCTTTGATTGTCTAGAATATTCTTGCTCGCTTTTGCAGCAGGGAGATGGCATCTCTAGCATACAGACTGTAGACCTGACAGGAGTCCGTACAGACCAGGGATGCCCCAAGGGTCCAAGGAAAGCCCTCCACTCCTCACAGCACACATCAGGTGATGATACAAGCTCCTGACACTTTTTCATCGTGTGAACTTTTTATTGATTTATTTTTATTTCTATGTGTGATGTTACCCCTGCGTATATGTAAGGGCAGCCATGTTGTGCAGCTCCCGCAGAGGACAGAAGAGGGCATCAGATCCCCTGGAGCTGGAGCAGTGAACAGCTGCCAGCCACCAAGTGGGTGCTAGGAATTGAACCCAGGTCCTCTGCGAGAGCAGCCAGTGCTCTTAACCACTGAGTCATCTCTCCAGCCCCTCATCCTGAGCACTGATTCACTGCAGAAGAGGGGCTCAATTCCTCCAGCTTTGCTGCAGACAGCATCCATCTGTCTCTTGGGCTGGTACCGCTCTGTGTGCAGCTCTCCTTGGCAGATGTCTCACAGCTCTGGCATCATGAACGTCTCCTTGGCGTCTCTACAGCCAACCAGGCTTCACCTTCACAGATTCACACAATGGCCTGTCAGGGCTTCTTTATGCAGGGTCGCCCTGCTGCCCGCTGCTGGCCTTGGCAGCTCTCTGAAACTGTGGAGGAAGAACCGATGACCCTTCACTCTTGCACCTTTAATGTTTCTAAAGCCAGCGCCAGGTGAACAACACCGCAAGTTCAGAATGGACCCCAGCCTGCTTCGGCCGTTTTCAAAGCTTGTCTCTTCAGTGGTTTTCTAGTAGAGAACCTTATCAGTGTCCTTTCACAAACTGGAGGCTCAGTTGGGTGTGGTCTTGCACTGGAGACACTCTCCCCAATGTTTAAGTGCAAATCCATAGGCCTCTCCTTAATCACTTTAATCTGATTAAAGGGATCCTCTCCTTCAGCACATAACTTAGCTCCAACATTCATCTTCCTAGTGCTCTTTTTCAGTTCAGACTTACAGTCTGCATTTCTTTCTGCCCCATTTGTTCTTTTTCATTCTAGATCTGCATAACGTTCACCGTTGATAGCCACACCACACCATTTCTACATTAGTCTGCCTTGAAATGTCCTCCTCCAAAGAAATTAGTCCATTGCTTTTCAACTTAGTCTCAGGCAACCTTCCAATCACTGCTTAAGTCCTTATTTCCTTCTGGAACTATATTGTTCTCAGCACTACTTTCTTCCAGGCTCCTACTAGGGAGGCCTGATAAGCTCTGCTTACATCATCAACCACTTTTCTAGCTAAAACTTCCAAAGTCTTCCACATTCCTCCAAAACAGCACATGGTCAGGTTCTTCACAGCCAACACCACTCCTGGTGCCAATTACTGTATTAGTTTGCTTTTTGCTGCTGTGAAAGAAACACTGACCACAGGAACTTATAAACGGAAGGGTTTATTTAGATTACCATTCCTAAAGGGAAAGAGTCCATCATGGTGGGAGGCACGGCGGCAGAGGTGGCTGGAGTAGACGCAGAAGCTAAGCGCTCACATCTTCAAGCAGACACAGGAAGCAGCTAGTGACTGGAGATCTGGCAAGGCTTAAGAACTCTCTAAGCCCACCCTCAGTAATGTGCTTCCTCCATCATGGCCACACCTCCTAAGACCTCCCAAAATAGTGCCACCAACTGGAGACAAAATGTCCACATACATAGAGCCTATGGGGCATTCTCATTCAAACCAACACACCAGCACACATCACTGCAAGAACACCACCCATCTCAACTCATTGAAAAATGACCTAGGGACCCTCTGCCCCTCCCCTGGGCCTGTGGCCTTTGCAGGGTAAGATCATGGCTTGTAGACAGCTTGAAGCAAGCTCCAGGAGCCCAAGGCATTGCAGATGTGGGTGGTCCCCTCTAAAACCCACCCTTTAAAAGGATGGTTCTCAGTCAGGGACAGTTCCCCACCACCACCAGAGACATTTGACGGTGTCTGGGGGTGTCTTTGCTTGGCATGAGTGGGAAGGGGGAGGGGAACCACTGACATAGAGCAGGTGGAGACAAGGAGGCTGCTCAGTCCCAAGCAGTGCCCAGACAGCCACATGGTGAGGGAGAGCCAAGTTGAGAAGTTCCGCCTCCAGTGCCAAGAGCGGAATGGCGATGCAACAACAGCTTTTCTACGTTAGCGGGCACTTTAGCTCAAGGTTTAGAATCCACACATCTAAGGGAGCCTCTGAAGCAGTGTGACGCTGCACACAGCAATGGAGAGTATCAAGAGCTGTGACAGCGAACAGAACCCTTCCTTCATCAGCAGGTGGCCAGTTCCAGGTAACTCCCGCCTCCCGAGGGCTGCCACCCACATGCACCACTCCAGTGTTTTCCCACACTGCCGCTGGATGAGGTGAACATATAGATTCCTGCTTATCTTTTCCTAAAGGTAAAGTCTAATTTAACCCTCCTTTTATCTGCTGAAGCAATTTCATTATTAGCGACAGAACTTGATAGCGAAAATGAACAAGCCATATTCTCCACAGTTCTCAGCATTAGCTGTGACAATAGCTTGTGGAATGACATCCTACCCAACATAGATTTATTCAACACTTGCTTAATAATGCCTAAAATTTACTGGATGCCATGGGAGGCTCAGAATGAATACAAGTCACAGTCCCCAGCAAGGAGCGACTCTGTATGTCCAATTTCTTTTTTGCAAATGCCTAAATTCTCACTCTGTTTGTCATTTTAGAAACACTGAAGCCCCTACCATACTGTATATTAAATCAAGTCATTCAAATGCAAACCAGCTAAATCTCACATTTTTTTTTCCTCTGGCTATTCTGCTTTTAAAGACTCAGATGCTGGAGAGATGGCTCAGCAGTTAAGAGCACTGGCTGTTCTTGCAAAATACCCAAATTTAAATCTCAGCACCTACATGGTAGCTAACAACCATCTGTAACTCCAGTTCCAGGGGATCAACACTCTCTTCTAACCTACATGGGTACTGCATGACATGGGTGCACTTACATACATGCAGGCATAACACTCATACACATAAAAATAAATTTGAAAAAAGAAAATAGAATTTAGCATTTTACCTTCTCATGAGTATTCAGTTCATTCATAAGTGTATTTATGTCACCACACAGCCATTGCTGTCATCCGTCTCAGAACTTTCTCATCTTATAAAACTGAAGGCTCCATTAGTGACTTTCCAGGATCCACTCTCCCAGCCAGAGACCCACTGTTCCTCTTCTGTCCCCACAAACTTGGCTATTCTAGACATCTCATAATTTGAATCTTACTCATAACTTGAGGCTTTTTGTGACTGACCTATTTTTATTATGTGTGTGTATATGTGCGCGTGTGTGTGAGTGTGTGTAGAGTGGATTGATTCTCCGAGGGAAAAGGTGGACAAACACCCCTCTCAGAGTGGTATCACCCAGGACCACCTTGAGCGGAAAGACAAGGAGCTGGGAAAGTCCTATGCCCCACCCACTCAGCCTATTGGCCTTGGATGTGAGAAGAGGAGGGGCTAAAAGTATTTAAACTGGGGGCGCCAGGAGGCCCTTTTTCTCCCCCTCCCTCATGGGCCATTTGGATCTGTTCACCGGAAAGTTGCAAGATCCCAGCCACGTTGATTTACTAATGGAACTTGCGGAGGTGAGGGTGGGCCCCCATGTTCTGTAAGTAACCCCTTACCCACTGCTCTGTTAGTAAGCCCAAGTAAACTAGCTAGAATCTGTTTAACTCTGAGTGGAGAAATTTGTGTGTTTGTTGTGAGGCCTGGGGAAACTTTTTTGGGTTGCAAGGCAGGGAGAGAGAGGCAGATTAAGTTGGTCTGCCTCTCCCAAAGAGAAATTTTAATAACAGTGTGTGTGTGTGTGTGTGTGTGTGTATGTGTGTGTGTATGTGTGTGTGGTGTATAGTGGAGTTCAGAAAACAACTTTCAAGAGTCAGTTCTCTCCTTCCACCATGTGGGTCCTGGGGATCAAACTCAGGTTGTCAGCTGGGCAGCAAGTGCCCTGACCTGCTATATTAGTCAAGATTCTCTAAAGGGACAGAACTGATAGAATATATATATATATATATATATATATATATATATATATATATATATATATATTCTGTATTCTGCAAGGACAGTCAGTGCTGTTGTATATCCCATAAATAAATCCCTTATATATGAGATTTACAAGGTTGGCTTACACATTAAGTTTTCCAATAATGGTTGTCTCACACTGGAGAGGCTGAGAATCCAGTAGTTTCTCAGTTCACCAATCTGGATGTCTTGGCAGTCCCAATCTAGTGCTGAAGGCCTGAAGGATTCCTGGAGAGCTGCTGGTCCTCGGTCTATACCGCAAGCCTGAAGAAACCAGTTCTAGAATCAGTGAAGGGATGTTGCAGCCACAGATGGAGTTGCCAGAGAGAGCAAAAGCAATCTGCAAAGTTTCCTTCTTCTGTGTCCATTCTCTGGGTTGACACAGGAACGTGTCACCCATGTTCGGGGTAGGTCTTCCTGCTTTAAATAATCTGATCAAGGAAGTCCCTTACAGAAGCACCCAGTGGCTTGAATTTCAGTTGATTCTAAATCCAGAAGAGCTGAGAACCAAGATCAGCCAACACACCCACTGAGCCATCTCGAAGGTCCATGCCTGGCTTATCTGACCTAGAGAACTCTCTTCAGAGTTTATCCATGTATCAGAATATCTTTCCTTTTCAAGGCTGCATAACATTCCATTGTTCATAGAGGCAACAGTTTGCTTCCTACTCCAACTCCAGCGTATGCTTGGGCTCCTTCTATCTTTTAGTTAACGTGGATCTTGCTGCTGCGAACACGAATGGACAGATGTCTCTTCAACTCTCTGCTTTCCTTGTTTGTATACGTGCAGAAAGGAGCAGCTGTGTGGTCGGGTAAGTCTATGTCTGATGCTCTGTGGACCGCCACCCTGTTCTTACGGCTGCTGCACCCTTTATGTTTCCGTCAACAAAACACAGGTTCCAGTTTGAACCTCGTCAACATTTTCTTTGCTCTCACCAGCGTGATGTTCGGTTTTCGTCTCCTTGCTGAAGGAGGAGTTTCCCTCCTTCTGTGCATCTTCTCGAGAGAAACGTCTCCTCAAGTCCTCAGCCTCTTTCTGGAGTGTGTAGGTAGTTCTGGCTGTGGCTCCCCCGGATGTTTGCACAGATGCTTTCGCATTCTCTAAACGGCCTTTGCATTCTGATCAGGGCATCTTCTGAGTTACAAAAACCCTTCATTTTCATGAAGTCAAATTTGCCTATTTTGCTTTCTTTTTGTAGGTATATGTATGTGATGTGTATGTATATTCACATGTTTGTGGGTTCATGTATGTGGGGATGTTCATGCACATGCGTGTGGAGACCAGAGGCTGCCACTGTGTGATTTGGCTCATCTAGCTGGCCAACCTGGACCAGAGGTCCCTTGTCTCTACCTCCTGAGCACTGGGATTACAAGCAGGCCACCACACATACCCAACTATTAGGTGGGTGCTGGGGATTTGAATTCTGGTCCTTATGCTTACACAGCAAGCACTTTATCCACAGAGCTATCTCCTCAGTCCCAGGTTTTTCTGTTTTCACTTTGGTTGCCTGTGCCTTTGGTGTTGTAGCCAATGTTATGAAGCTTTTGTCACATGCTTTCTTCCAACAGTTTTAAAGTTTCCCTCTTACATTAAATGTCTTTGACTCAAACTGATTTAATGTTTCACATGGTGACAGTTAGAGAGTCCGATTCACCAGGCGTGGTGGCGCCCGCCTTTAATCCAGCACTTGGGAGGCAGAGGCAGGCGGATCTCTGTGAGTTTGAGGACGGTCTGGTCTACATAGCAAGTTCCAGAGCAGGTAGGGCTACAGGAAGACCCTGTCTCAAAAATACAAAAGAGAAAGAGAAAGGCCAATGTAAAGCTCTAAGAAATCCTAATTGACCGGCCGGCACCTCATGGCACGGCAAGATGGCACTGAGAGGAGCTGAAACAAAGACCAGCCAGAGGAGATAGCACATACCATGATAATTAGGTGAACTAGGGGCATAAATGCCATTGGAGAAGAATTACTTCCTCCCTCGTGAACAGCGCTTGGACAGTTGTAGCCTCTATGTAAAGTGAAGACATGATCAAAGTGACCTGTAAAGTGATTGGTAGAGATTTCGCATCATATGCTAATACGTGTGGCTCTGAGCCTTTATAATGTACCTGCTGAGTTCAATATACGGCTTCCTGGTGTACCACTGAAAGAGCTGTATCACCAAAAGAGCTGACTCGCTGCACGCTTCTTTGGTCTGACGGGAACCCCAGCTGCGTCTGAATGTCACCTGGGATGGGCCAGGAGGCTGGGAACGGGCGAGCTGTGCACCCGATCTCCTTTTGATCCCCTCAAGAGCTCTCACCAACCGCGGGGTGAGGGCCAGGGCAATCCAAGAGAAGTAGGACACGAGCTGCGCACCTGATCTCCCTCGCCACCCTCTCCCATTGGACGGGAGACAGGGAACTTGGGGAGGGAGCACACCGACTGGTGTCTGTCGCAACCACCACGAGAGAGAGCAACAGGCCAACTTTGTTCTTTCTGTGTGTATGTGTATGTGCATACTAAAACATGTTGCACATACATGTAGATCCCAAAGGAAAGTCTCAGCTGTTGTTCCTTCAGTGTCTGTTCACCTTTGTTTTTGAGACAATATCCATCATTGGTCTGGAGCTCAACAAGCAGGCTGGGCTGGCTGGCCAGTGAGTCCTAAGGGTTCACCTGTCTGGTATCTCCTAGCACTAGGAAGTCACACCCAGCTTCATGGTGCATACCTTTAATCCCAGCACCTAGGAGGCAGAGGTGGGTGGATCTCTGTGAGATGGAGGCCAGTCTGCTCTATATATTGAGTTCTAGGCCACCTGGCACCACAAGAAGACCCTGTCTCAAAACAAATCAAATCAAAAACCTAAAAAAAAAAAAAAAAATCAAAGCTGGAATCATATAAATCATCAGAAAACCTATCTGGATTTTTTAAAATAAAAAGTCATTGTAATAAAATTTAAAGTCAAGAGAGGCATTAAATGAAAAGCAAAAACTTTACCTGAGCCCCAGACGTATTCTGTTCATTGGTGAATAGTTCCTTGCAATGCACCTACTTCCAGAAAAATGTGGCCATTCATATATTCAAAATGTGGAACCATGTAGCATATTTACACATGAGCAAGAAGACTACACATTGATGAATGCCCAATGTATACTTTAATATATACTCTGTGTGTGTGTGTTTGTGTGCGTTTCCAGAAGTCATACAGGATTACATTCCTATGAAACAGAGTGGGATCTAGTCCCTGGAGAAAACGGATTCTCCATCCCCAAGCATCCACTGATGGTTTGTAGAGATTCATCTTGAGGTAGGACCCCATGAAATTTCTCCCATCCACCTTGGCATGTCAACTGATTTTGTCATTATGTACATTTTGTCAAACTACCACACTGTGGAGATTTCATGGGTGCAGCTTCCCTAACTAGAATGCATTAGCTAGCAGCAGGTATCCTGACCTGGAGTACCTATGATAGTCCTAGGTTCCTCTTCTTCCAGTCAACATTGGTCATCATTATTTGGCATAGCCACCTTCTCCAGTCATCCTGGATGGACCTTCTAGAGAACTTGCCACTCTGCCGTCTCTGCCCCAGCGCCTGCTGCTTCACCTCTATGCTGATGTTTTACAATGGCTAAACTTGACTGGATTTAGAACCACCAAGGAAATATATCTTTGGTCATGTCTGTGAAGGCACTGCCAGAAAGATTTAACTGAGGAGGAAGTCCCATCCTGAATGTGGACAGCATCATCCATGGGTTAGTCCTGGACTGAATAAAAACTGGAAGAAAGAAGGACTGAGCACCATCTGGCTCTGGACCGGCAAGGTGTAAGCAGCCCTTCCTGCTCCCGCCACCACAGCTACAGCTGTTTCTGTCATCGAGCCTTCCCCACCATGATGGGTTTTCATCCCAGAACTGTGAGCTAAAATAAACCCTTCCTTTCTTAATTTTTTCCCCAAGGTACTTTATTACAACAAAACAAGAAACTAATACAGAAACCAAGAAGTGAGGTTCACAGGCCTTTGAAAGTGACTTACAAGAATGTGGACAGGCTTGGAGCTGTGGGCAAGAGAAATCCCAGAATGCTGTAAGGAGAGCGTGATGGGTTATTCCTGTGGGATTTTAGAACTGACTGCCATGAGAAGGGTGGGCAGAGGAAGCCAGGCTCACGAGGTTTCAAGGGGGAGCAACAACTCTAGAGAACTGGGCTAGATACCATTCATGTTATGTTATGACCAAGGATCTGGTTGCATTCTGCCTGCTCCTGAAATTTTGAGTGAAGGTGAATCAAAAGTGATGAACTAAGTCGTCTGGCAGAGAACATGTCAAGACAACGTAATACATAGTTTGTGGCATGGTCACCCTCACTGTTCATATCTCCACCATGAGTGGGAAAGCAGAAAGGTAGGAACAATTAGCAGCTGGATGAGGAGAGGGGCATGAGGAGGTTAAAGACACAGCCAGCCTGTGTGGAGAAAGAAGCTCAAATTGTTTAAAAGATTTGCAACATCAAAGAGAAAAATGAGCTCCCAGCTCTGACAGACATGGGCTGCTCTCAGCCTCAGTCAGAGGAGTCTCTTTCTGCAGTGGACATCAATCAATAGAGAGGTACATAAGCAGTCAACGTGCTGAGATAAGAGACTGCGTGCTAAATATGACACCTATATCAACCCTGCCATCATCAAGGTTTAAGGAACATTGCAGAAGAGGTGGATAGAATGTAAGAGCTGAAGGTCAGAGAAGAGTGTTACGAGGTGCTGTCTTCTGGACATCCATGGCTATTGCAATAATGAACTCCCAGCAGCACAAGGCCCTACACAGATCAAGCAAGCCAAAATCCCAGCATCATCAGGGTAGGTGATCTCCATGCCCACTGAAAAGCTGTTGGCAGAGAACAGTTGCTCAAAGAGGGGGAATCATCCTTTATGGAGGATATGGCCACTGGCAAATCTCCCATGCTCCTGAAGATGGCCCTCCGCCCATGTACATATGGGCGATACAAACTAGACTTAGTGGGTTATCAGAAAACAAAGAACACGTGAAGTTGGGGGCAGGTATGATCATATTTCAGTGTGTACATGTATGAGATTCTCAAAAAGAAAGAAAACAAATTTTTAAAGAGAAAATTCATGTTCTACATGACCCGAGGTAGCCATTAAGGGGTCTGTTGCTTGGAAACAACTGCTTGGAACATTTTCAACCAAAAATGTACACAAAGATCTCTGTAGCTGTGATAGAAGGGGGCGTATTAGTTTGCTTTCTATTGCTGTGATAGAAACATTGACCAAGGGAACTTGTAAAAGGAAGAGTGTATTTAGCTTACAGTTCCAAAGGGGCAAGAGTCCATCATAGCGGGGAGGTGTGGTGGCAGAGGTGACTAGAGCAGACGCAGAAGCTAAGTGCTCACATCCTCAAGCAGGCACAAGAAGCAGAGAGTGGCTGGAGATCCAGCAGGGCTTAAGAACTCTCTAAGTCCTCCAGCATGGCCACACCTTCTAAGACCTCCCAAAGCCATGCTACCAACTGGGGACAAAATATCCAAATACTTAGAGCCTGTGGGGGACATCCTCATTCAAACCAACATCTTGAGGTGGCAGCATAAGCCACATGGGGCTGGTTCTGCAAGTTTGCAAGATGCAAGAATGAGGAGACCATGGAGGCTTGTACCTAGGTTGCAGAAAACCACTGAAGTCAGACAGTAGGTTGCATTCCTGCAGGGAGGCCCTAAAATGTAGTGTGTGGAGTCAGAAAAGGGAAGCCTAAGTCACAATGGAGATCCAAGGACACTGGACACGCCATGAGACAATCTGTGTAGAAAACCTGCAGACATGGTGTAAAGCTGACCCGACAGACAGGTCACGCATGTTACAGGAAGCAGAGCAGGGGGGAGGGCGACCCAAGGCCGCTGCAGCCCAAGTGACTCCATCCTAAGCCCCAGATGCGGGTCTTGGGTTTGACCTGTTGGGCTTTGCTCTCGCTCTGGCCTGCACTCTCCTTGCTTTGAAACCCTTCCATCCCTATAGAACAGGGATGTCTGCTCTGTGACATTGTATATTGGAAGTACTTACTGTTGGATTTTACAGTGATTCACCATTAAGAGATTGCCATGGAGACTTAGTAGACTTTGGGCTTTTGAACAATGTTGGAACCATTGAGACTTTGGAGAGTCTTACAGACAAGCTAAATGTATTCTGCATTAGAAGACAACCATGGCCTTTGAGGGCCAGTGGTGGAATGTTATGATTTTAAAATGATGTGTTTAGAAGTTCAATTGACAGCAGGTAGCCTTGGAATGGTTAATCTTTACTGTCGACTTGAGTGGGTATAGAATCACCTAGGAGACATATTCTTGACATATCTGTGAGGAGAGTTAGCGGAAGAGGGAAGATCCACCTTGGATGTGAGGATTGGCAGCTAAAGCCCTAGGAGAAAAGGGCGGGCTGAGTACCAGGAGTCATCTCTCTGCTTCCTAACTGGCAGCCGTGTGACCGGCCCCTCCTGATCCTGCTGCAGCTGCTCCTGTGTTAAGCCTTCCCTGGCATGATGGACTAGTTCCTCAAACTAAGCTAAGATAAGCTCTTCCTTCCTGTGGCCAGAGAGGTGGATCAGCAGTTACGAGCACAGGCTGATCTTGCAGAGGACTTGGGTTCAGTTCCCAACACCTACAGGGAGGCTAACCACCGTCTATAAGTCCAGTTCCCAGGAATGTGGGTGCACTTACACACATGCAGGCTACACACTCACACACTGTGAGGGGAAACCCTTCCTTAAGTTGTATTTTGTCAAGAGTAGCTGGCACAGGCTTGCAGACGCTCTCCTTAAACCTCAGAGTCAGCCTCCGAGCAGGGGAGGCTGTGAGGGACTGGCTCTGGATAAGGCTTTGGCCTAAGGGAACGTTGTGGCCAGTCTGATCTATTCAAGCCACCCAAACATTCTCTGTATCTGCACTAAGCCTTTCTTACTCCTTGTTTCCTGGAGTAGCACTTTGGAAAGAACTTTCCTTTTGCATTCCTGTTGAGTGTGGACTAGTGGCTGCATTCCTGTTGGGTATGGACTAGTGGCTCCCCAGGCTAGCAGCCTCTTCCCCTTCCCACCCTCAGAGGAGATTTGTATTCACATTGCTTCAGAGAAATGACAAGCGCCCTACTGAGAGAGTCTGCCTGTGATTCTATAATCCTCCTCTCCCCAAAGGACGGTTATCCTAAACTTCGCATTAAGTAAACGGCCAAATCTTTGGCCTTTCCTCTGCTGCCCAAAATCTGAGACAATCTGACTGCAAGCTCATACTGTGGGCTCATGGGACCTCCCCTGTGTGTCTGAAATGTGTTGGGGGGGACCTCCCACTTTGCCTCATGGGCCTGAGCGCTCCTCAGAGTTCCACCACTTTGCTATCTGTCTATGTCATCAAAAACTCTCCTTATAATGTCTTACCTCAAGGACACTCCACCTCAGTGTCCTCTTGAACCCTAATCTGTGACCTTACCTCTCAGGACTTGGATAATGGCACAGGAGTCCTAATTCTCATCCTTTAATCTGTCTTCCTCATCAAGGATACTCATCTGGCTTTTAATTTTCAATAAGAGACCTATGATCCCTTTACTTAGAGTCTGACAATAGAGGCCAGTGTAGGGATGTGACTGGCCTAATTGCAACATTACTTTGTCTCAAGAAATAGAGGAGAGAGATGTCAGAGCCAGAACATGCACGTTCACTGAGTTCATCATCTTGTACAAGCACAGTTAGTGAGGCCTCGAATCAATTATGATAATAACGTTGGGGTGGTTTGAATGAGAATGTCCCCCATGGACTCCAAGTATTCAGACATTCTGTCTCCAGTCAGTGGCGCTGTTTGGGAGGTCTTAGACGGTGTGACCATGCTGGAGGAAGTATGTAACTGGGGGCGGGCTTAGAGAGTTCTTAAGCCTTCCCAAATCTCCAGTCACTCTCTGCTTTCTGCGCCTGCTTGAAGAGAGGAGCGTCTACTCCAGCCAGTACTGTCGCCATGCCTCCCGCCATGATGGACTCTCGCCCCTTGGTCAGTGTGTCTATCAACAGAAAAGTGACTAATAGACATGTCAAAGGTTGCTGAATCAAAAATCTGGGTACAGTGACTCAGGAAGGGCTGAGACAAGAGGACCAGAAGTCTGAGTACGGTCTGGACAACTCAGGAAGACCCTGATTCTTAAAAATCCTAGGAGATGAGACAGGAGCTCAGTGGTAGAGTGTTTGGCTAGTACATGTGAGGCCCTGGATTCCAGTCCTATCATGACACCAAGAAAAAAGTCATTTTTCACAGACATCATATCAGATATAATGCTAATGACAAAGTCGAAAATATTCTGAGAACCTTCAGCATATGACACAGAGATTCAAAGGGAGCATCTGCCATTGGGAAAATGGTGCCAAGAGACTTGCTCAAGGAGAAAGTATTCCAGATTCTCAATCTGTAATCGTATCACAGACTCCCTAAAATGCCACACAGTGAAGCTTCAGTCAAGGGAGGAGTGCCTACGCTTGTAACCATGTAAATCCTGCCTATACTGGCTACTTTGCAGTGCTAACTTGACACAAACTAGTTGCCTGGGAAGAGGAAGCCTAAACTGAGAAACTTCCTCCATCAGACTGGCCTGTGGGCACATCACATCTGTGGGGAACTGCCTTCGTTGATCACAGACACAGGAGGGCCCAGCCCCTGTGGGCAGTGCCATGCCTAGGCAGGTGAACCTGAGTGGTGTAAAAGAGCTGAGCTGGGCAGGACTGGATGCTAGGAAGGCCAAGGCGGGTGAATGTCTACGAATCAAGGCCAGCCTGGTCTACACAGTGAGTTCCAAGCCAGAAAAGGTTACAGAGTGAGACCCTGTCTCTGGAGAGAGAGAGAGAGAGAGAGAGAGAGAGAGAGAGAGAGAGAGAGAGAGAGAAGCTAAGCTAGTCAGCAAACCGGGAACCTCCATGGTTGCTTCAAGCTCCTGCCCTGAGTTCCTGCCTTGGCTTTCCTTCATGATGGACCTGTAAGACGAAATAAACCCTTTCCTCCCCGAGCAGCTCTTGGTCTGTGGTATATCACAGCAACAGAGAGGCAAACTAGGTACCGCCTCATCAGATCCCAAGGGACACAAGTGAGTCCCACGTCCCACAAACACTGAAAGAAAGGAGACTCCACTCCGGGAGGGCATTCTGAAATCGAGTTTACAGGGCCTGGCGGTCTCTCTTCGCCTCCCCAGAGGTCCTTCACCATGAAAGAAAGAAACCAAATTTAAGAGCGCAGCTAGCTGTCAGCTGCCACCACACTAAGCTGTAAATATTTTTCTTAGCAGTGGAAAATTGCGAGACTGAAGACTGGCTTCATATTTTAATGTTATGGTTATTTTGTGGTTGGTTTTTAAAATCTGCTTAATAGCATCCTTGATGTACAGTAGCTTTCAACTTGTATGAAGTCAAGTTTATCGATATTTCCCTTTATAGCTTCTGATTTTTATTATGATTTATAATATGGCACGAAGGCATTTTCTCATCCAAGATTTCATAAAATCCCACCCATGTTGCCTCCTAAGATACCTCATGTTATAACGGCCACGCATCTCATTTTTTAGAACGTTTTGTCACCAGGGTAATTTGTTGATATAAACGATGTCATTTCTGACTGCCTTGAAAGCCATTTGTTCACAATTTTGCCAATCAGTGCTTTTTAAGGGGAAGAAGTGAGATTTCAGCAAAATTATTTTGCACTTCAAAATGCAGTTCTTGGCACGGCTCTAGGATAAGCCGTGAAGTTTCACAGGAAGCTGCTTTTGGTGCCAAATCAGCACATTCATGTGAACCCAATGATGTACTTTATCCCCACCTTCCTTAGACAGAGGGCAGTATTTTAAGGCATTTAACCCTGGGGTCATTCTGAGGCTAATCATCTGTTTTCTTCCAAATAGAAAGCTGTGATTGCACCAGCAGAAGCCATGCTCTCACAGCCCCAACATACACATGCACAAATTAAAAAGAGAAATTTTTGGGAAATCCCAAAGAATCCAATGGAATTCCTTTCCTTCAGCAAATAGCACAAACTGTACTCTGGGCAAAGCAGACAATACTTTGGAAACTGCAGCCAGTTCTCTAAAAGGCCTCTGAATCTTATTTCTGCATTAGTTTGTTTGGTTTGGTTTTGAGAATTTCACACATGAGTACTATATTTACATCATTTCCACCCCTCCCTCTCTCCCTCCAATGCCTCACATGTCCCCTCCCCAACTTTCTCTCAATTCTCTCAATTTCTTGTTCTCTCCTTTGATTAGTATGGTTATATATACATATATACATACATACATACATACATACATACATACATATATTTTTATATAGATACAAACATATACTTTTATACATATACATACATATACTGCATAGCTGTGTGTACATATATGTGTGTACATGTGTTTAGGGCTGAGCACTTGAGACTAGATAACCTGCCAGGGGGCTCATTGCTGGTGAAAACCAATTCTCCCTCTCTCCGTGCCATCGATTTCCTGTAGTTCTCCATCTAGTTTTTCCTGCATTTTTGGTAACAGAATCTTACCCTAGTATCCTCCAGATGACCAGCACTGAGACTCAGATACCGCCACTAGGGTCCTAGTAACTGGTCCACAGGTGAAAAGGAAGGAAGAAGGAGATAGATCCCCCAACCTTTGTACCAGGAACCCTTTATGAATCAATGACCAGTGGTTTGCTTGGCTCGGCACTGCCATTCACTACATGTGCTAGGGTAGAAGACATAAGCCTCTTAATAAACGTGATATGTGAGAGACAACTCTGCTGATTCCCCCGAAACTTCCCTGCATGGCTGCTCTGAATCTCACCCTGTCTAACCTTGTGTCCTAAGATGACTCACATCATTATGGCCGTAAACTCCATTTTTTATAACTTTTTTTTCACCACTAGGGTAGTTTGTGGATGCAAAATATTGCTGCTGATTGGTTTGAAAGCTGTTTGTTCACAATTTTGCCAATTAGTGCTTTTGTTGAAAGGGGAAGAGGTGATCTCAGTCGCACCTGAGACTCCATGTTTGCCTGAGTCTTCTGGACCTGAAGTCCTGAGGACTTGCAGGCTCCTGATACTGGGAGGGCTCAGGGCACCGAAAGCTATTTGTCAGCCCCTCTGAGGCGACCTCATTTCCCTGACATCCCCTCCACAGCCAGGCTCTGAGCTCAGCCACCACACTCAAGGAGTGGGCTTTTGAAGTTGAAGCCCAGAACTGACTCTAGTGTGCTCTCCCCTTCTCAGATGCACAAAGCATGCCTGCCACAGTGTCAGGGGTCAAAACATCGGCATTTTCTAAACTGACCCTGAATCTCTTCTGTATCCCTGTGTGGCAACACCCACTTCTGTTTAAACACCTGCAGAGCAGAGTAGACTTCTGGCCAGGTCAGTGTGTTTCTTGCCACGAAAATGTATTTGTAGTGAGTTTTCGGCCATCACTTCCTCAACATCCATTCCACACACACAAACTGACCTCAACTCCCTCGTGACACACATTCAGACACATACAATGCCAAGAGACTCTTGGTATATTTCAAGGTAGTCAAAGATCAGCTCCTCCCCAGTGCTAAGTGATCCACAATTGTTTCAGACCAAATGTGGCCATTTCTTCCCCTCTTGAGTCCCGCTCTGCCCACTGAGACGTAACTGGCTATTCCCTACCTTCTTCCCAAAAGGGCTTCGTATTGCCTAGAAAGCCTTCCCCCTTTGTCCTTTCCCCTTTCTCCTGTCTCTGTCTGGAATCACTTCCTGGAGGGTGGCTGCCTCCTCCATCGCAAGGGGGTGGCACAGAGACTAATCCACAGAGCGAGGACCTTGGTAAACTCGCTACTCTTATCACTGATATAACAAGCCCTGAGAAAAGCAACTTAAGAAAGGGATGGGTCTGGCTCACGGTTTGAAGGTGCACTTCATCGTGGCAGAGACTTGATACGGCAAGAACAAGGCCGCAGGTCAGTCACACGGCCTCCTCGGTCAGGAAGCAGAGAGGTGAATCCCAATGCTCAGTCACGTTTCTCCTTTGTATTCAGCCTGGACCCCAAGCCCATGCATGGTGCCACCCACATTCAGGTGGCTCTGTCCTCAGCTGAACCTCTCTGGAAACACACTCACAAACACCCAGAGATCTATGTCCTAGGTGATTCCAAAATCTCCTCAGATTGACAAGGTGCCATCACTCTTCCTGAACCTCTACAGCCACCCCTCACTGCTGTCATCCAGACTTCTGACAAATATGACAATCCAGTTATTCAGTGCTAACAAAGAAACAGCTGGCAAACCATGGAAAGACACAGAGGAAATAAACCTGCATATTGCCAAGTGAAAGAAGCCAACCTGGAGAGGCTGTGCAGTGATTCCAACTACAGGGCATTCTGGGAAAGGCACAACCTCAGGGCAGTGAATAACCCCTCCGTGGGGCTCATAAGAAGCAGGAAAGAGGACAGACCAAGAGAGCGTGGAGCACTTCAGGGGCAGCGAAACAGTCCTGCACGGTTCTACAACAGCGTGTCCATGCCAGGACATTTGTGCGAACCCACAGACTGTCCAGCGTCAGGAGTAAACTGTGGTGTAGACTATGGATTAGGGGTAACTTCTCTGCGTCAGTGTAGGCCCATCCGTGGTGACAAAGGTACACTCTGTTGATGTTGATAATGCAGGTGGCTGCATATGTGTAGAAGAGGATAGGATATGCTGTACCTTGCTGGGAATTAAAACCACCCTTAAAAAATAAAGTGCTGGAGAGATGGTTCAGCAGTTAAGAGCACTGACTGCTCTTACAGAGGACCTGGGTTCGATTCCCAGCACCGACATGGTAGCTAACACACATCAGTAACTCCAGTTCCAGGGAAATCCAACGCGCTCTTCTGACCTCTTCAGGCATTGCACAATATATACACTCATATACAGGCCGGCAATACACTCACACACATACAATCAAAATAATAAGTAAAAATTTTCAAGTAAAATAAAGTTATTCAAAACTGTGTATGACTAATCATCCATACTTGTCTCTGCCTCTGCAATCAGGTGATTGACACCTGCAGCCAATCACAGACCCATCTGCAAATGCTTTCCTCAACCTTCCACCTGGAGAGCAGCTCCCTGAGTCCCTGCAGCCACTGCCTAAGCTGGTCACACCGTCCTGTGGAGTTAGAAGCCAGGTGGGCCCAGGGCTGCCGTCAGGAGCAGAGTCTGAGAGGCCAGAGTTCTGCGTGCCTGTGAGCCTCAGCCACCCAGGGCTCTTTTCTCTGTAGGTCTTGCGTCCTCCTCCTTCAACTAATGGACCAAGTCCCAGTAAGGTTAGCTAAGATCCTGTCAGTCCTTGGCAGGTAGGGCTGGGGCTATGTGGATCCCTCCATGGGGTCTCAGGGCATCTCACAGGACTTCTCCCAGTGTTTAGTCAAAGGAAATTCCTGGAACAATAGGAAGTCCTTGGCCTCCTGTGCCTGGTGTGGTACCTCAGTTTTCAGCAGGCTTTCTATGGAGACTATGTGTAGGATCAGGCTCCCAGATCTCCATGGGAATCTGGGCAGCCTCATGGCCTCAAACTCAAGAAGTAACACTCCAGAGAGACAGCCAGAACCCCAGCTACAGAGAAAACCTGCCTGGGAGGGCCTGGGACTGATGGCCCCTGGTGACAGGCTTCTGGGGTTTTTGTGCTCTTGGGGAGGTCATAGTGAGGCAGAACACCCTGAAAGCAAAGCCAGGCAGCCAGAGTTGCTTGCTGTGGGGAGGACAGTGGAAGCCAGGCTCTTCCCAGGGCTGTACGCAGGGCCTCAGGTCATCTCTGGAGCCCATTTCTAGGCAAGGGAAGCAGGAGCCTGGCAGTGAGACAGGTCAGGGGCTCGCCCTTAACAACACAGAAGGGAAGCTTCCTTGTGGAGAGCCACACCAGGACCAGTGTAGGGAGGGAAGGCTGGCATTGCCACAAGCTGAAGATTAAGATGCCTTAAGAAGAGCGAAGAAACCACAGCTCCTGTTTTGAGCCACTGAACGATCAGTAGAGACTCCTTCAGACTCATGTGGGTGAGGAGGCGGCCACCCGGGGCACCACAGTGGGCAGGAAAAGGACACATAGTCTGAGAGCTCTCTGTGTCTCTAATTAGAGGCAGAAGAAACTGAGGCAGCACACCTGGGTTTCGCCACAGAGCGACCGACAGTGTGAGGCTCGAGTGTCACAGAGTGCATGTGGAGATCAGAGGACAAGTATTAAGAATCCGTTCTCTCCTCTTACCATAGGGGTTTCAGGAATTAAAGTCACATCATCAGGCTTGGCAGCAAGCATCCTGACACACTGAGCCATCTTGCCAGCCCCTCAACAGACATTCTTTCATTTATTTTGAGTTTAAAACATTTTACTGGGAAATTTTGTGTCTTCATTCATCAGGGAAATGGCTTACAATCCTCTCGTTTTTAATATAATTTTTGAGGATTTAGTGCGTGTTGTATGTGTATCACTCCTGCCCTCCCTGTTTCCTCTAACTCCTTTATGCCCCCCTCACTCCCTCTCAATTTCTTGTCCACTTCTTTGATTATTTTTACATGTACATACGTACATTTATAAACATACATACGTATAATGCACTGATTTCATTTAGTGGTGTTCATGTGTACATTGGGATTGGATAACCTCTCAGGGGGCTCGTCCCTGGAGAAAACTGATTCCCCCTCCCCCAGCATCCATTGATTGCCTGTGGCTCTTCATCTTCAGGTGGGACCCCGTGACGTCCCCCATCCACCTTGGCGTGTCAGCTGGTCTTGTCATCATGCAGATCTCGTTAGACTACCACGCTGTGGACATTTCACTGGTAAGGCTTCCTGTCATGTCTAGAATGCATTAGCTGACAGTAGGCATCCTGTCCCTCTGGCCCTTATGCTGTCTCTCTTGTCCCTCTCTCTCCCCTCTTCTGCAATGAGACTTAGGTCTCATTGTAGATGTGTCACTCAGAGCTGGGCACCTCACCGTCATTCATTGTCTGCATTTTACCGGTTGTGGAACTTTGTAATCGTCTCCATCTGTTTCAAAAAGAAGCTTCTCTGATGAGTGTGAGAGCTATACCCATCTGCATAATATAAGGGTATTTAGAAAGTAGCAAGGAATTACGGTGGTCTGGGAAAGACAGTAGCAGGCTCTTCTCTAGGGTCTATGACTTCTCCAACCCTGTGTACTTGGCTGTGTTGACAGTACTCTACCCGCGTTCTCTCCTACTGAGCCAGCCTTAAGTCCAACTAGACAGCTGTTGATTGCCCCCAGGATAAAAGTGCTACCAAAGAGATCAGTTGCTGGGCTGATCATTGTTGTGGGTTGTAAGTTTTACAGCTGGGTAGGGCCGTTGATTGGCTTTCTCCTCCAGCACGTGCATAGCATCTTCTGATACTATGAGAAATAGTCTTCATGAAGGAGGCTCCAGGTCACTCAACAGATATTCTTAAACATCTAGTACAGGTGTGGCGGCGCATGCCTTTAATCCCAGCACTCGGGAGGCAGAGACAGGTGGATCTCTGTGAGGTCAAAACCAGCCTGCTCTGCACGGTGAGTTCCAGATCAGCTGGGGCTACAGGGAGACCCTGTCTCAAACAACCAGAATAAAAATAATTTTAAAGGTTTATCTACTACATCAAAGTCTCTTTGCTGTGCCTTTAATGACTTACATATCTTTGTAGAAACATCTAGTATTAATATAGATGGACAGTTACAAGGAGGCAGGTTATATGCCCAGGTTGGCCAGCCAAGGGAAAGAACCTTTGTTGAGCAATACTGCCCCCTTGTGGCCACTCTTCTCACTCAACTACTTTTGTAGGTTAGGGATAGCTGCCCAGTCTGCAGTAATATATAACAAGTAAACTCTGCACCCCTTTAACACTCTTCTACGCCTGAAGGTGCACGCATGGGAAATATCATTTCTGTCATCGAACATTCAAGGCGGAGCTCCTGGTAGTACTTAAGAAACATGGATTGTTGACATGAGGCAACCTCTCTTCCATCCCAGGGAACAGCGATTCCAAAGCGACTTCAAGTGTGAATTCCTTCCAGCCCACATAACCTACCTGCCGGATTTGTTCAGCAACAAGAGACTTCTCAAAGCATTTGCAGTGACTCTAAAAACTGTCTATAAGGAAGTTCACGTGGGCATTTGCAACAGAATATGTCATCCTTGGCCTTAATCCTCATAATCCTCACATTCACCAACAATCAAACCCCTGATGTGTGCTGTGTGTTGGGCTGGGATTCTGGGATTCTCACCTGAGCAATAACAGTCACACAGGGGCTGGGGCGGGGGTGGAGAGGGGAGGAGAAACATAGATTCACTCCACTTTAGGTGCTCCCTTAGATGAATCTACATCTTGCCATGATCTCCACACAATATACATTAAAGCAGTCCCCAGACTTACCTGGAAGGCATGTAAAAGTATAAATCGTTGGGCCCCAGCTGGACTGTCTGAGTCCCTCAGTTCTGAATGAGGCTCAAGAATGTGCAAGTCTAACAAGTCCTTGGCGATTCTCATGCTTGGCTACACGCTGGTGTTGACCTGGGGCACAAGCAAAACTGGGTCCCACCTCCAGAAACTGACTAAAATCATACAGCATTGGGGGTTGGGCACTGAACTCTTGAAAACTGTCCAGGTGATTCTAATACCCAGCAATGTTTCAGGACCACCATCACTGACAGTAGAAAAGAGAAATAATTCACTTCCCAACACCCACATCAGGTGGCTTACAACCACCTGTAACTTCAGCTCCAAGAGAGGACGTCCTCTTCTGGCTCCCATGCTCACCGGCACTCATGTGCACAAATACACCCACACGGATACACATAATTAAAGGAAATTAAATTTTTTTAAGCTAAAGACCATTTTTTGATATCATACTGTATGTTGTTTACCAGAGGCAGAGGAGAAAGCAGTCCATTCAGCACTTACTAACAGAGAGCACTGCCATCTTTTCCCAGTGCTCGGACTTCCCTGTCTCCTCTTTAAACTAGCAGCTGTCTGGCTTCCCCTGAACTCAGTGCACCATGTCTGGCTGGGAAGCCTGCAGGTCCTCGTCCATGTGAGTAAGGCGGGAGAGTCTGAGGGGTTTGGGGGAAGCGCAGCCGACAAACACGAGGACAGCTTTCCCTCACCAAGGAACTCTACCACTCCGGCGGACACCAACTATGCACCCTACAATTTTCTCAGTCCTGATACTAACTACCAGGATTTACAGCAGACCCCACAGGCTTATGGGATCAGCCTCCCTTTAGATCTGAACCACAAGTCCAGGCCTTTTGAGCGTCTGACCACCTGACTAGAAGACAGATTCCTGCCATGCCTTTCTTGGGTTAACTAAGTTACTGTGGCAGCCACAATACTTAGGGAAACATTCACTACTTCTCCAGACTACTAGAGAGGGTACAGCTCAGGAGCTGCCTCGTGGGAAACGCTAAGGGCAGAAAAGGGGGGCAGGTGCAGCTCAGGAGCTGTCTCGTAGGGATGCTAAGGGCAGAAAAGGTGGCAGGGCACGTCTCCCCACACCTCCGCTTGTTCCTCCACCCAGAAGTTCCCGAAGCACCAAGCTTTGATGATTTGTATGGAGGCTTCAAGTGGACATGACAGAATTGTTAATTCAATCTCCATCTTTCTCTCCTCCCTGAAGGATGGCAGTGGGGGCTGGACTAGCCCACAGATCTAGTCCCTCTTTGTCTTCCTGATGACCAGCTCCCATTCTGAAGCTGTCCAGGAGCCCACCAAGAGGCTCCTCATCAGGAAAAAAAAAAAAAAGATTGAAAAGGTTCCTATCACCCAGGAGTTCCCAAGGGATATAAGAGCTCTGGGTCAGGAACCAGGATGAAGACCAAATACATATGTCCTATGTCAAGTGTCCCATGATGCCTCAGGGCGGAACTTACAGATCCATTTATACCCAGTGCTGAGTCATTTCATCTTGAGAAGTTGTTACCTTATCTTTGGCCATTTTTCCAATGGCTCAAGATGACTGTCTTTCCCAAGTCTGTCCCATTCATCTTTTTTTTCTGCAGAGGCAAATCACCTGACTTTCCCGCAGCACCAGCCTCTCAACAGCAGGGACCTCAGGTTCTGTGCTGTACAGAACAGGAAACCACTGAAAGGCTCGGGCTGTGAAGTGGGTGAGTCAGCTCCGTACTCTGGCATGCTAGCACTTACCACTGTGTGGGAAACCAAGAGGCAGGAGAGTTCCCGGTGTGGTGCTTTTAGCACAGTAAGCCGAATGATCCCCAAAGGCGGTGAGAAGGCTCTGTCCTCAGGTAACCCAAAAGAGAAGGCAGCCTGGTCAAGTGTTCCTGGCTTCAGGACTACACTCTGAGATGCCTCAGGGCTGCCTCAACATGGCATCTTTGGCGTCCAGCCCCATGGCAGTGCGGTGCCTGTCACCAGCTCCTGGGCTGGTGGAGTGCCTCGCTCACACCCAGGGACAGCATGTTAGTTACTGCTCTCGCTGCTGCGACAAAACACCTAAAGTGACCTCGGGAAGGAAGGGTTTATTCTGGCTCCCAGTTTGAGGGTGCAGATCTTCGAGGTGGGGATGGAACCGTAGTACAGTGGCCATGAGGAAGTGGGTGGTGTTGCGTCTGCAGTCAGGAAGCAGAGAGGTGAGCACTCACATCTAATCATGTCCCCTTTCCTAATAAATTTTTATCACATTTATTACCTTAAGGGTGGGTGCACATGCCACTGTGTGCGTGAAGGTCAGAGGACAGCATTCAGAAGTCAGTTCTTTCCTTCCACCACGTGGGGTCTGGGGATCAAACTCAGGTTGTCAGGCTTGGCAGCAAACACCTGCACTCATGGAGCTTTCTCGACAGCCCCATTTTCTCCCTTTTATTCATTCTGAGACCTCCCCCCAGGATCACTCTACCTAAATGCAAGGGAGGGTTCCCTCTTCTGTTGACCCTTTCTGGAAACACCCTTGTAGACACATCCAGGAATCTGTTTCCATGGTGACACAATCAAGAGGGCAACGAAGATAAATCACCACAGAGAAGAATCTACAGAATCTTCTACTTCTTCGGTCACTGAGCAAAAGCCAGGGGCTTCCCACTGATTAGCCCAATGTTCCTGAATACATACCTATGGCCCAAGGAATTCAATGCAGAGATTGGCTTGGACTGATCCAGACTGGTCCCCTGCAAGCCTCTTATCCCAGAACGCCCTCCTAGATCCTGTTAGAACTCCAGTCCTGAGGGTTTGCAGTAGATTCCCAGCCAGTTAGGTAGGGACTGGGACAGTGACCAGCAGTGACCAGTAACCAAACCCCAAGAATAGTCCTCTCAGGATCCAAAACATTCATTCTTGAGGGAGAATGGTCACTGAAAATAAAGGCCATGTGTGTGGTACTTGTCGGGAAGAAGGGTTCAGAGGGCATGGGAGGGTCAGAAGGGGAAGTGGGGAGTGAAGATGACCAGAATGCATTTATACACGTATGGAATTGTCAACGAATAAAAACTCTTAATTAATTTAAAGGAGAGGCTGGACAGATGGCTCAGTGGTTAAGAGTGCTTGCTGTTCTTCCAGAGGACCTGAGCTTCGTTCCCAGTACCCATGTCAGGCAGCTCACAACTGCCTATAACTCCAGCTTTGTGGGATCCAGTGCTCTCTTCTGGCATTCATGGGCACCTGCACTCGCACATGCATGCACATACTCCCACACAAACATGAATACACACAACTAAAAAATCATTTTAGCCAGGCGTAGTGGCACACACCTTTGATCCCAGCACTCAGGAGGCAGAAGCAGGCAGATCTCTGTGAGTTCAAGGCCAGCCTGGTCTACATAACAATTTCCAAGCCAGCTGGGGATACAGGGAGACCCAGTCTCAAAAAAGACACCCCCGCCAAAATAAATCATTTTAAAATTGATTTTAAAAGAAAACCATGTCTAAAAATACACCAATGCCTAACCCATGGAAGAGGATGTTATTAATAGGTTGGATTTTGCTCCTGCAACATGTGGATGTGATACCCTCAAGGAATGCCCCCTACACCAAAGAAACGTGGGTCCTCCACAGCTCCTCTGCAACTTCTTCCTGTGTCTCCTCCAGGGCTGAGGGCAAGATGTGTCCTCTCCTAATAGGCAGAAATCATGCCTCTTTCTCAGCTCTGTTCTATCCCAGGCTCCCACAGACCAAGGCGGCAGGACTGACACCCTGGGAGATATCCACCTAACAGCAGCCTCTGGCTAGAGACGCACCACTTAAAGTAGACTCACAGAACTGTGCCATAAAAATCCCCACGTGAACTGGTGACTACTAGGGCTGGTACCTTCTAGATAGGAGGGACCAGGCATCTACTCAGTTAGGGGCCTGTGTCTCCGGAACCCAAAGGCATTCTGGGACCCAAACCAGAAACCATCCTGGCTGTCACCTGCCAGAGGGAAATTTTTCTTGGTTGTGTGGGTGCACAGGGATTATAGGATTTGTCAGCCAAGTCTAGCAGGTGAACCTACTGGATTCTAACCCACTGTGCTGGGTATGTACTACATGCCCTGGGCCTGCCTCCCTGACTCTTCAGAAACTTTTGGCAGGACCTCTGCAGACTTCCTGACCAAAGTCAGGAAGGCTGACCGTCCCCAGAGGAAGGTTTTCAAACACCATTTTGCCATCTACCATGCAGATCTGCTGTCAGCTCTGACATCCTGCTTGTCTGATTCTTCAGGAATCATCTACCAATAGCATTAGCCTGACCCAACCTGCTTCTGAGCCAAGGACCTTGAATTTCCTTCCCAGCACGGCTTGAGCCTAGCTCTGCAGAGCCTCCTGCCACAGTTTAGAAGCTGGCACAACAGTAAGCTGGTTCTAGAGACTTCTGAACTTAGGCAAGGGGAATGTATGCAGAGAGGCAAAAACACAGGTAAGACCATAAAATACCCAGCACCTATGACAGAGCACAGGCAGCTTAGAGGAAGTGTCAGTCAACATGCCTGACGGCCAGCTTCAAACAGGTCCTGAAGTCTGGCCTCTGTGTCACTTTCAGGCTTTCAACAGTGAGCTAAGATGCAATGACTCACAGTGATCTGCTGAGGCAGGGGACCTGGTTCTTCCGGGCTACTTTCCTCTCTGTGGCCCTGAACTGAGCATCCCAGAATCTCCCATTTTTCTCGGTGATTTCAGCTTTGAAGGTCTCAGAACCTTGACAGTCAGGACCAGATCGGATAGGAAAGCCTCAGTAAAGTCACATTCACCTGCCAGACCCACACAGACTGAGGCTGACCTGGTTCCTTACTGGAAGCCTGGCACTTCTATGTAAAGTCCTGGGGCCTTGACGTCCCTGTTTGAAAAATAGGCCTTGCTTCCGGATCTGCTTCAAGAATGAAATTAAGGACTGGCAAGACGGTTCAGTGGGGAAAGACCCCACCAAGCCTGATGACCTGAGCTGATCTCTAGGACCCACATGATAGAAAGAGAACCAACAGCAAGTTGTCCTCTGACCTCCACATGTGTGCTGTGGTACACAAATCCCCATACATGCACACACAAATAAAGATAATAAAACATGTTTAAAAGAATGATATTGAAGAAAGCAGATTATGTTGTTTTGAAGACTATTTGGCGCTAAAGGCATATTAAAACCCAGCAGGTACAAGAAAGACACCGGCAGATCCCCAAGCCACTCCCACTCTCTTAGCACTGTTCTAAAAATAGCAGACAAAACTGTCTGGCAAAGGGTGCCCTCCCTGGGAGCTGGAGAGATGGCTTCCTAGTTAAGAGCACTGGCTGCTCTTGCAGAGGACCTGAGTTCAATTCTCAGCACCCACATGGCGGAGTTCCAGGGGATCCAATGCCCTCTCCTGACCTCCGTGGGCATTGCCGCACAGGGGTGCACTTACACACATGAAGGCAAGACACTCATACACATAAAATAAAAATAATAAATTTTTTTAAAGGTGTCCTTCTTGTACCAGGGGAAAGGAACAATCTTATCACAAGAGATGAAAGTCAAAGCTAAAAGAACTTTGTTAAAATAACTTTTTAAAAACATTTTATTTATTCTTTTCATGTATATGAGCATATTGCCTATATAAGTGTTGTGCAATGTCTGCAGAAGTCAGAAGAGGTGTCAGAGCCCCTGTTAGCTGCCATCAAACCCCAGTCCATTGCAAGAGCAGCCAGTGCTCTTAACCACTGAGCCATCTTTCCAGCCCCTATTAAAATAATTCTTCATTAATCTCCCTGTTGGTCAGCTTTCTGTTACTCTCATGAGTGAGATACTCAGCTTGGGAAGAAGAGGTGTATTTGGCTCACAGCTTCAGAGGTTCAAACAATGGGTCAGTTGGCCTGTTGCTTTGGGCCTGTACCAAGTAGAACAATCATGTCAGGAGCACAAGGCAGGGATGCCACTCACCTCATGACAGCCAGAAAGAAAAGGCAGGAAGGAGCTGGAGTCTCAACATCTCGAGCACGCCCCCATCCTCCACCATGACCTAACTCCTCCCACTAGGTCCCGAAGGTCCAACCACCTCCCAGTGACGACATAAGATGAGACACTGCCTTCAACACACGGGCTATCTGGAAGACGTTCGCCGTTCTCCCTCTGCTCCACCTGCTGCATGAACACTACGGTTGCCCTGGTTTGGATCTTCACTATTCATGGTGCATATAAAAATCTATGCTTTCTTCTCATTGACCTTTTTTTGTTATTTTTATTTACAATTTTTTGTGTATGAGTGTATTGCCTGCATGTACGTAAGTACACCCATGTTGTACAATGCCTGAGGAGGTCAGAGAGGACGTCGGATCCCTGGGAACTGGAGTTATGGACAGTTGTTAACCATCACGTGGATGCTAGTAACTGAACCCGGGTCCTCTGCAAGAGCAGCCAATGCTCTTAACCACTGAGCCATATCTCCAGCCCCTGTTGACTTTCCTATATCAATTAAATGTTCGGGTATAAGGGACAGGCTGGGGAGATGGCTCAGTGGATAAAGAGCTTGCCATAAAAGGTAAAGAGCTGAGTTTGAATTACTTGAACCCACACAAAGCCAGATGCAGCAGCAAGTGTCTAAAATCCCAGCACTCCTATGGTGAAAGCGGAGCAGAGACAGAATCCTAAGTTCAAAGGCCAGCTAGCCTGGTGTACGGAGCAGCGAACGAGGAATCCTGTCTCAAGGTAGAAGGTGAGGACCAACAGTGGAGGTTGTCCCATGACCTCTTCATGCACACCTATGATCACATGCCTGTACTCACATACACATGAACATGAACACACACACATCAGAGAGAGAGAATGAATATTTTGATGTCTGGGTCCAACCAGGAATCGTACAAGGAAAGGCAAAGTTTGGCTTGCCCTGCTATCTGAGGTGACAGATCTAAGTGTCTAGTCAGTGTCCACTACTGCACCAGGGACGGTCAACAGGTGTCAGCTCCCTTCTCCCACCTCTTCACAGAAGTTCCCCGTAGGATGTGTGCAGATGACTGGGGACCAAAGGCTTTTGCAGCCAGAAATGAGGATGCAGGGGGAAAGGTTTGCTGACACTGTCCGGTTTTCAGTTAAGCAAAGCTGCCGTTCCTGGCTTTGAAGTCACCTTCTCTACAGTAATTAACAACCTGGAGATGCTTCGCTGAAAACCTTTTCCTTTCCCCATCTCCTAACCTGTGAGAGTGAAATCGGAGTGCACAGGGCAGCCTCCAGACTGCTCTCATGGGGTGTTACAGTATCAAAGCAATCCCACTTGCATCCCCATTCTTTCTTTTTCTAGAGTGCTCGGGAGCCACTGACCTGGGATTTCACTAAAAATAAACCACAACTTTCAGAGAATGCTGAGCCAAGGATTTTATTCCTGGCTGTACTTAGTTTATTTAAGCAGTGCCGGGGCGTTCTTGAATTAAGCAAGTCACCAGAGAGAGGTCTGCCATTTTTCATACTCAGAGCCTTTGCAGTAACACATACTTAAGTGTGACCGGACTATGTAAAGAACTCGCACCAAGGCTTTCTAAAATCAGATCATCAAATTGAGCAGCTACCCAGCATTTGGTGGGATGGTGTACAGATGAGGTCCTGTTATGGCGGCAGTTGGGGCCTGACTCAGTTCAGCTGAGCTCTGCTTAAAGCCTGCCTCATGGGGAGGGGGACGGGGAGGACGGGACCGTGCCTCTTCTCAGCAAAGCCAGAATGCCAGGCAGTCGTCCATGTCCTATTCTACCTGTTACCTTTCTCCACATCCTTCTCCCTACCTGCCTCCTAGCCAAAATGAGGGCTGCAAGACTCAAACACCATTCAGAAATGCATCTCAGTAGCTAAAAGGGAGAAACAAAAACTTAAAAGTTCTCCTCTGTGTTACTCTAACAGAATACTGGTGACCAGTGATTTCTAGCATGACTTTTACTAATGAACATAATCCGGACTAAGACTTTTAATTAACCCCAGTAAAACCATGTGCTTTTGGTGCCTGATCTCGTTTCCTAGGGAACTCAATTTGGTACTCCACCCAAAAAAGATAATAAATGAATGAAGGTATGCTTGAGAATGAACATAGAAAAGACTGAAAGGCATCACTCCCACCTCCATTGCACAGCGGAGACTGGGAAGGACCAGACCTCGGATGAATGAGATATTCTAAAACCAGGGATGAAAAGGTCCAATGGTCTGGTAAGATTAAGGTCGGGGGCCAAGCCTGTGCTTCCCCAATTGAAGCTGGAGAAACCATTCTGAATAAAATCATGGATAGGGCTTGACTCAGGGGAGTTCCAGCAAGACAATTTCAGGAGAGACAGTTCCCAGAGATCTCTAGGGGTGTGACTGTCCTCCAGAGTTTGGGCCCACTCAAAAACTAAATTTAAGCATCAGGCTATGTGTTCAGGTGATTATGTCAGTGTAGGAGCACCACACACACACACACACACACACACACACACACACACCACCAGTGAGTGCCAAGTGTCATCATGTCATGGGGATGTGCCCTTGAAGGGGACTGCGGGACTCAGGTCTCCTTTCCTTTGTTTCCTGGCCATCAAGAACACACATTCACGGTTCTGGAGACTGAGACCCAGACGGACACACTGGCAGGTCTGGCATCTCTACTTCTAGACTGGAGCACTGCTCCTCACATGGCAGAGAGAACAGGAGGGGACCAAGCTCTGCACACCAGCCCTACCCTCGGGGTCAGGGCCTCCTGGCCTTATCGCCTCTAAAAGGACCTCCTTCCCATCATCACAACGGCAATGAAGTTCCACATGAGTTTAAGGGGACATTCAGATCACCACACTGATTTCATTCTGTGACAACTCTTCATAAACCATCAGCATTCAAATCGGTAACTTATAAGCCAAAGCACGATGTCAAATTCACTTATCACTGATCCAGTGCTCTCACTCTCAAAGTAAGAAAGTAATCATTTATTCAACTGACAGCTTGTGCCCGATATGCAAAGCTGAGGGTCTCATTTCCCTCAGTGCCTCTGTCGCCCTGCACCTCCGGAGGAGCACCTTCTCCAGGCTCCCAGGAAACCTCAGCCACGGGCAATGTTTCATCCCCCTGCTGGGTGCTCAGCTCTGCCTCCCACCATCTCCCTGATGTTTTGATGCCACAGCACCATGGTGCTCATTCCTTCCTCCTCCACATATGCTGAGATGTCACCCAGGCCGACAGCACAAACGTCTTGTCATTAACACCCAGCTGTCTACTGAGCACCTCTGTTCAAATGTCCACCTGACATCCCAGGCTTGATAAAGCCTGCAGCGTGCTTGACCTCAGCTGATGCGACTCCCCTCCAGATGCCCAGGCCACACAGGTGGGGCTCAGCTTCGGCTCTTTCTTTTCTACATCCAAACTGGCAGCAAATCTTGTTGGTCAAATAACCAGTGACTGACAGAATGCTGAAGCTACAGATGGTGAATATTACCGAGAGATGATGTCATCACCCTGCCAGCCAGTTGGTAAGATTGGGACTCTATCAGGGGCTCACACTGGGTGCTACAAAGCCAGTGACACACACCTTGAAAGGAGCCCTGGCAAAGTCTGCGAGCAGGCAATCTTTCAGGCAATGCTAGAAAAGACACACAGTTCTCTGTGCTCCATTTTGAGTAAATATGTAACTGTTAATTGTTATCACCAATTTTTGATCCACAAAACTCATAAAATATCCAGACTTTCCCACCTATTAAGGTCCACCAACTTTCAGACATCCAGAACTTCCGCACCTAACTAAACTTTGCAATAGTGATACAACTTGCTAATGTCTGCAGCTGTTCAAAAATTATCACCTCAAAACAATACCTCCACCTAGTGGATAGAGGAAAAATGCCTGGATTGTGTATCATCAAGAAAAAATAAAATTACAATTACTTTTTAAAAGTTTATTCTATTTTTATGACCCTCAAAATGTACCCCACCCAGTGTAAAGTACAAAACAGTGCTCCCTGCTCTCTGGAGGGGTAGACAGGCCGTGGGCATCACTGAACCACCCGTGGGATCATGTATAAATATTGCTCTGAATCTCATTCGTTGTCATCAGTTTCTTTAGTATTTCTGTGCTTTGAGGAATATTCTGGAAAAAGAGAAAAAGTTGTCAAGATCGTAGTCGGCAGCACACACTCACCCCAGCCCCCACAGCCTCTCACAACACACAAGCAGAAAAGCATGACCCAAGTGTAGCTGCCTTTCACCTATTTCAAAGAATGAGTCCTTCCCTCCCCACATACCCCAACACCTGCCCATTGTTCTTTAAAGTTAAAGTGTCTCACACAGTACTTTATGACATACTGGCACACCATCCCTCTTCTGAGTCCACCACCATCCAGCCATGTGGGATGTAGCAGGCTACACTGGATGGTCTCCAAGAAGCCGTTTCTTGGGAGTTAGCCACTTAATCCCTGGGCCCACACCACACTGTCATCACAACCCAGTTCATCCCCGTGGCTGGGGAGCTACCGTACACAATGAGGACCACACTATGGCAATGGCTCAGCTGGGAAAGTGCCTGCTGCACAGCAGGAGGACCTGAGCTGACTGCCCAGCACCCATGTAAAAATCTGGGCACAGCAGCACTTGTCTACGATCCCAGCCCTGAGAGATGGGGACAGGAGGATCCCTGGAGCGCGCGGGCCAGTCTGTCTCTGGGCAGCAGCAAGCTTCAGGTTCAGGTTCAGCCTCTGCGTCCACGTGCATCCACACCCACCACATGCCCCTCCACACATGAAACCATTCATTTAAAAAGAAGAAAGAAAACAGTACCTGGCAGGGGTGGCACACACTTGCTATCTCAGGACTTGGGAGGCTGAAGCAAGAGGATCAGGAGTCTGAAGCCAGCCTTAGCTACACAGGAAAACCCTCAGGCATCGCTTACAGAAGCACTTCCGGAACCCAGCGACAATGAGGTCAAGGTGCCAGGCTGGGACAGCTCTCAAAGTGCTGCTTGGTGTGTAAGTTCCCACAACACTTGTCCTGTCATGTCCATCACTCTGAAAACTTAGCCATTGGAGAAGAGCTGAAATCTTACCTTAGCCAAGCATGCCAAGTTACTGGAAGAAAGCACAGGCTTAAAAGCTTCAACGGTGATGAGGTCTAACTTCATCACATCAGTGTAACACAAATACAGAACTGCCGGGATTTTCCACACTTGACAGTAGCTCAGAACTATGACAAAAAAGGAAAAAATGCTAAGGTTTTCTACTACAAGATTTTAAGCTAAACACTTTTAAACAATAAAATCTTCTTCTAAAAAGTCAGCACTCAGAGCCAGGTGTGGGGTACACCTGTGGTGACCCCAGAGCTTGAGAGAGGCAGAGACAGGCAGACTTCTGTCATATCAAGACCAGCCTGGGAGTTCTAGGTCAGCTATGGCCACAGGGACTCTCTGCTTCAAAAAAACAACAACAAAAAGGCAACTCTTTGCCTCTTTTAACCAAGGTTACAGCCATGTTGAACTAATTATTAATATCCTTGAAAATCAACTATCTTCCTAATAACCTTTTGCAAATATCATCTTTATTTTGGATTTCCTGAACATCCAGTAATCATAATTTTAATTAGCAAGAAGATTAAAATTTTACCTACCCACTTTAGCAAGTTGCATGTAAATATTAAATATGTGGTGCATACGGTCTATTTCTCATGCTAATAAACTTAACATGAAAGGCAAAAAGAATCACTTAACAACACAATGCATTTAACAAATAACAATTATATATTATAAAAACATCAACAACTGAAAATACATGAGACTTTCTGACACGATGGCAGTGTCTAAGTAGTGGTCGGTGGTTAATGCTGTCACCTTGGCAGGACCCAGAATTACCGAGGAGACCAGTCTGAGAGATTACCTAGATCAGGTTAACTGACATGGAAAGACCCTCCTTAACTGTGGGCCACACTATGCCACGCGCTGGGGTCCACCTTCTATTTTGGTACTTAAATGCAACTGTCACACACCAGCCACATATATCCAGTACACCAGCCATATATATCCAGTACACCAGCCACATATACCCAGTACTGGCTTCTACTCTGAAAGGCCAGAATCCAAAAGGAAAAAGGCACCTGAGCTCAGCAGTAGGGAATCCGCTGCCCCAGCCCAGTCAAGTCCAGAGCTCAAGCCACACGAAGGATTAACGGGACCTGCCTCCAGTCATCCCTGACAGACTTCAGAAACTTATAAGAGTAAAGCATGACAGATCACGAAGACTGCATGTCTGAACAGCACCTGCTGCAGGAAGACCATGTGCGATATTCGGCTGTTCCAGCAGAGAGCAGCAAGCGGGCTCTCTGAAATGCTGGGTTTTCAAGGCCTTCAGGAGAGGAGAAGGAAGGCTGCCCGGAAACGCTGAGCTTTTGTACTCGGTGATGTGTCGGCAGGTGAGAACAGTTACCTGCATGTTCTTTCTTGGTCGGGAACCAAAAACCTAACATAACAAAGCATTGATTTTAGGTTAACCCTGATTTTCTTTTCCATAAACCCTGTTCCACAGGCTGACCCGACACCTTGCCTGGCAGACGTGCAGTGCTCCCGTGAGCCTGGCTCTGCAGTCCAGCGAGGCCATGGTCCGGACACTTTCTTTCTGAACTGAGGGTTGTACTACCCTAGAGCCACCTGCCGAGCAGAACTGGTGCCCAGGATGGCCACCCACAGCGGAAGCAGCAGGTGCCCAGCGGCCATCCTTTCCTCACCTACCACAGGTGACACCTGAGAACGGACTCCTGCTAAATTCACTTTTGATGCCATTACAACTGTAGGCAAGTCTCACTCCCAATGTCCTATTACAGAGTGTGATCTCACAAGTCTCTGAGGAACCCTCTACCTTTTATTAAAATCCATGGTTTTTTGGCGGTGGTGCACGCCTTTAGTCCCAGCACTTGGGAAGCAAAGGCAGGTGGATCTCTGGGACTTCAAGGCCAGCTGGGACCTAAGACCCTGTCTCAAAAGACCAAAAAAGGAAGAAACATGTTTGCTTGTTTGATTTATAGGGTCTCCACAGTCCCAGCTGGAACCTGCTCTACGGACCGGGCTGGCCTCCGTCTCAGATTACCTGCCTCTGTCTCCCGAGTGTAGGGATTAAAAGCTACCACATCCAACAGGTAAATAAATAGCTATTTATTTTAGATGCTTCACTTGTCTGGATTTTTTTAATACTTCTCTCTTTTTTTCATTTGTTTGTTGAGAGTGCCTCCTTATGGAGACCATGCTGGCCTCAAACTCATGATCCTCCTGCAGTAGCCTCCTAAATGCTGGGCTTACAAGTGTGGTGGTCTGAATGAGAAATGTTTCCCACAGGTTAATGTGCTGAATACTTGGTCTTCAGTTCATGGCGCTGTCTGGGGGAGGTTATGTATGGACCTTTAGGAGGCACAGTCTGCTGGAGGAGGTACAACACTGGGGGTGAGGGATTCGGGGTCTTTTTAAAACTTTACTTTTTATTTTATATGTATGAATGTATTGCCTGCATGTATGTAAGCGCACCCATGTCGTGCAATGCCCGTGGAGGTAAGAAGAGCAGGTTTCCCTGGCACTGGAGTCATGGACAGTTGTGAGCCACCATGTAGATACTGGGATTCGAACTCAGGTCCTCTGCAAGAGCAGCCAGTGCTCTTAACTGCTTGCCTCAAGGGCTTTGAGGTTTTATAGCCTGGCCCCACTTCCTATTCTCTCCTTGCTTCTGGTGGTTGGATGAAAATGTGACCCGCCAGCCAGGCTATCCCCTGCCTCCTCACGATGCTGGACTCTGTTCCCTCTGGAACTATCAACTGAAATGAAACCATTTTCTCCTTTTGGTCAGGGTGTTTTAGCTTCAGTGAACTTCCCAAAACTCTGGTTAACTGACCAGAACTTAAATGATTAGTAAAGTCTGAAACGCTGCGGGTCTAGAGCCTATTTATCGTGGACACCTCTAGCCCCCAAATAGCCATTTCTTACCCACCTTTGCTTCTGACTTAACATTCTGTGACTAACAGATATAAACCTTTTCGAACGTATTAACTATCAGCTCCCACCAACCCAGGGGCTAAGAAGCCTGTCAGCATCTAATGCCTAAAGCAGAAACCCCCATCACGTCACCCCACCACTTTGCTAACCCATCTCTCTGAGACACAAAGGTGTCTTCATCAGTGTGTCTGAAAAGTGTCTTGATTTATGGCTTTTTTTGTTTATTACTAAAAACCTTCATGAAACGGTTGCCACACTGGAACACGGAACTTGGGATGACTTAAATCTGTGTTCCCAGGTCATAGTCATTCACATTTGGCTCCAGAATAAACTACCTCTATCCCCTTTGAGTGAGTGTAATGCTCTCCTGTTGACATAAATAGTAAAAAAGTTACCTCTTGCAAATTATCAGATACATCCACTAAGAAAGGCCTAATATAAATTCCTTCAACAGTCCTCGTCTGAACCCACAGGACCTGACAACTGTCAGACTGCGTGTCATTATGAGGATTTGGTCACTGAAACACCAGGGCTTCCCAAAGAATATTCCTAAGGAAAGCAACATTGATTTAAAACTTCTGCTTCAAGCCTCACATGGCAGCAGATGCCTATCATCTTAGTACTGAGGCGGCACTGGCAGGAGAATTTTAGGTTCAAGGCTAACCTAGGCTATAGAGCAAGATTTTGCTTTAACAATAATTTTATAGTGCTTCAAGTCTAGAATGAGTTCATTTTTTTCCTATAGTACAAGGATATTTTTTTTTAGCAACCATCCTACATAACTTAAAAACAAGAAGTAAACACTCTGACCCTCGTCCCCAGAAAAACACACATATGTATTCTTTGTATACACATATCTAACTAAAAAACAATTTATAGGTCTTTTAAAATTACTCTTCACGTAACAAAATGCACTGATAATTTTTAGAAAATGACTCCAAGTAAGTCAACTGGTCTAAAATAGGTATACACAAAATTTCTTATTTCTCTGAAGTTTAATTTTAATATCTATGTTAAAATATACCCAAGATGTTTCTAGGAACATCTGTCTCACAATACAGTAGAACAAAGAATGACTGTTTAAGGTTGAGGTATGCCCATCTGACCGCACACACGTAAATATGTACAGTTTTGCATCTATTCAAAGTATGGATCTACCAATGTATCATGTATTAATTTATGTACTATGTAAGCTACATGTATGTTAAGCATCCATAAACCAAAATCCAAACTCCAAAACCTGACTGCCTATATGAAAACCCAAGTGGAAAATCCCATACCATTAAACACATTTAAAATGTGATATAAAGATACACATTTATAAGTTATATAAGTATATATAAGTATAAGCTATATATGAAACTGTGTTCAAACGTGAGTCTTATCTCCAAGATACCACTCTGTGAAGACAGACAGTTCAAGGGTTTTGGTTGCTTTTTTTTTTTCTAATCTGAAATCCAAAACACTCCTAGTCCCAAAGACATCGTATCAGGAATATTCAATCTGTAACATACAATTGCTCAAATTACGGCTTTTCTCTACAATTCCTAGTTGAGTTCAGTTCTTCACTCAAAATACCATTTCACTGGGCACACACCATGTGCATAATTTTCCAACACGAAGACTGGGTTGAAATGAGGTATGTTGAACTGACCATACGCACATAAATATGTGCAGTTTGCATCTGTTCGAAGTATGGATAAACCAATGCATCCATTGGTTTGGATTTGCAACATCCCCCATGGGCTCAGGTATTTGAGCACTTGGGTCTCCAGTTGGCGGCACTGTCTAGGGAAGCTACAGAACCTTTAAGCCGCTGGCCACCACGCCTCCCAGCCAACCCACATGCTACAGAACCTTTAAGCCGCTGGCCACCACGCCTCCCAGCCAACCCACATGCTACAGAACCTTTAAGCCGCTGGCCACCACGCCTCCCAGCCAACCTGGACTGTCCCTCTGCAACTGTGAGCCACAAGGAACTTTCTTCCATAAATCTAGCCACACGTTTTATCCAGCAACCACGAGTGACGCAACACCCACTGCTAAGTAACAGACACCGTGTGGATTGTGGAATAAGCGATGGCCCCACGCGGCTCTCTCAGAGCGGCTAGCCGCCCTCACCGCCTCACCCCGGCACCAGCACCCCTGCAGTCCTTACGGAGTGACCTACAACCCCGAGCTGGTCATTTTAAATAAGTTCTTTAAAAAGAAACTATTCCAGAGGGGCTGAGAGATGGCTCAGCAGTTAAAAGCACTGGCTGCTCTTGCAGAGGACCCAGGTTCAATGCCCAACACCCCCATGGTGGCTAACAAATATCCTAACTCTAGTTCCAGGGGGTCCAATGCGCTCTTCTGACCTCCATGGGCATTGCGTGACACCAGTGCACACACATACATGAAGTCAAACACATTCAAACATATAAAATAAATTTTAAAATACTCTCTAACAAACTCCTACACATTTTTAGGGAAAATAATCCAAACATGTTCTTGTATTATATCTGACTGTACAGGCTTAAGTGCCAAGATACTGGACCCCTAAATCCAGCACCCCAACTCTACCCATTCATAGGCTCAAATAGAGAAATAATATTTTTACCTTCTCCAGCCACTGATACTGTTGATCTTCAGCAACATAGCAACTACACTGACAAAGGAAAACCTGAAAAGCCGAATTTCAAGATTTCAGTCAAGCAAGTGCACGCAGCCCCATGGCCAGCAAACTGACACTGTGTGAATACTAGCTGATACAAGACCACAACAGCTTGCAGCTCAAGTACTCACACACACACCCCACCACACACAACCCCCTCCCAAGCACACACCTGGCCACACACAACCCTCCCCCTGCTGCCATACACACATGCCCCACCAGAGAGTGCTAGGAATTGTCACCTCATTGGGGATATGCCCTTGAGGGAGACTGTGGGACTCTAGCCTCTCTGTCCTCCCCTCTACGAACTCAAGACAAAATACACTGACCCTTCCCATCCCAGGAGGCCTAAAAGCAGAGGTTCTGTCCCCATCACTGGTCTAACCTTCAACCTGCAAGCCCAGATCAACCTTTTCCCTCTGTAAACTGACTACCTGAGGTACTGCTCCAGCAACAGCACTATTACATGGTTTGCTCATCTAGCGGACTCTATTTATTGGTCCATTTGTTTCTCTAAAATTTAAGAGGCATTTATCAGAGCTTACATCAAACCAAAATTACATGGAAGCTGGAGAGATGGCTCAGTAGTTAGAGGCACTGGCTGTTCTTGCAAAGGACCTGGGTGTGATTCCCAGCACCCCCACGGCAACTAACAGCCCTCTGTAACTCCAGTTCCAGGGATTCTGAGGCTCTCTTCTGACCTCCACAGGCATTGCATGACATGGGTACACCCACATACATGCAGGCAATGCACTTACACACATAAAATAAAGATAAAGAAACAGAGACACATAGAGAGAGACTTGGCCTATGAGACTCTTCTGTCTAGAACTCGTACCTAAATGACTACCTTTAAAGAACAAGAAGTCAACTCCCACCTACCGAGGAATCCGATTTCAGCTGATAGAACACACAGAAGGCATCTGCAGGGGACAGATGCACAGTGTCTGCTGTTGTGCACCATTCATTCCAGAGCTTCATACAACCCACTTCTTCCCAGACTCCTGAATTCATAACAAATGATGACAAAAATGCTGTGGAAAGTCATACAAATTGGTGTTTGGATATGCAAATTATACTTCTTACAGTAAAAAATAAACTCAATTACACTACCATTTCAGAGCTGAAACAACCATTCAAGACCATCCAACTGGGGGACTAGAGATACAACTCAGTGGTTAAGAGTGTATACTGCTCTTGCAAAACAGCCAAGTTCGGTTTCCAGCACCCATGTCCGATGGTACCTAACCATCTGTAACTCCAGCCCCAGGGGATCTAAGGTCCTCTTCTGGCTTCTGTGGGCACTGCACTCATGCACAAACCCACCCACAGACACACACATATACATACTTAAAAATAAAAATTAAATTAAAAAAAAAGTTTAAAGACCACCTAATTGGATCACTTTGGAGGAAACCTGAATGAACGACCCTACTCTAAGACAGTGTTACAACCAGGGCTGGGAAGACAGGCTTGTTAGCAGACGTCATACCTTACTCTCATAACATAACACTTGTGAAAAATTTTAGGCCAGTAGACGTTTACAGAAATGAACGAAGAGCTATTTATTGCTTCCTTACTCTGTTACTATATTCTGCAAGTACTAGGGCTACTTTACAGGACCAGATATCCTTATCAGTTCCCAAACAGTCTCCCAAGAGCCTGAAAACCCAATGAAATGACAAGGGTCTCTATGAGTACTTGTGCACAGACACTGCTCTACCCTGAACCCACCAGGTGAATGTACATATGCAAAGACTGTAGAACTGTAGAGCTCCAAAAATGCAACTCTTGTCAGACCTCTCAGTATGCTCTCAAAAGCATGTGCCACCTCAAGAACATTTAAGTAAACCTGGGTATCTCAACACATTAGAAAACAGTTCCTATTTGTTATGTTTATTAAAAAGATGGTACACATGAACAAGCATGATATGTCTTACTCGAGAATAAAATTACCATGACTTGTTAAGACAGGGTCCCATGTAGTCCAAGTTGCCCTCAGAACTTCTTGATACTCCTGGCTACTGGCCTCTGCCTCCTGAGTGCTAAGATTATAGAATCCTAAGCATGCACAGCACACCCAGTTTATGTTGTGCTGGGTTTCAAACCCAAGCTTGTATATGTTAGGCAAGCACCCAGCCAACTGAGCCACATCCCCAGTACCTATTGTGATATTTTATAAAAATAAAACAACATCTAGCCAGGCATGATGGGGTACATCTTTAATTCCAGCACTCAGGAGGCAGAGTTAGAAGGATCTCTGTGAGTTCAAGACCAGCCTGGTCTACATAGCAAGTTCAGCTGAGGCTACAGGGAGACCCTGTGTCAAAAAGACCAAAGAAAACTGAAAATTAAAAAATGAAAAAATAACCAACATCTAAAATCTATGATGGAAACAGCTCCTAGTCTGTTCTTTTAACAGAATGTCTAGCCTTGGGCACATCCACTCACCGACTGCATTGTTTCCTATAGCAATTATAAACCTGGAGCAAGGGTACTTTTCTAGCAGAGCCACTTCCAGAGATGCTTTTGTCTGTCTTCGGAGAAGGCACACCTCCCTGACACAAGAAACAAGATGAAAGTAAAGCAGTGTTAATGCAATTACCATTGTACTAAGAGCAAGCTTATAGGTAAGCGAATGGGTAGAAGGATAGACCGTGTTTGTGCCCTTCCTTACTGATGAGTGAAAGACTGTCATTTTATTTAAAAACGAAATTATAATCGTAAAGGAAGAACGAATTCCTCTGCATGGATAAAAGTACCACAGACGCCATTCTGCTGTCCACCTGACAAACCCATCAGTAGTAACCCTATAAGCAAGGTGACCAGGCCCCAAGTGCAAAAGAGACAAAAAATGTTTCAAACATTTCTGCCAACAAAATGCATGAATGTGAATGTGTCCAAGATCCAAAGGGACATTCATCTGCAGCAAATGCAGGTGACAAACGCACATGTTAATGACTCCAAGAGAAGGAAACCTGAAAATTAGACCTCTTTGCAAGAGTGAAAAAGACTGTTCTAAATGAAATGAGCTAGCAAAGGGGACAACTGATTGACACAAACCACTGGAAAAGATCATGTTTTTAAAAAACCAAACAGGTAAATTGGACCATTGGACTAGTAAATGGCATTTAAATTATTAGCACACTTGGGGAGGCAGAGACAGAAGGATCCCTATGGCTAGCTGGCCACCCAGACTAGCAGCATAGTAAGTAAGCTCCAGGCTCGGTGAGAGAGTGTCTTCTGACCTCCGTGGGCATCACAGGACACGGTTGCACTTACATATATGCAGGCAATACACACAAACACATAAAACAAAAATCAATAAATACACTTGAAATAAAAGTAGGGAGTAACAAAGGAGGACACCCAACTTCAGATTCTGGCCTCCACATGCCCATGAGCCGGCACACACGGGTGCACACACATACAACACACACACATGTCACCTATAGGATACTAGGAAAATACCTAACCCGTGGGATCGATGTAGAAGCCCTAGCAGGGTATGGTCAGAGGTAAGTGATGGGAGTGTGGGATTTGCAGGACCCCCAGGACCTGGGGTAACTTCGTTTCTGTGTTTGGAAAGTGTTTAAAGCCCTGGAGGCCAGCCTGGTCTACATAGCGAGTGCCAGGCCCGCTGGAGCTACGCGGAGACCCCGTCTCAAAACAAGAAAGATGGGGTGTGCACTGTGCAGCCTGAGTCGGGAGTCGGCGCCCACGGGGGAAGCTCTCGAACCTGGGACACGACTTAGAATGACTCGCCGTAAGCACCCGGCCGGGAGCAGTCCTCCCGCCCGCCGCCCCGCGCCGCCCGGCTCGCGCTCCCGGGAGCGAGGCCTTCCGAGTGCCTGACCTCTTCCGCGCCAGCTGCCGCCGGACTTCGCGGTCCTCCGGGGACTCCCGCCTATCCTCCTCCTCCTCTTCCTCCTCCTCCGTCCCGGCTCGGCAGGGCGCCCGCACCACCTCGCCGAAGAACGTGGCCGCCATGAGGCCCCAGGCACCGTGCGCCGGAAAGCGCCTGCGCCGGCCACGCCCCCGCGGCAGGCCACGCCTCCGAAGTGCTGCCCTGCGCTTCAGGGAGGGCCTAGTACGTTCCCGTCAGCAGACCACGCCCCCTGTGCGGTTTCAGGGAGGGCGCGGGTCCCCGGCGGCAGGCCACGCCCCCTACGTCCCTCACGGCAGCAGGCCACGCCCCCCGCCAGGCTTGCGGTCTGAGGCTGAGGAGTCCCAGAACCTTTCGGATACGCTGCGGGCCGCGCTGGCACGGGGACCGAGACGCTGGGGGACCAGGAGCCAGAGGGGCCCGCAGCGCGCCCGCTTCGCGGGGCTCCCCGTGAGCGTAGGGACGCGGATGCGGACCGAGAACCAGACACCTACCTGTGGTGGTGCGCACCGGCGCGGCCCGGGTGCCTGCGGTAATGAGAGCTGTGCGCCCGGGACCTGGGGGAAAATTAAAGCTTAGGGCGACGGGGAGCATCCGCAGTTCAGCAGGCTGGCACACCCACTGAAACAGGTGTAACCCTCGGCGCGGTGTGGCCACAGAGGGCAGGGTAGATCCCGCAGGGCGTCCGCAGACCTGGGCCGCAGGGAGAGGTGCATTTCTGCGTGCCTTTCTTGGTAATTTTCTAAGCAAACTGTTCTTTTACCAATTTAATTCTTCAATTTGGAAAACTAGTGTAAACCAGATAAAACTGCCAGGACTGCAGTTGTTCAGGAGTGTTAGCTTAAACGCTTATTCGTGCAGTCGCATAAGTTGAAGCCGAACACTTTTAAGGCAAATGTTCAAATTAAATGTTAACCAGAAACGACAGGTACCGTCTCGATGGTGACAAAAATTCATCCTTCTACAGCAAATTATAAGTTCGAACCTTAAGTTCACACTAAAACGGTCAAAATTTACATAGAATAGTCATTAAGACTTAATAAGTTCTTCATTTCATGGTATTTGGGGATAGAATATACGCTAAAGAATTTGTTAAATTTTGGACCGGAAATGTTTCAACACTTCATTAAAGCTCAGAAACTCAAACCCCACACACCTAAAACCAGTCGTTTATTAGGTCTTCTTCCCTTTCTCACCTGGGCTAATAACAATGCTGAAGGCCATTATTTCAAAGCAAAACACAGAAAAAAGAAAGGACATACACTGTAGGTTCGGGTACTCCGGCTTACACTTAAAGCCTTTTTTTTTTTTTTTTTTAAACAGACATGCAACCACAAACAAGTTTATCAAGTAATCTAGACACTTTGGCCATTTGTGTAACCGAGAAATGTGCATCAATGCTCGTGGAAAAAAATACACCCGAGGTTCGTGTTTTACTGTTTTAAGCTTACACATGCAAATCAGACTCAGACACAGCCATTTTTTATTTGGAAAAACCACCTGCTGAAGGCCGTTTTCTCAGTAACATGTTTAAAAGACTTGACATTCACAGGTCACAGTCGGTGATCTTAATTTCAACACCTATTAATTAAAGCCCACTATAAGCAAAGCTGTAGGACAAAGGCCACGATGAAGTAGGTCAAACCCCCTGCCTCTTCATTTTGAGACTTAATAAAGTTGCTCAGGGTTCGGGTTCTAACTTTTAAGGTGCACTAGAGAAACATAATAGGATTTGGCTGTATCATCTAAAGATACGACTGTTTGAATCTTGTTTTCTAACTTGCTACAAGTCTGGCCTTTTGATCTTTGCTGCTGCATGAAACAAAAGTGTAACAGTCACGTTAGTATCTTTAATAGAAAAATGTTCCCTGAATTAGTCACACCGAGTGGTTATCATTCAGCGTGATAACGCAGTGTCCTAACAAAAGTAAGACATTAATGGACTTTCCCTCACTCCTCTTCAGAAGTCAGCACCCTACACGACCCTTTCTGTTTGATCTCTAGGGATGTGCATTACAGGAATCAGATCCACTTAAAATTTTGGCTTCACTGTTCATTCAAGTTAAACAGGCTCATAAACACCACCTTTGGAAAAAAAAAGAAACTAATTTTTATATTGTACAGGAAAATCCTTAAAATTGGAATCTGGTTTAAATACTTTCTTTTTTTTCCTGCGTTTCCCTCAGGGCCTTAGCTTTTACACAAAGCAGGCCCTTCAGACTTCTTCCCAACGGTGTCACTACATACATCTACCCGATCAACCTCCAGTACTGGTGCAGGCCTAACTGGAAGCCCTTCTCCCACCTCTGACCCAGAGTAGTGACTTTTTAGAACATTCCTTAGGAGACTCAGTAAGGATGAGTTTGGGCTGGGAGTGGAATGCAGCTGCCAGTCTACTCCAGGCCCCTGACATTTCCAGGGACCACCATTCCTACATTCTCACAGTGGCTATTGTGCTTCCCTTTCCAGGATCTGAACCGCCTAAAAGAAAGCATCTGGCTAGGCTCTTCTAGCTCTTCCCACTTTCAGCTTGGACGGCTGCATCATCCTCTTTGTGAACAGTCAGTAGTTTTCTCTTAGCCGCAGCAGAAGCATTTCGGTGGGGCAGTTTTCTGCTACTCTTCCTAATCCAGCCCTTCTCTGGTCCTGAGATTGTCGCTCTTAGACTACTCAGTATCTTTATTTTATTTGCAGCAACAGCAGCACATCTGCGGGGCACTTTCTCAGGTACCATTTTTGCTTTCAGAGGGTCACTAGGCATCTGCACTGCATCCTTCTGATTACGCATACATGTTCTCTTTTTTGTATTGGTTTCTCTGTCTCTACGAACAGATTCTGAAAAATGAGTGAAAGTTCATGTAAATGCAAAACTCTTGGTCACGCAAGATCTATACTTACACTCCTCAACACAAGTCTTGCAGAATTTTAAAACATGGAACCAATTAAAAAGCTGGTTTGACATTCCCAGTCTCCATTTCCTCAGCTACAAGGACAGCTACGGCTCGCAGTGCCGGACTTACAAAATCGGGGTTACAAATACCTAAGCATTATAAAGCTCCTCACCTCAACACTATAAATATCCAGATTTTTTCTAAGTTTCCATTTTTTTGTGTCATTTCTAATCTTCCTCCAAATTGTTTTAGAATATTTACTATCTAAAATGATGTTCCTACAAACTGAAATAGACATCGTCATGACTAAACTGGCTTGGCTTCAAGATCCTAAACTTCCTTCATTTAGGTATTAGGTTGGTGCACTACGAGACAAAAAAAAAAAACTGTACCCATTTAACATAACTTCTGTGTGGTCTTTAATCTTGGATTTTTTTTTTCAAATATTAGGAAGTATTTTTTATAACTGGAATGACTAAACTTTATTCAAACTGTTCTGAGCTAGGTTTATGGTGGATGCAGAAGATGATAATAAAACCTCAAAGTCCTTACACCCACATATGTACAGCTGCCTCAGAGCAGGGACTTGTTCCTAAGGGGTCAAGAACAGATCTCTTTAAGGAAAAGTGTTTTAAATGAGCTAATCCCAATGTAGGGATTTGACCTGAACTACACAGAAATCCCAATGAAAAGGCAGATCCCTCACACAGACCTGGGACAGTGTTCAAAGGTAGCTATAGATTGCATAGTGATGTGCCAAAAGCCACTACCTGAAGCTTACCAAACAGGAGCTCAAATCTTAATTTTTGTGAATATTAAAGCCAGATACTTCAAATTGCAAGTCAAACAACCTAAAAAGTAAGTATACAGCAGACTAAATGGACATGTGATTACAGCAATCAATAAGGACTAACTATAAATCACTAAAATAAGACCTAATTATCTGAATCCACACTTGGTAATATTCTTTTGTTCCGGGGCTGGAGACATGGCTCCACAGTTAAAGAGCACTGGCTACTCTTGCAGAGGACCTGGGTTCAGTTCCCAGTATGTACATGGTGGCTAACAAGAGTCTGCAGCTCCAGTTCCAGGGGCTCCAACGCCACCTTCTGACCTCTGTGGGCATTGTATGACATGGGTACACACCCACCTATTGCAGGCATAACACTCATACACATAAAAAACTAATTTTTAAAATAGTAATAAATATTTTTCTGTTCCTAAGTCCTAGAAAAAAAGGGCTTTTTGGTTGGGTGCTATCCAGTATGCTGGGCCGGACTAGTTGTCCATGTCACCAACCTGATTCAAAAGTAAAAACTGCTTTCACACAACCACGAGGAATAAAGAGCTAAAACTCCTTGTATTTTAAAAAGATCTTTGCCTTTCAATTCTACCTACTAGAGACCTCAAAGCTTTGTTTTCCCCTCACTGAAGGCAAATCTGCACATTCCCCTTACCAATTAAGTCATCAACAGCCTTTCAAATGATTGCACTGAAACCTTTTCTGATATCCTATTTAGTTCATCATTGGTTACCAAGCACTGCAAAGGGCACTGAACTTGCTAAGCTGACCCTCCTGATATCATTCCCACAAAGCATGCTCTTCTTCCATAATTGAGCTTTGTGGCAAGTGCCTTAAAGTGGTGTTTTTATCTTCAGAGAATTTTCTTAGGAATTTAAACATTATAAACTGGTATCTCCAACAATCAACACTATACCCCAACTCTTTAAATATTACACCTTTGTTGGGCAAATGCTAGGAAACAAATAGGCTACAAAAATGAAAAGCTTTAAGATACAGCAAAATTAAGGACTCACTAGTGATAGTTAACTTCGTTTTCATATTAACAATTTAAGATAATTGTTTCATGTATGTAGGATTAGGTCAAACTGTTTTACAACTACTTTTTCTTAACAAGATAATTTAAGTTATAGTTCTTCAGAAGTGTGGGAGAAGCATCTGTACTGACAATATGTGAGCATGGGAAAGAGACTTCAAGACATTCTAGTAAATGGTTATTTCTAATCCAAAGAGGGAAGCCAAGCCGGGCGTGTCCCAAGCCCAGCACCGAGAAGGCTGAGACAGGTGGCTGGATCTCTGAGAGACAAGGCAAGCCTGGTCTACAGAATATTCCAGGCCAACTGGGAGATCCTGTCTCAAAATTCCTCCTGCCCCCAAAAGAAGAAAAAGCTAGTATTCTGCAGGAAAAAAAACCTGAAAACTACATTTTTAAAAACACTTCTTGAAATTTAAACTTCAAATAGTTGCACCCCAAGTGTGGAAAATTTAAAGACAGTACTACATCAGCAAGTCCAGACTGCTGAAACTCGGCAAAAAACGAAAACCTCATTGAGTAAAAAGAGGACCTACTGAGGACAGAGATTGGCTGTACGGTAGCACTGATCCAAAGAGGTACTTATGAGTCAGTACTTCATTACTAAGAATTAGTTTCTAGAAATACAGAACAAGAGGACTGGCAAGATGACTCAGCAGTAAAGGCATAGCTACCCAAGTTCCATCTGGAACCCGTGTCAATACATGCAAGCAGAGAATGTCCCTACAAAGCTATCCTCTGGCCTCCACATGTGCCATGGCATGCATGCCCACATATGTACTGTGGACGTACAATTTAAAAAAAAAAAAAAACTGAGTATCATGGAGTTGGAAGTTGAATGTTAGAGTACAAGTCCAAGAGCCTTAGAGGCCGCTGCTCTAGTACATTGTGATGACATTTAATGAAAGTCAGTGGAACTCCACAAGTTCCCAGTGGTCTTGTATCAGTCACGTACAGAGGCCATCTCAGAGTGACTGAGGCACTGCTGTGTCCTGAAAACTTTCCCCTACTTGGCTGTCAAAAACACCTCAGCAGTTATCAACCTCACATTTATGCAAGTACCTCATGCTTTACCTAAGTGACCACTCTAATGCAAAGGCCTATGTTCTCCCAATCTATGGCAAGCAGCTCTGGATATGGACATGCCTATCCTGCCCTAAAACATTAACCTCTAGTTTCCACATCTAAAGGATTGTTTATTTTCCAAATGTATTTCAAACAAGATTCTTTCCTGAAGTCCAAAGTAAGCTTTAACAGCTGGGTGTGGTAATGTACACCTTTAATCCCAGTACTTGGGAGGCAGAGGCAGGAGGATCTCTGTGAGTTCAAGGCCAGCTGGGGCTACAGAGACCCCTCTCAAAGGGAATCTCCCCGACCCCGTTTTACAAATGGCTCTTAACACACCTCAGCTTCCTGGCTCACACAGTTTTGCAGGCCATATTTCTGTCTGGGAATTCACCAATGCACAGAGGCAAGGAGAACCATTCAAAAGGTCTCAAGCTGTGAAGGGAAGCAAGCATTCCTTGGCTCAGTCAGTCAATCTTGACTGGCTTCTGAACCAGTGGCAAACCTTAGAATGGTAAAACCTCACTAGTCTACCATGAGTGAAAGAAGCCATGGGCATATCCCTCAAACTGGAAAAGCTTTAATTTTTTGTATGTTATGTGGGAGTGAAAATTTAAAAGCTTTGTCCTTCTGGCAGCTCCCTATAATGATACTGGTATTGTTAAAAATATTGCATGTGACCAATTGCACAGGCCAAGTTTATTCACACATGGAAATTTAAATTCGATACAATTCAAAACTGCAGATTCTTTTGACTTTTAAAGTACTGATCAAAACAAGTATATCTGTAAATCACTGACCAGTGGAACTAAGGGGTAGAGGGGCCTGCCAGAGTCTGTGCAGTCTCCAACTGACCCTCTTTCAATTAGGACAGCTAGATTCCCTCCTTTTTGCCAGTCCAAATCCTAATTTAAAGACTTTAAATAAACTGGATGTAGTGGTACATGCCTTGAACCAGCGTGAGGAACACAGATGTGTTTCTGTGAGTTCCGGGTCAATCAGTGCCACATATTCTTTGAGATCATGTCACAAAAAAACTAAAAATTAAAGGCTTTCCTTTATTATTACTTTTATGTGTATGAGAGTATTGTTGCTTGCAAGTAGGTCATGCAATGCCTGCAGAGGTCAGAAGAGGGCATCAGATCCCCTGGGACAGGAGCTACAGGCAGTCGTTAGCTGCCATGTGGGTGCCAGGAATCAAACACAGGTCTTCTGCAAGAGCAGCCAGTGCTCCTAACCGCTGAGCCAGCCCCTGAAAGGCTTTAATAAACAATAAAACTTACCTTAAAGAAAGGCAAACCTTGAAGATATGCCAATTAAGGCAACATTTTTTCGCCATTATGACAATGACAATGTATCAGAAACCAACCCAGCAAATGATGCAAGAGACTAGTTTAAAAAAAACTCTTCATTCTGAGAGAGTGCCCAGGTGCCCTTAGGAAATGCTGCTAAGAGCTTTAAAAACTATGTGAAGACATTAAAAAGGACAACACAGCCCCCAGCATTATATTCTTTACTCTTCAACCCTTCCATTAACTCACAATTTGAGCTACAGATAGAGTTAGCATCCACTAATGACCAATCTAAAGCATTCTAAGTCTTTTTCCACATTGCCCCATTTTCTCTCTTGTTTTGACAAATTGGTTTTGGTCCATATGTTCTCAAATACTAGGATAAGAGACGTATTTTAGTGTGTTACACTTCAAAAGAGGGTTTCTGCTTTATCATTTCTGCTCTCCATGGCACAAGTTGAGGGGTATGACCTACTCACAGGAGAGAAGCTCTACAATATTCTACCATACAAGAGTAACTAAACTCTTAATGATGACAAATGCAAAAACAAAGTAAAGTATCTGATGACAATTCTAAGACACCTGGAAATACACTGACTTCATGTTCAAAGAAAGGAGCTGGTGATTCCAACCATAAAAGGAGCAAAGAAAAAGACCATTTCAAGCCATTAAAGTTACTAGAAGAATCAACAATGGAATGGAAAACAAAAAATATCACATGCATCTTTAATGTTTTTGCATTCTACTGATTTACAATCCTTTTAAGTCTTTTTTTTTTCAATTGACACAATCAAATTCAAGTTGTACTGACAGAAGAGATTAAGATCCAATTTTGCTTTTAATACAACACCAGTGAGTTTAAAGATAATAAGAGGCCCAGAAAAGGGGCTCTGAGAGCCGTGTGCAGTGCCACCTTATGAGGACTGTACCTAAGAATTTGCCAACAGGTGCACAGACCTCAGGAACACATCTTAATCTGGGGCCAGTGGTCCCCTCCAGTGGTGTTTTATTCACCCATTTCATACCCTCCTTTCCAATTTGTTCTAGTTTGTGAAGTGCCTTTTTAACAGACATGTCTTACTCAGAACCAACTTCCGGTCTCAAAAACTGTACTACAGAAGAGACCTCTGTGTTCTCACTCAGAAGCTAGCCCTGACTGCTGTGTCACCCTTTTCAAGGTTTATACTAACTTGAGAATAATTTGATTGTAAATTTTCCACTTTGAAAGAACAACAACAAAAAAAAAAAGACCACCCTAAGAGTTATCTGAAATGGGATAAAATTTCTTTTTATTCATAAATTACTACACAATGTCAATACACCTTTGTAAAATAAGATATAGGAAATAATTCCTTTTAAATGTTTGAAATCCTTTTTCTTAATATGCTTGGTAATATTAATCTTTCAAAGGAAGTAAAAAAAAAAATCAAACCTGAATATTTCATAACCTTTAAAAAAATAAAGGAATGAAATCATGGGACTTTGGACATAGAAAACTAGAATGGGGGTCACGTCTTTGTACGGCTCTAAATACTTCAAGTGCAATGGGAGGCTACAGCATTTATTTCTGGACCAGCTCATGTTTACGCTTCTGCTGTTAAGGAGTTACAAACAAAAAACTAACTGACCCTACCAACTTACCCTACACATTAAAGTACATCTGTGCATTAAATCCCTGCATTTCGCCTAAAGTAGAAAAAAAGTCAACACCTAGTGCTCAATGTAAACATTTTAACTATTAATTATCCTTAATGGTACTTATGAGTACATCTATGTTCAAAGTTAATGTTAGGAATAGCACCATAAGAAAAAACAGAACAGAACACAAACAAGCCTGCTTATAAGCCCTTAGTTTTACTTCAGAAGCCGAGAAACCACCATTGCCAACCACACTGGTAAGGTCACCAGCCCCAATTCTTGCTCTTTTCTGATGAAACCTAATCTGATTAAATCAAAATACTGCTTCTATACAAGGTTCTAACCACTTTGAACAAACAGTAACTGCTTGTCTAGTCAAATGAAGACTAGTTCATTCAGTCCAAAGATGAGAGCAGTACTACCAATGGAATGCAAACTGCCAAAGCAGTGCCTTACTAACAGAATTTACACTTAGGATTCTGCTTCTGTGTGTTAGGACTTCCAGTACCTTTTTACAGACAATGATAAACCTGAGCCCTACCCCCGAGAAGGGCTGAAATAAATTAACAGCCAACACCACCAGTTCTGAAAACTAAGAGACTTAATAGGAATCCCATGAATTTCAGATCAATAGTTAAAGACAACTATCCTGAGCCAATCTGTCTACCACACATTTTTCAAGAGCTCTAAGAAAGGCATCTTAACTTTCACCGTGTGGTCTGAGAGTTTTTTAACCAAATGCTGTAGGGGCCCATCAACCACAGATGGTAATGTCCAAAATCACCTTGCCCCTTGCATCAGAATAGAAGGAAAGCACTTCCCATCATGTCCAATAAGATAGGCAGCACTTCCAAACAAGGCAGAACACTTAAGAACGTTTAATAATTAGTCAGATGCTCTTCCTGTCTGCCACCTCAAGGGAATGCAGGACAAAAGGGTTATTTGTGTCTGAAATCAAATACAATTAAGGCCAAAATAACTTGAAGAACTTCAAGTTCTTCAGAACCTCAACATACCCTTTTGCTCGTGTAAACCATTTCAGGGAGAAAGGTGCTGGGAACAGCCAGCTACACAGTTTGGCAGACAATAATCATCAAGCAAAGGCTTCTGGCTCGAAAACAAGTGCAGATAGTACCTGGGATGACATGACATTTCACTTCCAATGGATTCTGAAATCATTTTCCCACCAAACACAACAGCTTCTTCCGTTAGACATCACTAGTAGTATACTCAGCAGTCCCAGCAGAGGACCTTAGGACTGCACCTGACAGCAGTAAGCTCAGAGAGATGAAGAGTGACACTATTTTCCTGTACTGATAAGATCCTCAACTGCATTTTTACCACAACTCAGTTCTACTGTTTTAATACAGAGGGTATCTATATATAACTTAAATTCTCTTAGCCCTGCATACTCTATTAAACACACTTCCCTAAATCTAAGGCACACAAACTCCTCTACCGCAGAGTAAGATTATGGAAGAGCAAGATCTGGTAAATCCTCATGGAAAGTAGATCTCAGACAAAGGGCAAACTATGTAACGTTTGTTCTGCACAGTCTCAAAGACAACACTAGGACCATACTCTCAACCTAGAGCTTTGAAAATATGCACTCAAAACACTGAAAATAACTTACCAGCACTTTATATACTCAAGTTTATAAAAATAAAAGTGATCAGGTTTTCCTTAAAAAGAAAAGCATTAAGACCCAACAGCATCTGGAAAGAAAACTGGAAACCAATGAAAATGACCATATATGGTATAATGTATTCCACTCAAGTCTCCATGGAAAGGGTTTTTTTTTTAAAAAAGTGGTAGGTACCTTGCCCACTAATCATGGTTGCACTTCCCATGATTAAAATGTCAGAATGCACATAATATTTATAATAATTTGTAAACATAGGTCATGTGAATTGTTCTGCTCTATAAGAGGGGTTTAGGAACCACCACCTCTAGACAAACTGAAAACAACCAAGTGACACTTGCTACTATGAAAGTAATGCTTATTGGTTTCAGTAACCAAGATATCTAGTGTTTGTTGGTGTCTCAAACTCTTGCTATATGTAGTCAAATACTGTCAAAGTAGATCTGCCCCCAAAATGAAGCATATTTTGGCACCTGTGCTGAATGCTGCTTCAAAAACCAGCAAGTGCAAATAAAAATAACAGTCATGATTTAGTCACATTCATAACTTTTCATAGAAAAATATAAATATATTCCCTGAATTATAAGACAAAAAAATAACTTTATCAGTCAGCTTTCACGATGAATTCCAGTCCACCTGCTACTGGAATGAACTGGCTCTCTCCTGGGGTCATGAGGTGCGATCACTGAGCTCTAACACGTTCTCTAGGCCCCTCTCATCATCCCCATCGTGGTATCTCACAGTCCTTCTACCCTGATTTCTCGTTTTGATTTTTGAGCGCCGCACCACTCTCTTAGAGTTGGCGTAGTCCAGGTCCTCCCAGTCATCATCGCCCATGCTCAGCCTAGGACGCTTACTCTGCCTCTGATGTCTCACTGTTTTAGATATGCTAGTTGCAAACGTTTTACCTTTTCTAACTACTTTTGCTTTTCCTTTTGTTTTCCTCCTCTTGGTTTGTGTGTTCTCGGTACAGTCAACATCTGACTCAGTTACTGACCCCAAGTCTGATGACCTGGGACTGGTGTCGGGTCCACACCTTGAACCTCCAGGGGCTTTGGGTATCTTCACCTTTTCTAACTCGGGGTGGAACCTTTTCCTATTTACTTCCACTTCCGCTGTTGTCTGGAGATCAGGAATCACTGGTGTTGTCTTACTGAAAGGAGCTTTTCCATATGTCCTGAGTCTTCGGCCATTCCACCGACGCAATCCGTAATTCAGTTCTTCTTCAAAATTATTCTCTACCGTTGCATTCTGTGCCAAAACTGACTCAGAAGAAAAGCTACTCATCTGACTCCCTACACCATGGCTTTTGGAATCTCCTTGTGAAGACCCAACAGAGGAACTTCTGGTTTTAGAAAGTACATTTATGTTGTGACTACTGGTATGCTTATCCTGGTGCCCTGAACTGGAAGCACCTTCAGAACCCGAGTCTCCATTTGCAGACTCACTAACAGTTTTTGCACTGCCTTGTGACTCAGGCCCAAGAGGCTGGTCCTCACAGGCACGCTGGTCATTTGGCACTTCATGGGGTACATATTTCTCACCTTCATTCAGTGTCTTCTTCACCGTGGCAGAGGAAAAATGGAGGGGCTTTTTCCTTCTAGTTTTGTCTTGTGTGCACACATTTTCTAAACAGGTGTCTACATCACTCTTGAGCTTGATTTTGTTGGCAGTGGTGCTTGTGCTGCTTCGAGTGATCCTGTCCTGGGATGACTTCTTAATCCCCTCTGAACTGCTTTCCGAGTCACTGGGACACCCCCTTTTCCTGGAAACCTTTCTGCTTTGTCCCTTCTCTTCCAGCGTAGACTCTAAAAATTAAGAGCATCCTTTGAATCTCTGGTAAGAGTAATTATTTCTAAAGGAACACTGTAAATGTCCAATACTTAACAAGGTGAACACATAACTCTCACTGATTTCTGAAGCAGAGGGCAATTGAGGGGCGGCCCTGACTTTACACTCTCCAGTGACTTTTCTAGCCCTGGTACCTCCCAAAACAGCAGACTCCCACCAGTAACATTATGCTCCTGAAACCCTACATCCATGTGAATAAGATGAACACTGCACTGAGGTACACCAACTCAACTATTCTTAAGGGCAAAAAAGTTCCTCACTGAGTTTAATCTCAGCCTTCTCTCTTTATACAGAATCACATCATCTATGTCCCAGAAAAATGTTGATTTAGCAGCTACTTGGGCATTCTTCTGTCTGCAGAGCTACTCCCAATAAACTGGGACAATAGTGTGAGCCCCATAGGGGTCAGGAAGACTTCCTGATGGGAAGCTGCCCATTAGCTGCCACCATATCACATACCCAGTCCTGCCGTTTGTCCTTCTCATGTCACCACCAAGTGCTTGCCACCAGGTTCTGAGCCCATCTCCAAGACAAATGTCCCATCACCAACAGAGGTAAACACTTCAATGGAAACAGTTAAGGCCAGGCCAAGACTGCCTGCTTGGTGACTAAATCTTAAGTGTGTGTAGTAAGTGACTATGCACAAACATGAGAATACAGAGGATGAATAAAAAGGCTAGTGTGTGTATCAAGAAAATCAGCACAAAGAAGCTTTAAGAGGAGGAAACCTATGTAAGCAACGTGAAGAGAAAAGTGGGAGTAGTGAGCCAAGGTGACCGTCTAAAATTTACCTTTCATCAAGTTGTGTGTTTTTTCTTCTGTTGTGACATCATCTGAATCCAAGTCAGTTTCAGATACATGATCTGTCAAACAATGAGGTCCAACAACAGGCTCACACGTCAGGTTTCCTGACACGGGGCTTCCTTCCACTTTGAGACACCTACTGTCATCTCTATCTCGCTCTTCAGAGTCCTCTGAATCACTCAGGATCTTTGCTTTCTTAAAGATACTGGCATTCTTACGAAACGTATTGTTCCTTGGTTCAGAGTCCTCTTCCTCTGACAGGCCCTCCACCTTAACTCCCTGTACAGATGTGGAGGGGCCAGTAGTCCTATTTTGTCTATTATCTGAATCGTGACTTGTAGAGTCTTCTTCAGAGGAGTCAAGTTTAAGAAATTTTGTTTTACAAGCTGCTGTAGTATGGGACTTACAGCCATTAGCATGCCAATTTTTACGGGCAACTCGTAAGTCACTTTCTGAGTCTGAATCTCTGTTTTCAGATTCACTGACAATGTTCTGCACAGCAAGAAAACTGGACACAAACAGTGGTTGGTTCTGGTCTTTTTCTTCTTCTTCAATCTCTGATTTGAGGCTCTGATCATCCTCTTCAGAATTGTGTAGTAGCTTTTTCCTCGCTACAGCAGAGGCATTGCGATGAGGCAGCTTCCGACCAGAGCACACACTTTCAGAGCTTGACTTTTCTTCGGCATCACTCATTAATTTGATCTTATTGGCAGCTACAGCAGCACACTTCCGGAGGGCTTTCCGGTTATTCCCTGCCTTGGCTTTCACAGTTCCATCTGCTTCCAATGAATTGCTATCAGAATCGCTTAAGCAGACTCTCTTTCGAGCAGCTTTTCTGCCACATCCATTTTCTAAAGCAACAGAACCTAGAAATACAGCATTATTGTTAGGAAATTCTTACTTCACGTTCTATTCTAGCCCCCCTCCTGACACAGGCTGAGCTGGTCTCTAACTCATGACGACACTTGGCCTCGGTCAGCTTCTTAAGATGCTGCCAGACCCAGTTGTTAGTCCCATGTTTTAAAGTGACTATCACATGCTAGCGGGTGATTTTCCTTTGAAAATCAAGAGCGTAAGAGACATTTCATCGTATGTAATAAGCTAACTCAATTATTTCAAGCAATTACTAATTAAAGAAATCCTCTGACTGTTCCTAAGTCTCTTACCAGTTTTCCTCTGAGCAGCTCTGGTTCTGGTCACCCTGAGATTGCTGCTTCTCAACAAACCACTACGAAAGGACGAGTTAGGAGCTCTGGAACTCGCGTTGCTTTCCTCTGAACTGTCTGAAGCTGAACAGGATGCAGAGGCAGCTACGGAATCTTCCCTGTCACTTTCTAAAAAGAGAAGGTAAAAACAGACACATATTCTTCTGCCTATGTATGCACACAAGCCAGTACCTACTTCATAATCACAGTTCAAAACAAGACTCGGTGCTGGAGAGATGCTCAGTGGTACAGAGCACTAGCTACTCTTCCAGATAACCTTGGTTCTGTTCCCATCACCTCCATGACAGTTCACAACCACCTGTAATGCCACTTCTAGGAGATTTAACACTTTCTTCTGGCCTCCACTAGCACCAGGCACATATGTGTTACATATACATACATACAAGCACTCATGCATACACAAAATAAATCTTAAAATCAAAGACTCTTAAAATGCTTTTCAGATGTTTTAAAGAAAACTGCTGACATTTTTATATCAAAAGGTACACAGTATTCCAAATTATAAGTTTGTGCTCATATTTCCAGAACAACAGCATCATACCCTGGGCTAGATGCAGAAGACACTTAAAAAGTTATTTTATGTTTGACTTCTACATCACAAGTGCCTCCAGAGAGGCACTTCATACTGAACAGTAAAACCATTTCAGGTCCTTTCACTTAAGAAGACTACACAGTTTTAGGTCTTTCTCTAATCGCTTTGATGGCACAGCTGTCCCACACATAAATTCAGTTCAGAAAAGGATTTTTTTTACATAGTCTTCGTGGAGAAAAAGAAATACTTTGAGAAGCACAAATAGTTTTTCTCACCAGCACACTTTGTGAGTGCATATGTGAATAACTCAGCATGAGATGGCGACTCCCGGGTTCTGTTCCTACAGACCTAGAGATTTTATTTATACCTTAACACATTCAAGTGTAGCAGACTTCAGTTTTACCTCCACAGCATTTTCTAACAGCTTACTTCATTCCAAAACTACCTATGAGTGTCTTTCAGTGACATCAGTAACACTTACTTCAGTATCTGAGGTAAAACATGAACAGCATAAATTCAGAATTCACTAAGTCATCAGCCCAGAACACACCTATCAGTTCCTTTGTTTATTTACTTATTTTTTATGTCTATAAGTGGATTGTCATATGTGTGTGAGTACACTCGTGTCAGGCCGACAAGTCAGAAGAAGGCGTTGGGATTCCTGGGGTAACTGGAGTTACAGACAGTTATTAACCACCATGTGGGTGCTGGGAATTGAACCCAGGTTCTCTGCAAGAGCAGATAGTGCTCTTAACCATGGAGCTATCTCTCCAGGCCTTTATTTACTTATTTCTATGTGTATGAGTGTTTTGTCTGCATGCATGTGGGTGCACCCATATGTGCAATGCCTGTGAAGGCCAGAATAGGTGTCAGATCCCCTGGAACTGGAGTTATAGATGGTGGTTAGCTGCCATGTGGGTGGCTAGGAACCAAACCCAAGTCCTCTACAATAGTAGTCAGTGCTCTTACCTGCTGAGCCATCCCTCCAGCCCTGACTACCAGGACTTTTAAAGAACTTCTCATTATTTTAAGTCTGTAAGATGGAACAGATCTTAGCAAAAACATTGTTTTACATTTATTACTTTTGTTTCCTCTTCAAATTCTAAGCTCCTTCAGTTGGTCACGGCCATGTATGTTCTGTTCTCCTAACCTCACAGTAACAAGCAGTGTCATACAGTAAGAGGCTCAAATGTTGAATACAAGCTCTGCTTCTCACCAGATAGCACAGAACCATTTCTTAGGGTGATAGGTCTGCTTCTTCTCCTTCTTTCTAATGATCCTGAATCTGAAGAGTCACCAGAGGTAAAACCTGAAGAAACGCCAGCACTCATCTTGTGGGGTGCAGAAAAAGTTGCCCTACTTGAGGTAGACGCGGTAGGAGAGCACACCAGCTCTGGGATTACTGTTGTCTGAGATTTTAACTGCTTCTGCTTGATGTTTCTGTTCAAAGATATGAACAAAGAACACTTAATAAAACTAAAGGAAATCATTCAGACAGTATTGTTTCTTAGCCTGAGAATAATTTTACTAACAAGATAATAAAATAGTCGCTATTAATGTATTATTCTGGCATGGATTACTATTAATATGTCCTCTCTAGTGAATGACAGAGTTTACTTAAGTACAGAGTAATGACAAAATGATCCAAGTAAGGGTCACCTACAGAACACCTTAAATTCTCTGGATTAAATGTTATCTGGAACCAACATCTGTGCTACAACAGGCATTTATTAATATTATAAATCTGAAGCTACACAGGACACAATTTCCTAATACTTCATATGTTTCTAAGGACACTATAAAAGAAGTCAACACAAGTTGAAGAGTATTTAAAAAAAAAAGACAGTTCATGAAAGTGGATCTCTGTGAGTTCAAAACTAGCCTGGTCTACATAGTGAGTGAGTTCTAGGTCAGAGCCACACAGTGAAACCCAGTTTCCAAAACAAAATGAAACAACAAAAACAAACAAAGACATTTCTTATGCAAAAATCAAGTCACACCCCTATATCTATACTTTTCATTTAAATGCTTACAAACTTAACTAATTTCAAATTAACACCAATACTTTTATATCCACAAATGCTTTCAAGCTCTAAGCCTTAATGACTAGAGCTCGGTATAGATATCCAGGTCTACAATTCTAGCACTTGTGAAGTGGAAGCAGCAAGGGGTTCAAGACCATTCTCAGGCACACTGCAAGTGGGAGGCCAGTCTGAGTTATGTGAGACTCCCCCACCCAAAGCAAAATAAAGTTTCTGAATACAAAGTACTGCAAACGTAGAATTAAAAGTTGTTTAAAAACAAAGACATCACAACCTTAAAGCAAAAACCCATTACATATAAAGCTTGGCCTACAATTCACCTTATACTGTTTTTAGCTTGAACAGCACCATTACAGTTTTGCCTCTGTTTGAATCTTTGGCTTCTTCGAAGTTTTTCCTTGACTTTTTGACCAATTTTAAAATCAGAGGAGATTTTTTTCATTTTTTCTTCAAATAAAGCAGACAATCTCAAAGTCATACTATAAATCTACAAGGAAATGAAAGCAAAACCAGAATCACAAAATGTCTCCAAAAGTAAGTTTGTAATTATCATCAGAGACTGTTAGCAATGTATTCTGTACCACTGATTATGGAAATATCTGTTTCCAAGAACAGGAGACATCAAACACACAGCTTTTAGATAAGTAGTCTTAAACTGAGCAACTCTCAGATACTGAATCTAGGATTTCTGCTATTTATTAATGGGTCCAAAGTGAGTTTTTTCTGCATTTTAACATCTGTTCCTATGAGTCCCAAAACATACACTTCTCTTATAGCTAATTTGCAAGATAGTTCTAAAGCTGTTATTTTGAAAACAAAATACCAGTGAGTGTTTGGTTCAAGAGAACAAAACCACTTTTACGTCAGCCTATTTGATGTAAAAAGCCCACCGAGAAATCAGTGGGCTCCAAGAATGAATTATAACAAAAAGACGTCTTATATTTGGTACAGCTTTAATTTGTAGCAGATTTTTAATTTTAACAATTTTTTTTTTGAGACAGGGTCTCATGTAGCTGAGGCTAGCCTCATGCTCACTAGGTCATTAAAGATGACCCTGAATTGATCCTCCTGCCCTCACCTCTCAAGTTCTGAGACTGCAAGTGTGTGCCACCACATCCAGTTTATGCAGTACTAGGAACTGAACACAGGACTTCGTGTGTGTTAGGGAGGCATTCTACCAACTAGGTTACATCCGGTCCAATAACTTTTATAATTTCATAATTAACAAGAACAATCCATGTTTTGTAAGTACTACTGTCAATGACTTTTAGTTCAGCTCTTTGAGTTACAGAGGTGTCCTTCCTATACACAACTTTATTACATCTGAAAAATGAGTGTAAAAAGCTAATGTGAGTGTGTATGTGTGTACGTGCATAGGTATGAAGGTGTAAGGATGACTGTGCACATGACTTGAGTATGGCAGTAAGGAGAAAACATTCCAATCCAGAAAAGAGTAACTATGTGAGATACAATAAATTCATACATGCTTCAGCATACACACCCCAAAATAAAAAAAAGAACACTCAATTTCTATCACAATTGTTTCCAGTACTTCTCAATTTTATTCCTTTTCTTTCAAAGATGAACAGTGGGTTCAGCCACCATCTGAACCATTTCAGTCTGATGCTGAGCATCAGTGCATTTTTGTGTTTTCTCACTGACTTGTATTTGAAATTGAGTTACAGGTGAACAGAAAACAACACAAGCTAGAGGCAACCTTCAGCTAAATGTAACACAGGGTATTTATGGAAACCCAAAGCTAACCTAATAATACACAACAGAAAGACTAAAAATCTTCCCTCCTAAGATTAGAAATGAGGTAAAGCTCACTTTCAGCACTGCTTTCAACATTATTTAAGAGTCAGCTGGATCTTAATTATTCAACATCCAATCATATTGATGAACACTTCCAGAAATAAGCTGCTCCTAATATTAAGGGAACTTCCTAAGTTTTGAGCTTCACACCATCCTGAAAAGCACGATGTAATCATGTCCCTTTACATCAATCCATTTGAGAGAGCACAATATTTTGTGCACAAGATCCGCACTGTATACACTACCCATTGTCAATGTCAATTAAGACTATATTCACAAAAGTTACTACATAACAGTAATTGTTTTTATTAGTCATTGGTAAAGTCATATCATGCATAATTCATACATTAAACATCACCACACATGACTATTTACAGATTGTAGCTACTTGGGCCAAGGCAGAAGCTCTGTTTATTAACAGAAGTCCAAAGTTTATTCATTTCTATTTACTGTTATAACCTCTACTGCAAAGTAGGAAAACATATACATCATTTATACATCATACATAATTTAAAGTAAATCATTGTACCCTTTCTCCAAAAAGTAAAAGAGAAAAAGAAAGCATCATAAAAAATTACCTTTGATCTCTTGTTGGGAGTGTATGCCTTTGCATTGCTAAATATCAATCGGATGTCTTTGCAAAATTCCAAAGGGCTGTCATAATTACCAGCATCTAGAGTTTCCCTTACTGTCCCAAAATCCATTGGAGTGTCTATAATGTCTCGGTAATCCTAGGTTTTAAAAATAACAATTCAAAGGTGAAGTTAATGTTTTCAAAACTACAAACACAGAAGATCTGTACAATATTCAAAAGCAACAGGAGGAGGGGTTTCAGAGGACCACAGACAGAGACAAAGGCCGGGGAGGGAGAATGAGAGACTAGTAATCATTTTATTTTCCTTTAATTTATGTGAATATATGTGTGTCCCTGGGTGGGTATGTGCACCAGGCACCTGAGGAGGCGTGATACTATTTGGAGCTGGAGTTAGAGGGTTGTGAGCCACCCAATGTGGGGGCTACAAGAACAGCCGTCACTCTAACTGCTGAGCAGTCTCTCCAGCCTGTAGCATCAGATGTTAACTGCTGTTGGTAATGAAAGAAACTTCTCAATTTCCTGATTTAAATCCCAGTAATGTTCCCAGCTTCCTACAGTCAATCTGTAGTGGGTTTTGTTTGTCGTGTTGCTTTCTGATCACTTTCCAGGTGCTCTGAGGAGTGTAACTAAGTTACAAGGTCTTAACCCTGCAGTGACAAGCATGTTCAGATCATCCACAGATTGTCCACCTTCATATAACACCTCTCAACTAAGTCTAACCTCTTAAATCAGTTACTGTATCTATATTCTACAACTAACCTAGGGGAAAGAGAGAAAACAAGTAACCTAAAGCCTAGCCCTCTTAGTATTTAGGGTTTAAATATTCTACCCCAAGTTCCTCTCCACAAAAAACCCCAACATTCAGCCAAAGAAAACTTACTGGATATTCAACCAAATCAACAGGTTGTCTAAATGGCTCAGAATCTTCACACTGAAAAATTAAGTTCACTAGTTCCTTACACTGTCTCTTCCAGTCGCTTTCAACACAGCGGGTAGCTTTGCTTCTCCTTTTTTTCCAATCATGGACCTAAAAATACATTCGTAAGTTATTTCAGCTTTTTTTGGGGGGGGGGGGCAGTTGCACACTATGGTATATGACACTGGTTGAAGTAAACAGAGCTCTTCTGTCTTCTGTACTGTGGAAAACTGTAGTCATTTTAGATTGCATATCTAGTTAGAAAAAATCAAGTTCTATAAAAACCTAAACATGACATATTGCTCTAAACACATTTTTCTAGACTAAAATTTTTTTTAAAAAGTAACATTTCAACAACATGTTAACCTTAGAAAAATTACAGTCATAAAAAACATGCTCCAATCAGTACACATCAAACATGATCCTAAAAAAGGGATTCTGTCATCTCTCTGAAGTCTACAAATTCTGTTATCACAGAATGAGGTTTTACATTTATTTGGTAATGTGGTGGGCAGAATGGCACCTCAACCAACAATGTCCACATCAGACTCCTCAAAACCTTGGTTACTGTTACCTTACAAGGAAAAAAAATACCTTGTAGTTAGTAACTAAAGATACGGACCCTGAGGCAGGTTTCTATATGTGACCAAAGATATCAATCACAAGGGCCATTTTAAGAGGGGACAGAAAAGGAAGTTTGATAGAGAGTAGAAGAAGCTACAAATGGAAAAAGAAAGCTGTAACAAAGGACAGGAGCAGCCTGACACAGAAGACGAAAAGACCCCTCTCTCCTGGAGTTTCCAGTCACGACAATGCTGTGAGTTTCAGCCCCTATCAAACTTCTAAATCCATCAACGTCAACATGGGGACATGTGACTTGTGATCAGACATCACTTGCTACAGCAGGCTTATCAGAGATTCAAGTAAGAAACACTTTGGCACACCACTGAGAACAGAGCTGCATGAGCATTACCAGCCAGACATGGTGCTCCATCTCTAAAGTCTAACTGTTACTGAGGCCATTTTCTAAATCAGTAATTGATTTTTTTAAACCTGAAATCTAAGGAGCATTTAGGTGAATTTTAAAATGACCTGTCAGGAGATTTTAAACATTTTGCTAAGAACACCCTCCTCGTTAACCTACCGTTTAGCTGCTAACCATGCGCATTCTCATTACCCAGCTTCCTACACTTCTGTATATTCTTGTCCTTCAACCTTCAAATCTCATCTTTCAATCGAATCTCAATTTTTCGAAGGAGTTCAATCACCAAATCCTAATCTTCCCCTTAAAAGATCTCATCATTTTCCCTTCTCTATTCCAAAAAAGCACCATCTCTAAGTAGGCTCCCTGCCTTGTGCTAAATTCTCACAATATCCAGTAAAAGTTGTCTTGCCCTTCAACTTTTACTCATTTATTACGGCTACAATGGCTTCCATGCTGTAAGGTTAAGTGACAGCCTTGGATGCCACACTCTGATCTCAAGACGACCAACAGCTAGTAGCAATCACTTACTTGAGCCACAAACATCCCCATCTTCATTGTTCTAGGCCTTCTGTATCCTACTCTGAAAATTCAGATCAAATAACAACTCTTACACTAAACATTTCTGAAATAACTGGAATTTAGTGATTTCTCCCTTATAAACAATTCCTCCCATAAAATATCCAGTGACTGTATTAGATTACTTTAAGGACAAGAGTTATAATCTAGAAATAAGCATTTGAATTCGAGACAAGAACGCGCCAACCAAAAAGTCAATTATGCAAAATAACTTACTCTCTTTCTCCCGGAAGATGTTTTGGGAAGATCACTATCATCCTAGGAATAAAACCAGAGTACCTTCATTTGTTAAGATTCTCATTGGTAATATAATAATCTTTTTAACTAAAAACCTGATCAAAAACCATTCAAAAATGCAAATTCCTATCACTCATCCTCTTTTTGTAGCTAAAAGGACACACCAAAAAGGGTGTGTCCGGTGACCTGTGCTTTCTACTGTACTCACTTTTAGACTACTGTTTGAAATTAACAAGCTTGTTATACAATTGATAGACTTCATACCAAACCATCAGCGCTTTGCTCATCAAGTCCTGATGTGTTAGACAGCTCAGAGATATTTATACAATCTTGATTCCTAAAAAAAAAGGGGGGGACAGTTCACATTAGGAGAATGCAGACACAGTGATTGTGCTAAGGTACAAGCTACTCATGAAAATACCAACAGCTCTCACCCCATGCATACCTAGCATCAAAAAGAATTGGACCAGATGTGATCAGTCCTCCCAGAAAAAAATTGGCCACCTCAATACTGTAATTCAGAATACTGATAATTTACTTTTGTCTGTCTGAGTTTGGAGACAAGGTCTCACAATGTAGCACTAGCTAGCCTCAAACTCATCGATATTCATCTGCCTCTGTCTCTTTAGGGCTATGATAAGGATACTCACCACCATGCCAGGCTACTGACAAATTATTTTAAGTACGTACAGAAATTAAGCTGATAATACAGAAGCAAACCTATGAGTGATCTCATCAGGGCGAGCACATGAGTTGAGTTTTTGAAAGTATTATCACAGTAATATCTATACAGCAAAAAGCAAGGAAATAGTGGATTTGAGAAGCAAAGAGGAAACAAATCGAGGACGCAAACACCACATGATTTTGATTGTAAGAGGTGAAGAAACGTCACCTAAGACAGAGGTAGCTGGGTAGAATTTCAACAGTGAAAATGAGAACGATGAGATCATAAGAGCACAACAGTCCGTTTTCCAACACCCAGATGAGACTACTTACTTAATAAACTTCAGAAGTTGGTCAGTGATTTTTTTAGCTGATCTTGCAATTACACTTTCAGGTTCATTAAATGTTCTTGCATTATGTTCTATATACCGAACTTCCCAAATTAATGCAGATAATCTCCTTCAAAAGAAAGAAATTTTGAAAACAAAAAATAAAACCTATTGAAAAGAAAGCTCATTAAGAGAAGGTGATACACTGAACAAGTCACCAGTGCGTGGCCGTCAGGTAGCTTCTAGCCCTCTCCATTCGTCCAGTCATTGGTAATTAGACCCAACAACAGACTGCAGAAAATTAAAAAACACCCAAAGTGCAGAATAAGAAACTAACAAACAGCATTTCCCTTTCACAGTGCTTATCAGACATTTTGAAACTATTAAAATCACGACTCAGGTGGGGTAGATGACTTGATGGCTTAGAATGCTTGCTGTGTAAGCATGAAGACCTGATTCAAACCTCTAGCAACCATATAAAAACAAAGCTGGGCATGGCCACCAATGTAACTCGAACATTAGGAGTACAAACGAGTGGATTCAGCAGCTCACTGGCAGTCAGCCTAGACAGGTACAGTAAGAGACTCAGTCTCAAAGGAATAAGGGAGAGAATGGTACAGGAAAACACTAGACATCCTTCTCCAGCTCCAGCATGTGCCTGTACGGGCACCACACACACACCTAAAAACTCAAGTTAGAAAATGTGCTCAACTTCCAAGCATGTCATCCTGAAACTCACTCAGGTCATCAAAAACAAGCTCCTCATTGCTTATCTTAATTGACACGGTCAAAAGGCTTTTTATGCTATTTTGAAAGGGGTTTTTCTACTAACCTGTAAAACCGATTAATAAGTCTCATTCGAATTGTGTACAGATCAGTTGGATAAGCCACAACAGTACAATATTTTGGATAGGTGCAAAGATCCACAGGGCCTGCAAAAGCTGCTGCTATATCTGTAAGGGAGAGAGAACGCTAAGCTTTGAACCAATAAATTCATTACCCTGAAGTGGTGCCTATCCACAAATCATTCATAAGGGCTCCATTTAATGTGACAAACCAAAAGGAATCCAAGAAATTGTAGTAATGGACACAACCTAGACTACACAATTTTGAAACCATCTTATGGAAAATGTGGAAACTTTTTACCTTGCTAAAACTCACCGAGATTTAAAAGTTGATCTATGCCACTGATAATGCGGTCACATTCTTCATCTCTTGATTTCTGGCCCCATTCACCATCCTGTGGTTTGTAGAGCAATTTCTCTAATTCATCTGATGTGACAGAAATACTTGCTCCTAATTCTTCTGGTGGGTCAACTATGAACCCCATTTTAAAGGGGAAGAAAGAAGGGAGAGGAAAGGTCAACCCCAAAAAACCCAAGTACGTAATATATTAAAATTCAATTAGGAAAGCTCACAGACTATATTACCTTCAATCAAAATCAGACCTCCAATCTAGAACTTTCTAGAGTATCTATTTGGATTACCAAACAGCTTTAGTACAAGTATTAACACATTCTAACAGCCCAATACCATTTCAAAGAGATATTGTCACTATGGCTTCAGTCTCTATCTTCAAAGAGGGAAAAATCCCCAGCATCTAGAACCCAGAGGCCCCTGAAAACAAGCAGAAACTCAAAATTTCAAGTTCAAAAAGTAGGGTATTTTTGTGGGGGAGCATCTTTTTTGGGACAAGATCTCCCTGTAGCCCTAGCTGGCTTGAAACTCACTATACAGACCAGGTTGGCCTTGAACTCAAGAGACCAGCCTGCCTCTGAGTGCTGGGATTAAAGGCGTGAGCTCAAGACAGGGCCGGGATACAGCTCCATCAGTAAGGTACTGGCCTACCAGCTACCCAGTAAGTTCCAAGCCAGCCTGAGCTGCCAACTAAAACAAAAAAACCCTCAAAACAAAAATGGCTAAAAGAGTCCCAACAACAGAAGGCGCTGACTCCTTTCAACTCACAAAAGCACATAACTGAAGGAGACTTTCAAAATCTCTTGGGGAGAAAAAGAAGGAGAAAAGTACCCCCAAATCAGAAAATATTCATTCAATGAGTGCTAAGACACAGATAAGAAGGGTCCCTCATCCGCTGTGTGGGCTGTGATGTCTGTTCAGAACACTGTTCAAACGGGAGAGGTCAAAGGCGTTCAGAAGAGCATTATTATTACGGCAAATTCTAAACTAGTGGATGGATGTGATAATGCTTAAGTGAGCATCTCTTCCTAAAAAATATTAAAGTTACTATGAATATGTTTTACACAGTACTAGCTGCTTGATTTCTTTGTGGAAGATCTTAATTTTAAAGTTTAGACCTAAAAAAATGAGATCTTATTACTAGTTACAGAGTGAAAAAGTTAAGGTGTGAATGCCAAATGATTGCTATAGGCTTATAATTCATATTCTTTTATTAAAATTTATTTTGTTGTCCTGGGGAACGAAACCTAGGGACCTGTGCATGCTAGGCAAGTGTTCTACCAATGAGCTACATCCAAGCCCATAATTTATGTTCTTACAAAGTAACTTTCATATTTTCTTCAAGGACAAAAAAAATTTAAAAAGACTCTCCTATTACTCTGAAGAGCAAATATTTTTGCCCTACTCCAAAGTAATGTTTAGAAGAAAGAAGCAAGAAACATAACAAAGCACTTAAAACACATGTTAACTAGGAAGTCAGAGCTATAATCCCAGCACCCAGGAGGCAGAGGCAGGCAGATTTCTGAGAGTTCAAGGCCAGTATGGTCTACACAGTGTGTTCCAAAACAGTCAGGGCTACATGATGAGACTGTCTCAAAAATAAATTTTTTAAAAAGTATTTAGAAAGTCAAACTGAAGTAAATCCAATCCATGGCACCTAAAATCTGTGACAGAGAACAAGTTTTTGAGACAGGGTCTCACTATGGAGGCCAGGACGTCCCTCAACTCCTAACCCTCCCCTCTCTGCCTCCCAAAAGCTGAGATTACAGGAATGCACCCCTGGACCTTGTTCTTAAATTTAACAAGTTCTTTTTGGTGCATGTGCTTGTTCCCATTTGTGTGCATGGGGCCAGAGATCAACTTCAGATCTTGTTCCTTAGGAGCGATATCCACCTTTGTTTTGAGGCAAGGTCTCTCACAGGGAGTTAGGGCTTGTCAATAGGCTGGGTTAGGCGCAGGAGACCATGGATCTTCTGTCTCTACCCCTCAAGCATTTTAAGTATGAGCCACCACACTCAGTTTTCCTTAGGGGGCTGAGGCTGAACCTGAGTATCATGCTTGCACAGTTAGCATTTTACCAGTCTAACACTGACCAAGTTCTCAACCTGTGTCTTATTTTAAACCCACCTACTAAACTGAAACAGAGTTTTGGTGCTGGGGAGATGGCTCAGAGGGTGTAGTGTTTGCAGCACAAGCATGAGGACCTAAGTTTAAATCCTTAGTGCCCATGTAAAAAGTTAGGCGAAGTGATAAATTCCTGTAACCATGGAGTTGGAGGGTCAGAGACAAGAGGTTCCCAGGGGCTCACCAGGCACTCTAGTGGAAACAGTAAAGTCCAAGTTCAATCAGACGGTCTCAAAGAAATAAGGCAGAGAAACAACAGGACATCCCATCAACCACCTTTGGCTTTCATACACATCTTAATGGGTGCAAACATATATACTCACCCATATACCATACATGCACGCATACACGCACACGCACACGCGCACACACACATAAATACACACATGAAAAGCTGCTACCTCGAGTTGTTTAGATACAAAAAGTGCTCAGTGGTTAACTGGAACTCTGTTCTGGACAAGATATGAAATAACAGGGCTGACATGCATCATTCAGGGCAAAACAAAAGCACAAGATGTACACAGAGACAAAGCCTAAGAAAGAAGAGTTTGTCCACCTCACTGAACATTAGGCAAACAACAGGAATTCCCATAGAGAACCCAAATAAATAAGGTGAGCTATACAGGAAGGGTCACCTCAGCTGACCTAAAGTAGCCAAGCCATGGCTCAGAGAAGAAGAACCCAGGTAGGATCAAGGGGATTACCTAGGTCAAAAAGAAGAATGAGAGGATCCAAAGAGAAAAGCAGCCAAGTTCTGGTCAGTCTGAGTATGTGGGAAAAAGAATAGGAGGCCAGAAAAGGCTGCTGGGGAATTAGAAGAAATCATAGCCAACAGGGGCAGAAACTAAGCCTGTTACCACCAGCCAGACTGCAAAACTTCTTGATTTAGAGTGCAGAATTGAGTATACACCAAGCGTCTTCCCTCAGTAAGAAACAGCCAGCTGTCCAGCTTCCATTCCACCTAGAAAGCCTTCAAAGAAACAAAACTAGGACATTCAAAAAATAATGGCTCTGCCAGGAAAAGAACTCTTGTGGTAAAGTGCTTGCCATGCAAGCCTGAGGACCTGAGTTCAATCCCTAGAGCCCAGGTACCATAGTTAGTTTCAACTGTCAGCCTGTGGCAGTTTGAATGAGGTCACCAGTTCGAGGTGCCATTTGGAGAGGGTCATGGACCCTTTAGTAGGTGAGGCCACACTGGATGAAGTGTGTCACCAGGAGGTGGGCTTTAAGCCTTGCCCGATTTCCAGTTTCTCTCTGCTTCCTGTGCCTGCTTGAAGATGTGATCGCTCAGCTTGCTGGTCTGGCCACCTCCTGTCACCACTAACCCCACCAGCATGGACTCTCCCTCTGCAGCCATAAGCCAAATACACTCTTCCTTCTTTAGGATGCCTTTGTCTGAACACAGCAACAGAAAAGGAACCAATACAGAACCTAGAGTCACCTAGAAAGAGAAACTCAACTAAAGAATTATCTCCTTTGGATTGAACTATAGTCATCTGTGGAGCATTGTCTTTTCCTTCTAGTTTTGTTTTGTTATTTTATTTATTAACTTTATTTTATGTGTATGAATGTACTGCCTGCATGTGATTATGCCCATGCCATGAAATGCCTGAGGAAGTCAGAAAAGGGTGCCATGGAACTGGAATTTAGGACCATTGTCCATCGCCATTTGGGTGCTAGGAATTGAACCCAAGTCCTCTGCAAGAGCAATCAGTACTCTTAACCACTGAGCCATCACTCTAGTCCTTGTTTTGTAGTTTTTTAAAGACAGAGTCTCCCTGTAGCCACAACTGGCCTGGAACTTGCTATGCAGACCAAGCTGTTGTCTTAATCTCACAGAGATTCAAAAGGCACCTGCACTGTGGCACATTTTCGCAATTGCTAATTGACGTAGGAGGGCCCATCCCACTGAGGGCAGTGCCATGCCTAGGCAGGTGGGCCTGGGCTGGACAAGGGAAACATAGCTGAGAGATCCAGAGAGCAGCGTTCTTCCAATCTCTGCATCAGCTCCTGCTCTGCCCTCCATCAATTTCGGACTAAAATTTTAAGCCGAATAAACTCTTCTCTCTCAAAGAGTTCTGGTTAATTTTATCACAGCAACAGAAACCAAACCAAATTTAAAAAGTCAAAAATCCCAGACTGGAGTAGCATATTTATAAGACCAATGAAGATGAGGTAGATCAGGCAGAGTACTAGGGTTTAGGGCCTGCTAACCAGGAAGGCCAGCCCCAAGCCAGTGAGAAACTCTTGGGGAGAAGACAGCAAGGAAAAGAAATTCAAGGTTGACCTCTGGTCTCTACATGAATGCGCACACACAGTAATGATTAACCCACTTAAAAAGTTATCAATGGATCTGAATCTTTCTCTGAAGATATATAAAGACCAATACACGTGCTAATTACCATTAGCCCTCAGGAAATGCAAACCAGAACTATAGTCATTATTTCATTTACACTAGTTAAGTCCAAAGAGAAAGCACACCTGCTGCACAGACATGGATGCATGGCAGCACACACCACTGCACAGGACGTGGACACAAGATGCAATTACGACACTTATTAGAAAGTTACTGAAAATATAACCGAGACCACCAGGTCCAGCGACCCACCTGTCATCCCAGCACACATGAAGATAAAGCAAGAAGACAACCACAAGTCTGACGTTCGCCTATGCAACGTAAGAATCTATCTCAGGAAAAAAAAATTTTAAGTTAAAAAAAAAAAAAAAAATCCCATTTCCCTAATGGTCTTTGTTTCACAGATAGGTCAAGATCTGAAAGCTGATAGGCAGAAGACAATGGAGGAAGACCAGCCTGTAGGAAGGGCTTCTTATTCAAAATGCTGGGGTTTGGGGAAAACCTGAGTCATTTTTGTCATCCATGAAAACATTACTGGTAAAAGAAAGGAGTGAAGAAACGGCAAGGAGGGGCTCAGCTGGTGAAAGGCCGAGCAAGGCAGCAGTCGTCTATCAATAAAATGCTCCATGAGGCAAAGTAAAAGGTGAAGGCACAGTCCAAGCTGACCAGAGAAGGGAGTAAGCTCTAAGCACCACCAGGGGCTTCCAGAGGCAGCAGCACAGCAGCAAGTGCTGAGGAAGAGCAGGCTGTTCAAAAGGAATGCAGGCTGAGGGAGAGCAGGAAGAAAGTGAGACCCTTGTAGGGACTGGCAGGGCAACAGAGTGGCAGGAGGGAAAGAGGTGGCCCTGTGTGCTGGGGAGTGGGGGGTGGCCTTGTGTGCTGGAGGTGAGGGGTGGGATCAGAGCAGGGCTATAGGAAAACCACAGCACATCACCAAGACACAACTAGAACCAACCTGGGATGTGAGATGAAAAGAAGCCAGACCAATAGGTGTATAAAAATGCCTTCCTTTGGTAAAGAAAGTTCTAAGATTCTGCAATAATTTCAATATTTATGAAAGACATAAAGGAGCTCTATTACGTATATCTGCAAGATGAAACACTGAAAGAGAAGAGTCTTTCATAATTTGATAAATAGGTACCATTGTCTGGAATCGGCTCCATGTCCCACGGGCTAAGTTTTTCAATTTCAGTATTGTCCCACCTGTTTAACAAAAGACAGCAAAACTCTCGTTAGTCTTTAATAAACTCAGCAGAACAGTAATCGATCATCTAACAAAAGAAGGATGTCAACAACCAACGCAGCAATTAAATTTTAGACATCAAAATTAAAATTTGAGAGATATAAAAATCTAAGTTAGGTTTATGGAAGAAAAAAAAACAAAAAACTCCTATTTGACCTATACCCATACCAGCCTGCATAGCATGGACTTTATGCCACATGTTCTTCTTAATGTCCCACTGAAGACAATTAATGATACATAATCAACTCTGACTCAGGGAATGCACAGGTGTGGCTGGCCCATGTGTGAAACACAGTCTGAAGTAAGACTGACTTCATGATGTAAACTACAGAGAACCTAAAACACATCAGCCATATAGTGACCTATAATGGGAAATTATTTTCCTCTGTATACAAACCTAACAATGTAACACTGGAAATGGCTGTCGGGATACTGAGGTTGATAAGGCTCCTGATTTAACACCGTTCCAAACCACCAGGCATCATCAATAATAGATCGAAATCTGTCACCTATAAAAGAAATGATCGGGTCTTAGGCATGCACTTGCTAATATTACGAGCCCTTTTTACCCCTAAAACACCATACTATGTACAGAGAACAGAAATCAGTACATCTGATTGTGAAATGTGCCACTCTATCCACACTATGATATTCAGGGATACAGATGCCAAGAAGGCACAGCACACTTAGCAGTAAAGATATGTAGCCGCACAAGGTAACACGGTAACAAAATGGCTTGGGCCAGGTTCCTTGAACACTGTATTCAAAAGCCTACTCCAAATAAGCTGTATTATATTTCATAGGATGAGATAAAGTAAAAGTTAAGAAAAGTCAAAAATCTCAAGGCTGCAGAGAGCATTTGCTTAGTGTTATGTAAGGCCCTGGATTCAATCTACATGTGGAGAAATGATCATTCTCTTGTGAGGATGACAAACACTCTAAAACATAAACTGATGAAACACATAAAATCTAAATTAACTAAGTTAACTACGATTAGACTTCATGATGAAAACTGTTTCATGAATACAACAACATAAAACAGAGTCTATTGATAAAAGCCTTATATAATTTATCTAAAACTCAAGCATTTGTAGTACCTGAAAAAAAACAAAAGGTAGCAGACCCTGAGGTCTTGACAAGATTTATGAGTGTCTGCCCCAGACAACAAAGCCTGAGTCCAACAGTATTCTTTTTTAAGATTTTTCAAATCCTGTATACATGTGCACATAAATGAGTACATTCAAGTGCCCACAGAGGCCAGAGGCACCTAATCCCCCATGGAGCTGAAATTACAGGCAGCTGTGAGTCACTGTGAACCAGTAGCAGGGCCTCTGGCTCTGGACTGCTGACCAGCTCTCCATCCCTCAAATGGTTTTTCTCACAGACAGAACTGACAAAAGCAGAACGAGGTGCCACAGTGACACAGAGCTGGGAATGCGCTTTGGCTTCAAGCACCCCTCCTCCGAGGGGATCATTGCCTCTGCTTCACGATACGAACATCCCATGATGTTGACGAGCTAAATCCTCAGGGACCTGTAGGGTTATGACCCAGAAGCACTACAAAGAGGGTTATGTGAAACCCACCACAGTGGTGATGCCTCCCTCAATACATCAGGACTCCATGTGGACCAGGAAATACTTTCCTTCTCAGGACTGCTCCTAATGGTACCCACTGCCTCCTAGAACATTCTGTCCTACACAGAGCCCCCAAATCCAGCACACTGGGTGGATCCAAGCCATGGTCTCTCAAGTGGGCCAGGACCACCAAGAGAAGATGGTGACCCAGATCAGAGTGAAGCATCTTCAGAAGAGTCAGCAGTGGACGAGAAGTCGGGGGGCAGGGGGAGGGAGGGTTGCGGACCCTTCTTTTCTTTCCAATCCATCTGCTTGTAACCTGCCAGGGAATACCTGGGATTACTGAAGTCCCTTACTCTGAGGAAAGAGAAGTCTCTTCTAACAAATTTTGCCACCATGATACCTCTCCAGCCTTGGGGAAAAGGTAAGAGTTAGTTGGAAGAGGAATGTCTTAAGTTTCCAAGTAATCTCACACATGTCCATGGGAGAAAAAAAAAAAATCCAAGAAGCAGAGGCATTGCTTTTCTGACCAAGGAATGGCTAATGGACACACATCCCAGGTCCCCTGGTCAACACCAGCTCAGCCAAAAACAAAGTCAGGCAGAGGAACGCAGAAAGTCTGGGATTGAGGGAAGGAAAGAACTACGTTAGCTTGGACAGGCAGGCTTCTGGTAGCTGACTAAAAATACTGGTGTTGGTGAAAAGTCTGTGTGGAAGCTTCTGAGCAGCATCTTTATGCACACAGACAGCTCAAAGCACCCATTCCCTTCCTCAAATCAATGTCAGACAATCAAAGGGCCATGCATAGCACAGGATGGAATCTGACTTCTTTATTTTTAAATACCTTTTAAAGGGAAATTTTCTTAGTACTCAGGAAGCCCCTGAACTACTCTCCCTCCTCCACAGCACCCAGAAATTCAATCTCGTCTTCTGACAATACCAAGAAGTGGCTAGAGTAAAAAACCTCCGGCATGAACCTGAGCTGGACAAAGTTTCCTGAAATGTGGAAACTGGTTATTTCCCCAGGGTCTACTTACCTTTATTTTACTAGTTCTCAAAGACAATAGACCTATTTGAGTCCCCTCTTCACCCTGACACACAAGCTAAAGGAGAACAAGAAGCACCATCCCTAGTTTTGGAAATGCAGAATTCAGGATGGAAATAGAATTTTCCTGACTTTCATCTTGTCGATAACTCACCTAACTTCAGGCTTATTGTTGCAAGGGAAGCCAAAATTGGTATTTTTTTTAAAGCAGACTCATGTCCTGTGCCCTTGGGTAAGAGGAAAGAATATATGGTTCCTAAGTCATTCCTTGTGATCCAAAGGTCTGTATTTTAAGTCTGTTCATATTTTTATGTTATCTATTTAAAACCAGGGAATTGTTTTTTTTTATAAACATGTAACTGGCAACTTACCAAAAGAAAAAGGGAATAAAAAGGAGAATGAGCTCTTTGAAGATTAAAACCAAACAGAATACATCTGCTGCCACGACAGCATAGCAGAGCAATGGATGAGCATCTGCCAACCAGCGCCATGAGGTGCAGTTGCATTCCCCTTTTCACAAGTCTAAGAGGTGAGTACTCCCTAAATGGCCATCACATAAAGCACATAAATAGGTTAGTAGCTACAATGGATTTTCTATCACTACATACACTGCCTGGTTATAAAGCCTAAGTACATATGACATTTTTACTGTATTTACTTATTTGCTTGTCTGCACATGCACAGGCTAAAGTCAGGTGATGACTTTACAGAGTTCTCCCCTTAGACCATGTGGATGCTATGGTCATAAGCACCTTTACCCATAAGCTCTCTTGTCAATCAAAATGTTTTTTTCTTTAACCTTTTACTTTGTGTTAGTGTGTGCCCACCTTCAGGGGACAGAAGAGGGCACTGGATTCCTAGAGGAGTTGCTGGTGGCTATGAATTTCCCTACCTGTGCTGAGAAATCAAACCTGGGATCCTCTAGAAGAGCAGCAAGCACTCAACTGCTGAGTCATTGCTCCAGCTCAGTTTTATTACCATAAGGACCAGTTTCGCCAAATCTTATCACTTAAATCATAACACGCATACACCGCATGCTCACAAAGACAGAGACCAATGATTTGACTTAGGCTTTTTTTATGGGGGGAGGGGGAGTTGTGATTGTTACTGTTGTATCAAAGTGAATTACTTTTGGCATACCACAACATTTTCAGTGTGAAATGTGAGATTATTTTTTAACCATTGCATTATTTTAAATACTAGGACAATAGTATAAATTTTACTATTACTACATTAAAGATAATTATATATAAGGAAGTGTGAAATAGTCAACTCCAGTCCAGACTGCTTAATTAAAATTAAAAAAAAAAAAAAAAAAAAAAAAAAAACTTTTCCAAACATAAACCACAATCAGAAGCAATCAATATTGCTTGGCTAAAAAGTCCACAAAAAAATGGGTACCAATTAACACCAAGCACTATAAAATATATATTTAGAAGTCACTCACGTTTCAAAAAAGCGTTTGTATGAACTATATTTAAAGTGCTAGGCCCCAAAAGACAGATGAACAAGGAATTTTCAAGGGTATATAAAAGTCAGTAGGACAGACTTACAAGGCTGCCAATTTCTCTGTCTTGCTTCATCATAAAACTGACGCAACACAAGAAAGTCGATGACATCTGGCATATCATGGTATCTAGGAAACAAGGAAAGATCAAGGCATTGCCTGCACAGGTTAGGGTAGAAAGCAACACTGTTCAAAAGATAGAGTAGGAACTGTATGTACAATTCTAAGTTTTGAACTAGCAATAATTCTTTACTGTGTAGAAGTATGTGCATGCTTGGGGCACATGTGGGTGGAGACTAAAGGATGACCCTGAGTGCCATTCTTCAGGTGCCATCCAATCTGTTTTCCGAGACAGGCTATCACTGGTCTGGAACTCACTAAGCAGGCTATGCTGATTGGCCAGAAGAGTCCTAAGGATCCCCCAACTCCACTTCCCAAAAGAATGAACTCAGGTTTAACCCACTGGGCCATCCACTCTGCCCCGACTAGTCACATTTATAAAAGATAAAAAGAGACTAAAGAGATGGCTCAGTTGAGGAAGCTACTTTATACACAAGCATAAGGACCTGTGTTCTGATCCCCAACACCCAAATAAAAGCCAGGTACGGCATTATGTGCCTGTAATGCCAGGGTGAGGAAGGCAGAGTCAAGCAGATTCCTAGAGCTCACTGGCTGTCCAGCAAACCAACTGGTCAACTCTAGGTTTTATAAGACTCTGATTCAAAAACGGAAGGTTGAAGGGGACTAACAAAGTCATCTAACATCAACTTCCACATCCACACAGCACCACACATATAAACACCCCTCCACATCCACACACACACACACACCCCTCCGTACACACTTCCACAACCACACACACACACCTCCACACACACCCCTCCACATCTATACACATACCACACCAATGCACAAACATGCATGCTATACCACATACTTACACAAACACATACAAAGATAAAAAGAAACCAATGATTTTGATTTCGGTTTTGTTTTCAGTTTAATTTTTCAGACAGGATCTCACTGGGTAGCCTGAGCTGGCCGCACTCTCTATCCCTTTCCCTAGCAACTGAATGATGAGATTAAAAGTAAGAAACCAATGAATTTTAATGTGTTATCTTGTTTAATCCAAGGTCTATTAAATACTATGAGTATGTAAAAATGTATTTTTACATTCTTGTTCTTACCAGTCTCCAAATGCAGTGTGTACTCAATTCACACATCAGACACACTTCAAATAGTCAGCAGTCATTATGTGATCAGTAGCTACCATATAGCTAAGTTCCCCATAGGTTAGAATTATCTGCCCATGTAAGTGCTTTGAAGAAGCCTATATACAGCAGAGTATCCCTGCAACCTGCTGCCAGGCAAACTTCATTCCCAAAGTGGTTCTGGCCACTCTGAGATGGCCCACACCTGGGGTTGTCCACAGTGGTTGTCCATGGTGCACCACAGGGGGGGTGCAGCTAATGCATACTAATCAGCAAGGCAAAAATTTAAATGCAGAAAATCCCACTGAAAAACAGTCATACCTACCTAATGGAGAAAGATTTATCCGTAAGTCTTCCAGTTGCCGGATCTATAAACGCTAGTTTAAGGCAACATAGTGTAGGTGGCCCAACCTCATATCGTATTCCAACTATTTTGACCAATTCTTGATCCTTTAACACATATTTTTAGAAATAGTTAAAATACTGTAATTCTCCAGACACTGGTGAACTAAGCAAACTGCTAATTTAAACTTCCAAACAACAAAGTTTAATTTACTATTAATAGCAATCATTCTTGCTACTCTCCATGAGAAGGGATATTTTACACAAAAATAAGACTCACTTTAAGAAATCAGTGTAATTATTATAGTAAACATACCACAGAAGTGTAAAGAATCTTTGATCAGCTCAAGAAGAGCATCAGATAACCTGTTAGCAATCTGACATGCTTTATTTTTTAAGATAATTTTTAGACTTTTAAAAATTATATGTATGTGTTCATGTAACACATGAACCAAGGTTATCTGTGTGCAGGTTGAAAAAAAAACCTGTGGGAGTTCTCTCCTTCCACCATGTAGGATCTGGGATCAAATTAAGGCTGTCAAAACTGGTGAGTTCTTCCACCTAGTCACTGAGCCGCAGCTCCAGATCTTACTTAGTTTCTCCCTCTTTCTAGACAATTTATCTATGTAATTTTGTATTATGCAAGCAAAATACACAAGCATTTCACTCATTCATAAATGTTCTCCCAATATCTTGACATTAAATTTCTCCTAACACATGCTGTCAGACAAAATCTGTTGGCAATCAACTGTGTCTCATAACCTATTCTAGGCAACAGGTCTAGGATAGTGAGAAAGACAAAGCCCAACCTGGATGGAGCAGCTATTGGCTGGGAGGGTGGAGCACCTTTCAGGTGGGTGGAGCACCTACTGGGTGGACTTATAATCTACTTTCCCTGATGTTAAGTGTGTAACATATCATCAACCACGTGATCACTGAACAAATATTTTATGAGATTAACCAAGAAAGCAGTCCTATTTATAATAAATACTAAAACTAATATTCCTAGAAATAAATTTAACTAGAAGTAAAATATGTCTACAATGAATAATAATGGGAAAACAATGCAAGAAAGAGAATGCAGGCAACACAAAAACTTGAAAGACACCCCATGATCATAAACTGGAGAATGAAATGATGAAATGTGCTTAGAACTGCCCAAAGCAATTTACAGATTCAATGCACTCTCCACCAAATACCAGTGACTTCCCTGAACTAGAAAAACCAACCGTAAGATCCATGGAACCACTAAGAACCACAGACAGAAGACTCTTAAGCAAAAAGAAAAAAGCAAGAGGCATTAAACTACCTAAACTTAAAATGTACCACATAAAGGCACAGTCAACTCCAACAGCAAAAAAACCCAACAGAGATCAGCACAACAGACCTCAATCCAGGAGGCAGAGGCAGAAGGTAAATTCAAGGGAAACCTGAGCTACACAGTCAGACCTTGACACACAAAAGAACAACACACAAGAAGAGTGGAGGAGGAGAAGAGAGGATGGAAGGAGGAAGAAGAGGGAAGACTAACATGGAAAAAAGAAAACAGACACTGCCTCAGCTCTGTAACATTCAGCTCACAGCTAGCAGCATCACTCCTGATAGCTAAATGAAGCTTCTCAAACTCCTATTACTTCCCTAAGACATATATATTACACCCTTCCTGTACCCAAGGAATGAGTCAGCAATTCAAAACCTTGCTTAGAGGCCATTACAAAGAGCAGAATCACCACCAAAGGCAGATAGAGAAGCAGGTTTACTAAACAGCCACGAACGAAATGACACTGCAGCATGAGAGCTGAAAGCACGAGGCAGGGTTTTCTTATTCCAACTCATCTAGGATCTGACCCAGCAGGTGATGCAAAAGTTCAGCCCTCTCCATCTATCTAGGAATGACCAACATGTTCCATAGGTACTAAGTTAACAGTTCAACATGACTTATGACAAGCAATATGCAAATACTGTATCCATGGATGAGGAGTCACTGTGATTAGATACACAGTAAGTAAAACAGAGGCTATTAAGCCAGATTCACAGAAACAAAGTCATTAAATACTTTAAAAAATCTTTCTGGCTAGGTATGATGGTGCAGAGGTAGACAGACCTCTGTGAGTTCGAGGCCAAACCATTCTCTAGAATGAGATCCAAGCCAGCCAGGGTTACATAGTGAGACTCTCTGTCTCAAAGCAATTTAAAATTTTTCTTTTTTTTCATTCCATAAGTTATTATAAGTATCAAAATACATAAATGTGGGTATATGTGGTGGCACATGCCTCTAATCCCAGCATGCTGAGAAGCAGAGAAAAGTGATCTTTGAGTTCCAGGCCGTCCTGGTCTAGTGAGACCCTGCTTCAAACAACAAGTATAAAGATATAAACACAGGTAATCATTAATCATCACTGCAATTTTTATGGGTCCATATATCCCCCCCTTGTAGATACAAAGGTTATTATAAGGTCTCATATGCTAACCACAATCAAATCACACAGGGATTTTCCCTGCCGTCATTCACTGAACAAATCCCAAGTTTCACGTCCATGTAGGCTCTACAAAGCAGTCACTGCGTTGAGCACACCACAGCTTTGCTCACTTCTACGTGGAATATGGGTTTTCCTGCCACTCTTTGTAGACATAAAAGAGAACTGCCTTCTTCACAAATTTACAAGCACTTCTGCTTGTCTCTTAAATTACCAAAACCAGGATCTCAGGTTTAAAAGGTCTACACTGTCCAGTATCACCTCCTACTGCCCACATACCCTAGAGAACATGGACCACTGCACAACCCTGACAGCTGACTGAATAACTTAATATCTTGGCTGCTCGTAAAAATGCTCTATTTTCAGGTAAGAATTACAACGACAGAGAATTACAGAAAACATAAATGACTGGAAAGGTAATGTTTTATGACACACAAGGTTAAATTTCCTTCCAACTTTTACCTCTTTTGGACATTGGTCTTCTATATCATTATCAGTACTGTGCTACACACAAACATGCACTATCATTGGCCTACCCTAAGATCCATTTTTCTCCATGGCTCCTTGTTAGGGTTCAGTTCATAAATGTTATTTCTTCTGACAGCTTCAATGTAAGCTTCATGACCCTGACGAAAATAGATTACCTACAAAAGAGAAGAATTTGTTTAAACAGAAAGCTACAGAGCAATGTGGACTTCATTTTTCATATTCATAATTTTTTATGGTCACCTCATCACCCATTTGAGGAACAAAGGGAGATTTTCGAAGTGTAGTATCAGTTATCCAAACAGGAGGATGAAATTCATATAAATGTTCCGTATCTGCAAGCTCCTCTGGAGTTATCCTCTGCAAACTCTGCCAAGGGGAAGAGAATAACACTTGGTAGGAAAAGGGCAACATGCTGTCCAGCTGAAAACCAGAAACCGCCATTGTGTAGTTCAGCACACCCAGGTACCTGTGACTTCCACCTGGAACTGCTCTCACACCACCTCCTGCACTTCTAAACCTACTTCCTGCCACTCAACACCCATCAGAGAGGTCTCATTTCCAAGCCTTTGAAGAACAGGCCTCCACTATGAATTTGACTAGTAGTAATTAGAAATCTCCCTTTTGTTGGGTGCTTGTTTATATTATTTATTGATCATGTGTGTGGACAGGCACCTGTAGATTTCCGTGGATCAAACTCTCATCATCAGGATTGGGTGACTAGTGCTTTTTGCCTGCTGAACCATTTCCCTAGCATGGTGTTTTTTTTTTTTTTTTTGAGACAGATTTCCTGTACCCCAAGCTGGTGGGTAGCTTATGGGATACTGGGGACAGAACTCAGGGCTTCATGCTAGACCAGTTCTGTACCAGATGAACTACATCCCAAGCCCTGAAATTCGTCTCCTCTGGGCTGAAGACTTCCATGCCTGACACTTTTTCAATATGACAGGTTTTCTGTTCTTTCCTCTTCTCGGGGTGACCTAGTGACTCATCTGGCAAGTGCAATGAAGAAGTCACTTGCCACGGAAGGCAGGCGTCCAGGCTGCAGAAGGTATCTGGCTGGCCCCTTGTTTACTGTTCTGGGCCTGTGGCTCCAGGTGAAGTCAGATGCCAGGTTATGACGAAAGCCAAGCAGTTAGCTACAGGGAAAGGCACATGGAGAAAATCCACATGTCTGAGCCCGGGAAGAACATCCAGCTCCAAGGAAGTCCTTGGATTACTACACCCCTATCAACAGACTTGTAACTTCAGAAGCCAAAATCAGCTTCTAACCACTCCCAAATTCCTGAACCAAGATAAGAAATGGTACATGCTTCTTCTCAGGGATACCTACATTTCAAGGAATTTGATACACAGTAACAGACAAAAAAACAAAGATTGGACATTCAAATGATGACTACTTGTATGGGTTGAGGATCCACCTACAAGATCCACCTAGTAAAACAAAGATGTGAGTCAGGCATGCTTGCACACACTTTTAATCTCAGCATGCAAGAGGCAGAATCAGGTGGATCTCTGTGAGACTGAGGCCAGCCTGGTCTATGTAGTAAGTTCCAGGACAACTAGGGCTACCCAGAGACCCCCATCTCAAAAAGCCAATAAAAGAGAGGAAGGATGTTAATGAAATCAGAGAAAAATATGAAGACAGAACACAAGGAAAAGAAAAATGACAAGCATGGCAGTAAGAGACAAGGGCACATCTGAAAGTATTTTTGTTGAGTTTCAGTAGGGCTAAACACAAAATCAAGTCTCAGACCTGACCATGTACTAACACTACTCAGAACAGAAGAGGTTTACTTCTCACCACACACATCTCTTCATCAAATTAAACAAACCATCTAAAGAATAGTTCTGAAAGATATCACAAATTATAAAAAATATCATAAATTATAAAAACCTAAGCATTCAGGGCTGGAGAGATGGCTCAGCAGTTAGAGTACCGCCTGCTCTTGCAAAAGATCTGGTTTCAGTTTCCAGCACCCACAAAGCAGCTAGCAATTGCATTAACTCCAATTCCATGGGATCTGATGCCCTCTTCTGATCTTCTCGGGCACTGCACAACATGGGCACATACACGCTCAGGTAACACACTCATACACATAAAAATAAAAATTTTTTTAAAAAGTCTAAGCATTTGTTTATATAAATAAAACTCTTGAAAAGTTGAAATAAAAGACAATAAAGACAGAAAGAAACACAGTGGTTTCCCAAGACTGGAGAGGGGCAAAGGGGGATTATTCACAGGGGAACTATTTACTGGCTACAGAGTTCAACAGCTCTGCAAGGTGAAGAAGGCCTGGAGATTGGTTATGTATCACTGCACTATTTATCACAGGAGGCCAATGGCAGAGAGTTTACCAAGCAGGAGCAAGACCAGGTTTGGGGCTCTGGGCTCATTCCACCATCAGAAGAAAAGAAAAATTAAGAAAAAAAAAAAAAAAAAAAAAAAAAAAGCTGGGTGTGGTGGCCCACACCTTTAATTAGAGCACTCAGGAGGCAGGGGCAGGCAGATATCTATGAGGTAGAGGCCAGCCTGGTCTACATACTAAGTTCTAAGACAGCTAGAGCTACAGGGAGCCCATGTCTCAAAAACCAAAACCATTCCATCAAAAAAAAAAAAAAAAGAAAAGCAAAACAGAACAGAAAAACTCTCCAACTCTGCAGAGACAATACCATCAGAGTGCAGATTTACTCGTTACACTTAAGATAGTTCTCTTACCTCCTTTTTGGCCTTTCTTTCTTTCTTTCTTTTCCGTCTTCTCTTTGGAGGAGACAAGTTCTCAGTAGACATTTCATCCTCTGAACTACTACAGAAGCGTGTTACCCGGCGACGACATGACATTCGTAAAGGAGGCTGCAAGTTGATTCCTGTATCAGCTGTCCAATCAGAGTACCGAGACGAAGAGTCACTGCAAGAGGAGAATGGTTTTAAAATGCAAAGACCAGGATTTAAGCAGTGACAGCAAGTTCATCATATAACCCTGAGGAGAGGGAGAGGGAAAGCAAAGAGGAACGGAGATTCCAATGACAGGTAACCTAACATCCTGCTCATACAACTGACCAAAGACTGACAGACCAAAGCAGGAAAGATGGAAAAAGGAAATCTTCACCAGTGCTGAAATGAGGAAGAATATAAGCCACAGGTAACTATTTTAAGATGACCCATGCATAACCCCTAGACTTTTTGTATGTGTGTGGTGCTAGGGATTAAATCTAAGATCAGAGCTATAAAGAGTTTCTGCTTTATACAAATAAAACACATGAGAAGTTTAAATAAAAGACAATGAATTTTTTAAAAAAAGTAAGATGGTGATCACCAGAGGCTGAGGAAAGGATGCAGGGGGGAGCTGTTTGAGTTCAGCAGCTCTGCAAGATTGACAGGGCTATCTAGACTGGTTGCTCAACAAACCTAATGTACATAACACTACTGAACTATAGAATGAAAGTGATTAGTATTTCACCACAATTCAAAGAAAATTCTTAGGAACAGTGAATATAGTTATGTTCCAAGATACTACTGAGCTCCCAGTCACAGGGGAGCAGAGGGAGATCAGAAAGGAGGCACAGAGCCTACAGTCTGAACTAAGAGAGCACCAGTGAAAAGAGACAATAAAGGCTAGGCAGCCAAGAGTGATATAAGACGGGAGAGTTTCTGGGCATGGTGAGGCATAGTTTGTGTAGAGAAAAGAGAAATTCATATCCAGGTTTCTGGCAAAACCATCTGACAAGATGAAAAACAGAAGCTGACATTCAGGTCATCCTGAAATCCAGGTCCTAAACTGAAGAAAATTTAGACATGTAGTAACAACACAGATATTAATGACTTCACCACATCCACTGCATAATCCCCTTTTAAAATGCAGTTTAAGACTAAAATACTTTTAGTATTTGTTACTAAACACTACTGAGTCAAATGCTGTATTAAAATATTACGGACAGTCTTAGAATCTAGTATTAACCTAGTATTACTTTTCTTTCAGTTACAAACCTTTTCCATACAGGGTCCCCTGCCACCCCAGCTAGCCTGGAACTCACAATATAGAGCAGCCTGGCCTTGAACTCAAAGATCTGCCTGCCTCTGCCTCTGCCTCCTGAGGACTGGGATTAAAGGTGTGTGCCACCATGCCCAGCACAAACCTTTACTTCTTAAATACAAAGTTTCTATCCCAAGGTATGCCTAAAAGGCTTACATGATCAAAACAAAAATAGGTACCTTGAACTTTCGCTGTAACTTTCACTTTTTCTATCACTTTTCCATTCATCATCCTCTGAAGAACAAGAGCCTTCACTCTGATCACAGGATGTCTCCTAAGTTGTAAAGCAGAAAAGAAAAAATTGATACCATGGGCAGCATGTCATAAAAAATGGTCAGTCATCCCAGTCTGACCACAACACCTAAGAAAGAACTAGGATAATTAGCAAATTGGATAAAATTAAAAGAAAGGCAAGTGGCTTTACTAAATCCTTGGGAATGGGTTGAGAGGTCTCACATAGCTCAGACTCTCCAACTCTCTATGTAGCAGAGAACAGCCTTGGACTCCTGTCCTCTTGCCTTCACCTCCCAAGGGCTGAGATCACAGGTGCTGGGCACCAGGCCTGGCTTCTAAGCACTTCCTTTTGTCAAAGTATTTGCAAAGACAGTATTTATGAGACGGTGCTACTATTTCCTGGAAAGAAAGTGATACAACAGACCCATCTCTAAGCAAAATTAATAAAACAAGAAAAGGACTTCAGCACTGTACGGGGTGTGAGGGTACCTGACTACTGATCTGCTTTTGACCCCATGACTCATGATCAGCATCTTTCCTTGATGAAGTGACTGCTGTAATTTCTTCCTAATTTGGAAAGTGGAATGCTTCCTTGCTGCTCTGTTTTTGGAGCAGTTAATATTTCCTACAAGTCTTTCGTCAGAAGTCAAATTTACAAGTATTTTTCCCCATTCATGGCTGGCCTTCTTATCTCTTTAACAGTATCTATCAATTTGAATATTCCTTCTAAAACATTTGCACACCTAAGGACACCTGGCTTCTATGTGGCTAGTTGTCAAGTTTTACAGCTGTGTTTTATATTTACACTAAGTTTATGAACCACTGTGAGTTATTTCCCTTCTCCTCACAGAAAGGGCCTCACTATGTAGCCTAGGCTAGCATCAAATCATAACCCTTTTTCGCCAAGTCCTAAATGCTGGGTACAGGCATGCACTACTAGTCTAATTAGCAAACAAAGTGGTGCAGAATCACTTTTGGGCAGGTGGATACTCAGCTACTCTATCACCATTCAATGAAACACTGAGCTGCCGCTGCTGAAGATCCCTCTTCTCTTTCTGGACTAAAACTTCCCTAACCTGGATCAGTAGTTAAAAGCACTGGATTCTCTGGCAGAAGACCTGGGTTTAATTCCTAGCACCCACATGGTGGCTAACAACCATCCACAGCTCCAGTTCCAGGGATTCCTATGTCCTCTGCTGACCTCTGTGGTGCATGACACAGGTGCACTTACATACATTCAGGCAATACACTCACAAACAAAATATTATTTTTAATAAAAATCACTACACACTTGTACCAAGCCATAAAGCCAAGCAGAGTCAGTCCTTTAACTTTGTTTTTCTGTCATTTTATGTTAGCTATCCTCAATTTTTTTCCCTCTCCATTCAAACTTTAAAAAATCAGCTTGTGGGGCTGGAAAGAAGGCTCAGTGGTTACGAGCATGGACTGCTCTTGCAAAGGATGCAGCTTCAATTCCCAGCACCCACATGGGGCCTAACAACCATCCGTAACTCCATTTCCAGGGGACCCAACATCCTCTCTCTTCTGACTTCCATGGGCACTATACAACACGGGTGTACTTTCATACACACAGGTAATACATTCCTACACATAAAATAAAAATAATATTTTAAGAATCAGTCTGTCAATATCCAGCAAGTTAAAGGCCAGCCTAGCCTAGTGAACCTGTCTCAAATAAATAAATAAATAAATAAATACTAGTTTCTGAAAGAAAGTATCATGAGCAATTTATATGTAATTATTAAAAGTCAATGGGGCTGGAGAGATGGCTGAAGGGATAAGAGCCCTTGCTATTCTTCCAGGGGACCTGAGTTCAACTTCTGGCACCCACACAGTGGTTCTAGCTCTGTCGCCCTCTTCAGACCTTCATGGGCACTACACACATACGAATAAACATAAAAGCCATAAAGTTCAAGCAAAAAGATTAGACAAAGACTTCTTAAAAGCAACATTAAAAGCACAAGTGTTGAAACAAAAACTATTTCATCAAATTAAAAACACTAATGTTCCAAGGACACTATCAAAAGTATAAAGACTATTCACAGAATGCACACATTATGTTCAAGGAGTATGTGTGGTAAAGAACACACTGAAAGAACATCAAGAACCCAGGTGGCAGCAAATGCTTGGTGTGTTGGTACATGCCTTTAGTCCCATTACTCAGGAGACAGAGGCAGGTGGATCTATGTGTTCAAGGTCAGTCTGATCTACATAGTGAGTTTCAGGCCAGCTAGGTCTACAGGTAGACCTATCTCAAAAAAGACCCAAAAAACAAAAATCCAAATTCAAAGTCAGGTCAGAGGCCTGGTCTTATGGTGTCAAGGTACCTGGGAGACAAGAACTGCTGGAGCTCAGCTCAGGAGTACCACACCAGCCTCACAGGCACGGCCAGACCACGCTCTTTCTACTTAACGTCCCTACTGAGCCAAAACCAAACCGTAAAATTTCACCTTCATGTCTATGTTAACATTGTATAAATTGGAAGTGGATTCAAAGTGAAGAATTAAGGCTGGGCCATGCAGATGGCTCTAGATAAGATGCTGGCTACCAAGCCTAACAACCTGATTTCCATCCCCAGCATACATGTGGCATAAAAAGAGAGTGACTCCTACAAGCTGTATGCTGACCTCATACACATTACACATCATATACACACCACCATCCAACACAAAATAAATATTTTAAAAAGCAAGACAACAAACTCAGTCAGATTTAGAAGCATAGGCCTAGAATCTCAGCTACTTGGGATGCAGGAGGACTTTAAATCCAAGGCACACCTGCACAACCTAGGGAGACCCAGCCTCTAAATCAGAGTTTCAAAAGTTCTGAGACAGTAACTCACACTCACACAGCTTCTCTAACAAGCACGGGGCCCTAGGTGCCATACCTAGGTCCCCGCCCATACACACACGGTACACACATGAAAATAGGTTCATATGAAGTGACTCTCCACCTTCTTCCACGCACCTGTCTCACAGAGCCTGAAGATTCATCTCCAGAAGATGATTCACAACGGCCAATATTTCTTCTCCTGTAATTTGGATATTTACGCCTACAAGTCCGTTGTCTAGACTGTGACATCAAAACCATTGAATTTGACTAAAGGAAGAAACATGGGCATTGTCAACAAAACAGCACTGTTATCAGGTTCACAAAAAAATTTAAGGAGGAAAAATGACTTAAGAGAAATTTTGCCATATACTGTTAACTGAAAGTTGTTTTTTTTATATTTAGGTTCCTTAGAATAACTTTGTAAGACACACTGGAGCTAGATGCTTTAAACTGTCTTCTAAAAACTGGCTATAACATCAGGTTACAGATGTAGCACACAGATGGTAGAGTGCTTGCTTAAAATATACAAGTCCTGACATCAGCCTTAAATACCCAAACACCAAAAGATCTTGAGCAAAAACTGCACTTAAGCAGAGTTACTGATAAGTTGATAAATCAAAAAGAACACTGAATTTCATTATCTGCTCATTCCTAAGAAAACAGAATTTAAGTACCTTTTGTGACACCTGAAAGGTCTTCTTTTTCCTTCCTATTATATAAAGGTTTCTCTCCTCTTCTCCTCTCTCTATTCGAAAGTCTTCCAACTTCCTACAAAATTCAATAGCCAGTTATAGTTCCTAAACTAATATAAACAGTAAAAGTTAATTATTATTTAAGAATCCTAAGTTTATAAAACTTTTAAATTATCACTGAAAATTCTTCAGGTTAAAACAGAACTGATAGTCGGGCATGGTACTTACAATCTCAACATTTGGAAGGCTGAGGCAGGACGGCTGCCAAAAGTTCAAGCTCAGCCCCTGAATCCTCCCCCACAAAGGAACTGTGGTGGTTTGAATAAGAATGCCCCCACAGGTTTCAAGGATTGGACATTTTGTCCCCAGTTGGTGGCACTGTTTTGGAAGATCTCAGATAATGTGGCCATGCTGGAGGAAGCACATCACTGGGGACGGGCTTAGAGAGTTCATAAGCCTTGATGGATTTCCAGTTGCTTGCTGCTTGCTGTGTCTGCTTGAAGATGTGAGCACTTAAGTTTCTGTGTCTACTCTAGCCACCTCTGTCGCCATGGCTTCCTGCCATGATGGACTCTTGCCCCCTCAGAACAGTAAGTTTGAAGATGTAAGCCTCTGCTTTCTGCTCCTATTCCAGCACTTCCTGCCACCACGCCTCCCCACCATGATGGACTCTGACTCCCCTGGAGCTGTAAGCTCAGATAAACTCTTCCTTAGTCACAGTGTTTTGGTTTTGGAGTTTTTTGGTTTTTTGTTTTTTTTTTTTTTGTCTTTTTGAGACAAGGTCTCCAGGTAGCCCTGGCCAGCCGGGACTCACTATGTATCAGGCTGGCCTGAAACACCCATATCTGCCTTGCCTGCCTCTGCCTCCTGAGTGCTGGGATTAAAGGCATGCACCACCATGTCCAGCTCAAGTTACAGTGTTTTATCACAGTAACAGAAAAGTAACTAATACACTGTTCAAATTTAAAATAGAAAGATCCAGGTAGTAACCAGAAGAGCCTATTTTTCATACTGAATATTAAAATACTTATCCATTCATGTTGTGATTGGCCCTATTAAGTAAGATCAACTAAGTGGGATGACCATTTCAGATACTCAAGGTGTCCCTATGGTTTTCTAAGACTATACTTTCTCTTAAGAAAAACAGAAACAATGAAATTCCTACCCAAACTCTTCCACCAGGTTTTATACCTCATACTAAACACAAATAACACAGTTCCTACTTTGCCTAACTGTTCTTCACTTATACCATACAGAAGGCAATTTTACTAAATGGACTAATTTCAAACAAGGAACTTACTAGGTTACGGTTAAAAATGGTATTCTTCACCTGGTTTGGTGGTGCAAGCCTTTAATCCCAGCATTCAAGAGGTAGAGGCAGGCAAGGCAGATCTCTGTGTGTTGCAGGCCAGCCTGGTCTATAAAGCATGTTCCAGGCTGACTGGGGCAGCAGAGAGGCCATCTCAAAAAGACCAAAAATGGGGAAGGAGGTGTTTTTCACTCTGCAGAAGACTCAAGATCTCTTTTTTCTCCTCTGAACACTGCTGAAAACACATAGCTTGACATCTTGTTTAGTCTCAACACAGACAGACTAGAACCCTAGCCACGCTCTCTATGCAACAAACAAATACAGGAGCAAGTTCTTGTTTCTAACTATACAGGTTTCTCTGAAGGTACAACTATAGCCCATGTGACTGTATCAAGCACCTCTAATTTGAACTTAACCCTTCACAGTTCTTTGAATTTTTTCCTTGGCAGTTGGATGGCACTCCTTTACAGATACATAGGCTTTCTCTGATTTAGACCAGAAAGCCCTCTGGATAACTCACTCCCCATCAATAAGCAGAGCAACACTGGAGATCCTGCAGAGGTTCACCTTCAGCTGCAGTTCTAATAAGAGCAAAGGCTCACAGATACCATGGCACACAATTCAAAGTGACATTTCAGTGATCAAAAAAGTAGCATTTGCTGCCAGGCTGGTACTAAACACTGTAATATTAGCACTTGGGAGACTGAGGCAAGGGTATCTTATGTTAAAGGTTAGCCTGGGCTACAAAGCAAAACCCTATCTCAAGAAGCCTAAAAATATGGAAAAAAGTATTTGCTGCCTCCATTTTGATAACAACTTAACAAAAATTAATAAAATTCTTTTTTAAAAGGCCTCTAATGTAGATTACAATTATAATATACCATTTTCCACTAAATGAAAATGAGCTACTTAAGAGAAAAAAGCTGAGATGCTGGCTTAAACAGGTTCAATTTAGGCAGAGTTTAAAAAGTAGTAAGAGAATATCAGAAATAAGCTGAATTCTAGTAATGTGTGGGGACACACATCTATAATCCTTACACTTAGGAGATGGAGGCAGGACAACCAGGAAGTCAAGGTCATCCTCAGCCAAATAAAGAGTTAGAGAACAGCTAGACTACATTAGACACTGTCTCAAAAACAAAACAACAGCTGGAGAGATAACTCAGCAGTCAAGAACACTAGCTGCTCTTATGAAGACCTGGGCTTCAGCTCCCAGCACCCACACAGTGCCTAACAATTGCCTGTAACTCAACTTCTAGGGGCTCCGAAGCCCACACACCAAACTGGCCACATGTGAAGGAGAAAGGGGATAAATTTTTATGCCACAGGTAAAGCAAAGAAGTAACTATTTGTTGTTTAGAAATGTCAACCCCACTACTGGATAATCAAGAGACCAAGTGCCTATGACTGTCAGTGAAGGAGGCTGACAGAGTATCACTTGATGAGTCTAGGCACAAATCTTCAATGGAACCTACCATCACACAAAGACGAGATGAATTGTGCCTTCTGACAACTGAAGAAACAACCTTGCAAAACCAAAATCACTAGCATTTGAGACAATCAGAAGTTCCTACACTGACCAGGTATCTGGTTACATGGAAGATCTACTCATTTTTTGAGGCATGGTTATGGTAATACAGCTATATTTTATGACAACTGCTTAACTTTTAGAAACACATATTAAATATTTGAAAAAGGAAATCACAGGGGCTGAGGAGATGGCTTAGTACTTAAGAGTAATTGCTGTTCTTACTGACACAGAGAATGTCAGTTTGGCTCCCAGCACCCATATGGCCACTTCCAAACCATCTGTAACTCCACTTCCAGGGGATCCAACACCCTCTTTTTGCCTCCTTGGGCACTGCACACACATGGTGCCATTACATATATGCAGGCAACTGCATAAATCAATCTCTTAAAAAAATTTTTAAAAGGGGTTGAGTACAATTGGGCCTAACACTCATACATAAAATAAATGAATAAAAAAAAAAAAATTGGGGGCTATAGAGATGGCTCAGTGGTTAAAAGCACTAAAAAGCACTAGCTGAGGACTCAGGTTCAGGTCCCAGCACCCACATGGTGGCTAACAACCATCATAATAAACATTTTTTAAAGTTAATTTTAATTTTAGTTTATATGTATGAGCGTATTGCCTGCATGTATGTAAGTGACCATTTTGTGCAGAGGTCAGAAGAGGGCATCGGATCCCCTGGAGCTGGAGTTACAGGTGGTTGTTAGCCATGTGTGGGTGCTGAGAATCAAACCCACGTCCTCCGCAAGAGCCGTCAGTGCCCTTAACCTCTGAGCCATCTCTCCATCCCAATTTTTTTCTGCTTGCTGCTCTTCCAGAGAACCCAAGTTTGGTTCCCAGCACCTATGTTGGGCAGCACACAACTGCCTGTGACTCCAGCTCTAGAGGATCCAATGTCTTTCTCTAGCTTCTCTGGGCATCCATAAATATGCAGCACATACACAGCAAAAACATATACATAAACAAAAATAAATCTTAAAAAATTTAAAAAGAACCATCTGGAATTTATTTTTGAAAATACTACCAAAAGGAAAAAATCAGATGACAGAAAACTGGCAGTGAGAGCTTGCTACAGGACAGTGCTAAAGAATAATTCTGACTATTCTCTACAATTAAAGTACATTTTCATCCATTACCGAAATGATTATTTATAGAGCTACTGGAAGAAAAGATGTGTAAATAATTTTATCCACACATTTTTGCAAACAATATAAATAGGTATCCTAAGACAAACCTAAATATGCCTAGTGGTACCTCTGGTACAACCACTCTTCTCTTCCAAGCCTGAAGATCACGTTCTGTAGCAATCTGACTCCGTGGAGCGTTTTGATGCATCTGACGAACACCTTCAACCTGTCCACTGCGACGTAGACCAATATTGGGAGGGGACTGAATGTCTAAACTCAGTCTTCTAAAACCTAAAAAAAAAATTATCAAGAAGTGATTCCCAATAATTCAAATTATTACCCATTTAATGTACAATAAAAATACATTCCTCCTACTAGGATACATATGAAAATCAATAGAAACACACTAAAAATTTCTGCAAGAAAAAATTATGACTAAAATAAAAATGTAGAATACTAAACAAACATTAATTGATAAACTTCGATTTCAATTTTTCTAGACTCAAAAATTAAAACTGTACTAATGTTTTCCATTATTATTTCTAAACATCTTGTTTTTTGGACAAATCTGTATTCAAAATAAAATCCTCAAAAGACATGGCTTTGCAACAAGACCAACACTATGACCTCAGTTTCTAAGCAGACAATTGCCACACTAGCTATTAAAAACTCCCATCAGGAGCTGGAGAGATGGCTCAGCAGTGAAGAGAGAGTACCACTCTTCCAGTTCAGTTCTCAGCACTCTGATCAGAGGGCAGAAAACCATCTTCAGCTCCAAGGAATCTGAACACTCTGTTCTGACCCCAAGAAGCACCTGCTCACACATGGTAGACATTCACACAGACATACACATACACATGAATTAAAAGCAGGGGCTGGAAAGATGACTCAATGGTTAAGAGAGCTGGATGCTCTTGCAGAAAAACTAGGTTCAGTTCCCAGCAACTTCATGGTAGCTAACAACTGCCCTTAACTCCAGTTTCAAGGAATCTGGTGCCTTTTTCTGGCCTCCACAGGCCCTGCATGCACATGGTATAATTAACATTCAGGCAAAACATTCATACACAAAAAGAAAAATTTAATTCACATAAATAGGTAAGCCTGGCAGCCCTGGAACTCAAGTTTGGCAAATGGGTGCTAACACAAGACAGACATCAGTGAACTTCTGAGCCTATGGGACCCAGAAGGCAAGGCAACCTTCCACAAACCAGGTGCCACAGAGGCTAAAGAATGCCCTTGAAAAAGAGATCCTAGGCCAAGTGTTCATTTTCTGACAACACAGATAAGGGGTGGCTTATCATTCAAAGCGTCTGCTGGGCAAGCATGAGAACCTGTGTTCACTCCAAGGACCCTCCTAAAAAGCTGAGTGGCATCGTAACCTTGTACTCCCAGTGCTGAAGAGAAAGGCAGATCCCTGGAGTTCACTGGCTACAGAGCCTACTCAACAAACCCTAAGTCGCAAAGAGTTACTCATCCCAAAAAACACAAAGTAGACTTGCCCCTGAGTACAGCACCCAAGTTTGTCCTCTACTATCCAAATACACACACACAGGTGAATTCTCATCTGCACAACACACCCACCATAGGGTACAAGGTCGAAAAACTAGGGATCACTTTCTACAGATGGGAGGTTGTCCCATCAAATGCTGCTCCAACTACACCAGCTCTTGTCAAGGTAAAAACGTTACCAGAGTGAATACAATCCCTGCATTCTATGTATCATATTCTGTGCACCAGTCTCATGTGATGGTTAGCTTGGTCTACTCTAGAATCACCTAGGAATTGAGTCTCGATGGAGAACTGTAATAGCTCAGGTCGGCCTGTGGATGTCTGAGGGATGTTGTTTATGTAAAGGTGACTTCATTTTTGCTGCCTCCCACCAGATCTTGTGAGAACTTAAGCACTCCTGATCCCTACCTCCCCCACCCCATCCCCTTTTGGTATCTAATCTATGCAAGCACCTGTATGAAAGAAGAGTATCTAATCTTACTCAAAACATCTTGAGCAAATAACAATTGTTAATGACCACATCTGTGTCTGTGAAGTGATTATGGTCTCTCATCAAACCATAGACTTCATCTTATAGCAGTGACATCCTGTTTTTGAGTAAAGAGAACTTTTCTCTTGGATATAATGCCAGGATGTCTTAATCGGGAACAAAGGTAATGGCTAAAATGTGAACATCTGCTTCTATGGGCTCAGGTGGGGGTTTGGGGTTGGATATTTCAAAGCTGACCTTTACATACCTTGTTCTTACCTATAAAAGCTGGATACTACAATGAATCAGGGCTGCTTCTCAGAACTCGCCCACCTAGAGTTCAGGCGTCAACCCGGTCATAATAAAATCTACCTTGCCTTTCTTTTTGCCTGTGGTGACTTCTGATTGGCACTCTATGACAGTTTTGACTACCTTACTCGATGATGTGGTAGCATTAGGAGAGTGGTACCAATGTGAGACTGAAGAAAGTGAGCCCAGTAGAAACATAGACACTGATTCTCTGCTCCGGGCAAATAGGATGTGAGGAGTTCTTCTAAGTTCCTGCAACCTGACATCTGTACTAGGCTAAGATGGACCCTCTCCCCTAGGGTTGCTTTTTGTTATGGTGTCTGATCATGGCAACAGAAATGAGACTTAGTGTGTACTATAAACACACTCGGCCTTACTTACAACCATTTGTATTCAAGTACACTGGACTGGGGATGTAACTCAGTGACAGAGGTCTTGCCATGTGCAATGTGGAGTTCAACTGATATCACCACAAAAAAACAAAAAATTAAAAACTTAATACATGTAGACAGAACACTGGAACTGAGAGTAAAAATGTATTCTAAATCTAAACACTTACAGTCATAGCATTAGCTAGACATTGCAGTCCACATCTCTAATCTCAGCACCCGGGAGGCAGTAGTAGACAGATCTCTATGAGTTCAAGGCCAGCCTGATCTACATAGAGAGTTCAAAGTATATCAGAGCTGCACAGTTAGACCCTGTCTCAAAAAAAAAATTTTTTTAAGTCCTGGCAATTCTCAATAATCTTGAAACAAGCGTGTCATTTACTGCCAACATTACTTACAACAGCAAACTAAAAGGAATAATCAAATTCCCCCCAGTTTACAAAGGTCAGTTTTCCTATACATGGAGTACTATAAAGCTATACAAAAGGAAAAAGAAAAGCTGCACTGATATGGGATGAGTCACAGAATATGAGGGAATCAAACAAAGCACAGGAAAATGTGCATGTATCTCCTGCCTACTCCTGTGTCCACTAAAGACCTATCAACCGTATAGTACTCTTGCCTACAACAGGTAATATGAGTCCAATCACAAAAAAAATGATCAGACAACTCCAAATAGAGAAAAAAATGTGTAAAAGAACAGGACTAAGGCCTTCAAAGGTATCAAGTGCTATGAAAGTCCTTTATATACACTGGAAAAGGAAACAGCAGTTACATGTAACAATCTACATTGTATAAATGCCATCAAGGCCAATACTGGGACAACTGATAAAATTGAGTTTAAAACTAGTAGGGGTAGAGAGAACACTGACGTGTCTCAGCTCTTATCAACCAAGTTCCCTCATGCAGCAGAGAGCCAGGAACCCAGGGCTTAGGGACCACTGTGGAAAGGGGGAGCGGGGTAAGTAAGAGCCAGGGGAGGGGGTACATGACTGTATGGAAACAAGAGTCCTACAGGCTCCTGGGACCCTGCTCATATGAGCCCACAGCAATGGTGTCAGCACACACAAGACCCATGCAAACTCAAGCAGACAAAAACCCAGCACAGCACAGAACTGTGGAAATGGACAGCAGGCCCCAATCTTAGCTGAAGAACTTTTGGCAGCTGATTATCGCCTGGTGAGGAAGAGCTGATCTTGTTAAAGGGAGGGATTCAACATAGGGTGCCTAGACCCCAGTGGATGAACTTGCACTGAGGGATGTCACAGGAATATTAACTTGATTCAACAGGTCTTACTTTAAATGACAGAGCATGGAATGCAGTGGGGACTATGGGAGGGCTGTGGGGAAGGGGGTGTAAAGAAGACTGAGATGCTGTGTATGAATACACAAAATTTCAATAAAATATATCTTAAAAAAACTAGTATTGTAGAAACTCGATTCACTGTAATTTATGCATTATGGTTATAAAAAGAACACTCTTGAGTCTCTGAACACACCAAGATGAAGCACTGAGACTGGAAGAAAGGGCTGGAAAGATGACTCAGCTGTTAAAAGCATTGGCTGCTCTGGCAGAGGACCCAGGTTTGGTTTCCAACACCCATACGGTGGCTAATAACCATCCTAACTCCAGCTCCAGGGATCAAGTACCCTCCTTTTGACCTCTGTGGACACTGCATGACATACATGCACGCATAAATTTTTTTTTTCCTTTTAAAGACAGGAAGAGTCAGTTTCCAACTCGATCTCAACTGCTGGCTTACATCAGTCCCTACTCAGTTCTTTCAAGTTATGAATATAAAAGCAAGGGAAGACTAGAACTATAGTTTTCCTTTAAAAAGTCATCTGCACCCACTTAATGCAACCATAAATACTCCATCTGAAACTAAAATGGTCTCAGCCTTCCAGAGTTCTTGAAAATCTCTCCACTTGCTACCCATCATTTTGTGAAGAGCAAAGCAATCTTCAGAACAGCAAAATACAAAAAAATACTGCTCAAAGCTTTTACAACACACGAACTTGACAATGACCTCGTTTCTCTAACTGCAGCACAGTCAAGGTAAGGTGAAATCTTTCACAGGTACTTACCACCCCTTCGAGGTGTCTCTTCCCCATTTGAAAGACCACTTGGAGTGGCATCCAGATCTCCTCCCATGCTCTGGTCTTGCTGCAGCTGCAACTGTCGGATCATCCCATCAAGAATGTTGGATTCTGGACTTCCTTCTCCATTGTCATTGGTCTGCAGGCTTATAATTTGTTCAATTACCTCTCCATCACCTACAAATTCATTCATCAATGTCATTAATAAGACACAGAAGCAGAAAAATTAAAATACACCATCTGCCTAACACAGAAGACCCTGAATTCCATTATGTTGAGAAAGAAAAAAACTAGAATACTTGCTTTCAAGAGGTAACATATTAGGAAGAGACTTTACACATTAAATATTCGTAAGTAAATACATGAACGAGAGAAAAGTAACAAAAAGGCCTTAACCTGACCAGTGGAATTTCAAGAAACACTTCTATAACCCACTGCCTGGGCAGATTTATGTAGAGAAAAGCAGTGATATTTACTTTCTTTTGTCTCAAGAAAAAAAGAGGAATGGTATCTTTTAGGTATCCCACAAAAGACAACCATAGCCTCTACCTACAGTTGAAGGAGGTGGAGGTCTCTTCAAATATGATAGAGAGCTCATGTCTTACAGTGTTGGGTGGGTAGGGAAGGTAGGGAAAGTTTGTCTTGTTTTCGGTGCTGACTTCAAGCCCAGGTTCTTGCATGCTAGGCAAATGCCTGAACCACTGAGATTTTTTCTCAGCCTTAGGTATTTTTAGTCAAGCCAGAAATAATAATTATTATATGGCACACAGAATCACACTTCAAGTATTTGTTTTTTCTCATTTTTCAAATAATGCCTTTTCAGAAATATTTAGCAGGTTTGCTGCTGGCAAAGTGACACATGCCTTTAATCCCAGCATTTAGGGCAGATGCAGGCAGATCTCTAAGGAGGAATCCAGCCTGGTGTATTGAGTAAGTTCCAGGCCAGCCAACCAGCCAAGGCTATGCCTTAAAGAAAAAGGAAAGAAGAGGTTCATAATCAGCCTTAATGGAGAGAGTGAAGATGGTTGTGAGTGAAGATGGTTGTGGGGTTAAGAAAAATGGTTCAGTATCCACCATGGTAGCACACAAGTGTAATTCAGCACTTCGACAACTGAGACAGGAGGATCAAAAGGTTAAAAATCACCCTCAGCTACATAAGAAATTCAAGGCAGGTGTGCACTATAAAACCCTGTCATAGCAAAAAAAAAAAAAAAAAAAAAAAAAAAAAAAAACCATGCTTAGACTTTAGGGTCAGTCAGATGGCTGAGTGGGTAAAGGCTCTTGCTACAAAACCTGACAACCTAAGTTCAATCCCCAGAACCCACATGGTGGAGAGAACTGACCTCCACAAATTGTCCTCTGATCTGTACTCTGGTGCTATGGCACATGTACAATAAACAAACAAAACATTTTTTAAAAAAGAAAACATTTTTAAATTTTAGTGTTTTCAAGGCTGAAGAGATGGTTCAGCAGTTAAGAACACTGGCTGTCTTACAGAAGACCTAGGTTCAAATCCCAGCACCCACTTGGCAGCTAGGAACCATCCATAATTTCAGTTCCGGGGGATCTGAAGCCCTCTTCTGTTCTCCACAGTTACACTTACATACAGGCAGGCATAATACTCATACACATAAAATAAAAATTAATTTTTTTTAAATTTAATGTTTTTATTCAGAAATTCCTTACAGATCCTCCTATCAGGGTTGGGAATATAGCTCTGCAGGAAGAATGTTTACAAAGTCTACATTTTATCAATAACCAGGACTGCATAAAACACAATTGTAATCCCAGGACTTGGGAAGAGGGGGCAAAAACACCCAAAGTTCAAGGGCATTCTTGGCTATATAGTAACTTGGAGAGCACTATGGGATTACATGAGACTCTGTCAGAAATTTTTTACGTAAACAATATAAATACACCCTCTACTTTATCAGTATATCATATACCCCATTCACAATAAGTACTGATCAAAGGAAAGCAAATATAACTTGCTGTCATAGCATCAGGTCCACACACACACACAAAAAAAAATCCCAAAAAGCATTACAAGGGAGAAAGAAAAGGAACTTCCAACTCATTACTCCAGTTATACACCCCTAGATCTCACTATAACATCTTCATTTTACTACAGAAAACCACTGAAAAACTTAGATGAACTACCTGCTATGACCCATATTAACTCTGCCTTTAAAAAATTACTTTTTGTGGAGTTGGAGAGACGGCTCAGCAGTTTAAGAGCACTGGTTGCTCTTGTATAGGACCTGGGTTCAATTCCCAGCATCCACATGGCAGCTAACAACCATCCGTAACTCCAGGGGCATTGTAGGCATGTACACTTACATACATGCACACGAAACACTCATACACCATGCACCTAAAAGAAAAAATAAAATTTAAAAGAAGTCCAGCATGCTGACACACACATGATCCCAATAAGAGCAGGCTACGATAAGAGATGGAGCAGAGCCTAGGATACATAGATAAAATACAAGTTTGAGCAAACCATGTTTCAAATATAAAATGAAATCTTTTAAAAGGCAACATTCAAGTGGCAGAAAATAGAACAACGATTACAAGGAGCTAGGAAAGGGAACAGGGCTGGGTCTAAAGAGGCCCTGGGGACTTCCCCATACTTTGGTGTCCTACAACTAATTTTTAAAATCTGTAACATTTTGAATACGACCTTTAACCTTAAATGTAACTAGTAATTTAGTTCTAATAAATCAAATTCTTATCCAAAGAATAGTTAAGTAAAACCAGCATCACTTTCTTTTCTCTAGTGTCTGCAGAGATAAATACTCTTCTAATAACACACAATTTTATACGGGTTAAGAGAGCCTGAGTACAGAACAATCCCAGAAAACCTTGTGCCTCAAAGTAGGCAACTATTGGGAGATCACGGGGCCGGGAGAAAGGACTGCTTGAAAAGAATTCTCAGATTCAAATCTGAGCGACAAGATAATAACAGCAATGGATGATGGTTCAAAATGTAACAGCTCAGGAGACCACATCAAAGCACCCACACCAAAACACAGGCCTAACAGTGTGTACACAACACCAAAGTTAGAAAGTCAACTGTTCTGCAACATTTTTACTAACAACAACAATGAATTCCAGAATCTGTGAGTCAATTGTGACAAGGAACAGGAAGACTACATATATCCCAGGGATCAGTACTGCTTACAAAGAGAAAAACAGTAACTCTCTAACACAGAAATGGCAGCTACAGCCTACCCAAGTGTTAATATTACTGAAAAAGCACTCAAAAGTACCCTGACACACAACACTCCAGGAAAACCACAGAAATACTTTTTACCTTGTGTTTTGTCAAAAAGAAATGCGTAACTTGGCCCAGCACAATGACTTGGCATGTGGAAACAGCTCTCTTGCAAGCCTGTCAACCTGAGTTCAATTCCTAGATCCCATGGTGGAAAAACAGACCCCCTAAGGCTCTCTTCTGATCTCTACATGCATGCTGTGGTACACATGTGCCCTCATTCGTACAAAAATCACAAACATAACCAATACATTATAATACAAATTGTTAATGTATAAGCTACCCATAAATCAAGAGGTGTCCTGGGTATGGTGGTCCATGCCTTTAATTCCAGTACTCAGGAAGCAGAGGCAGGTGGATCTCTGTGAATTCCAGGCCAGCTAGGGCTATAGGGAGACCTTGTCTCAAAAAGAAAAATAAAAAATCAAGGTAAATCAAGGTATTCAGTGAAATGCCTTGCCTACATTTTTAAAATATATCTACACCATGAGAGTCAAAAGCCAAAACTCTCTGCTCCAGACGGAAGATTAAGGGACTGTGACAACTCCATCCCACATGCAGTTCCAAACTGAATTCAGGGAAAACACAGACACGTCAAGACTACTAGAATTACCTGTCAAGACTCAGCTGCAGACTACAGACTGAATCAAAGCATCAAGTACAAAATGTCTTAAATTTTGAGAACTGACAAAAATTAATGTAATAAAATGTAATTTTTAAAAATTACATGTTATAGTATTTTAAAACAGTAAGAAGCTAAAGTGCAAATGTTCAAAATAGCACGTAAATAATAAAACTAGTACTACAAAACAGTAACAACTGATTAATTATGAACTAAAAGTATGGCAATCACTTATAGTACTCTTTTCAATTTTTTCAGAAGTTTTGTAACTGTTTTGCACATGTGGAGGTAAGGACAACTGCAGGGTCATTCTCTCCTTCTACCATGTGGGTTCTAGGCATCAAACTCAGATCCTCAGGGTTGGCAGTAAGCCTCCTACCCACTAAGCCATCACGCCAGTCCTTGAAAACTTTTTACAAAGAAAATCATCAGGTGCAGTGATATCCACTTGTAAGACTAGCAGGAGGACACATTTCCAGGTCCAAGGATGGCCGCATCTACACAGGGAACTCCAGGCCAGCCAGAGACAGAAATCTTGTCTTAAAGAAACAAGACAGATTCAGGGGGGAAGATGGGGGCAGGACACAGACACTGCACTTACTTGTGGCAACATAGCCTAGCTGAGGAACCAAATGCTCATCTGCAGAATTTTCTCGGCCTGGCACTAATCTCTGATACTTAGTTGGATGAGGATTTCCATCTACATCTACCAAGAACGGTGGAGGCATAAGATGAGGCGCCTGTTGAGTCTGCTCATCTAAGACATAGTTATTGGAGTCTCTAATCAGTGGTCGATAGTCAGTATGAAAAAACATCTGATCAGGAATCTATAAAAAGATCAGAGGATGGTATTTTGAGATTTATGGATGTCAAAGAGACAAATATCAAAGGCACTTCAAATCAGAAGCAAAATTACTATAGCTAAACTACTTCCAAACCACCTTTCATAACTATGTATTTTCTATGCTACAAGAAAGCATTAAAAAATGACCTTTTCATATGGTTTGCTGCATCCAAAACCAAATATCAGAAGGTGCCCATGAGAATCTGTACAGGCAAAATGCTGTCCATCCTGTGAAAACTTACAGTCAAACACAGCTCCATGTCCTTGTCCTTCGATCTAGGAAAGCCAGAGGGAAAAATATCAGGCACATTACACACGTTCTTTTTTAATATATGTGCACATGTATGCTACCTGTGCATGGGTGCCACAAAGGTCAGAAAAGGGTACCAGATCCCCAGAGCTGGAGTTACAGGCAGTCGTGAGCCACCAGATGTGGGTTCTGAAAACAAAGTTTGAGTTTTCTGGAAAGCAGCAGGTGCTCTTAGCTATGAGCCATCTCCCCAGCCCCTGAAGCAAGTATTTTTGCTATGCAAACTGCTTTAACGTGGGTAACCTTCTACACTATATTATTCTTTCTGAACTTTTCCCCCAGACATGCGGTTACCACCCAGAACCTTGAACATGCCAGGCAAGCATTCTCCACTCAAATTTACCCCTAGGCTACTAAAAATAAATTTTTTAAACAAGCTGTGCTTGCTGGTGGCACACCTTTAATCTCATCACTCATGAGGCAGAGGCAGGCAAATCCCTTTGAGTTCAAGGACAGCCTGGTCTACCAAGTGATTTCCCATGCTAACCATACACAGTTCGACCTGGTCTGGAAAAAGTAAACAAACAAACAAAAAAAAACACATTCTGCAAAATCATTATCAAAACTATTGTTCATTTTAGATAACATTAATATAAGGGAAGAATGGCCTCAAGGATCCTCTAATCAGTCAGACTGTAAGTGATTAAATGAGCACTCCTGAAAACCAAGCCAAAGTAAAGACTTTCTTTCTTGACTTCTCCCAGGCCAACAGCTGCTCTTTTGCCAATGTTTCAGAGTGTAAATAAAGAGCTGATAGCCACAGGTAAGTAAGTAAACAAAAAATAAAGTTTGGTATTTGCAAACTAAAGTCAAACTTCTGGAATTTGAAGAGATTCTTACTTCAACTCTCCACTGAGATGACCAGACAAGATTGGGTGATGTGGCCAAGCTTCGAGGGCACACATGTAAGCACCTGCACCCACTTCCCTGAAAAGCTGCCCAGATTTCAGGAGGGATGCTGGGCATGAACTGGTACCAGTCGAACACATGAACAAATAAGTCACTGCCATGTATAGCATACTGCCGACTCAGACAAGCTCTATACAAATCTGCTTATCTCAAAACATCTGATGAGTACCCATATAACAAAACATGGAAGCATAGTTCAGTCACATGAACCTTCCAGGAGCCACCCCTGGCACAGCACAGACTGCCTCTTGTTAGGACTTTCACATCCCTGGCTGAAGGCCTCCAATCATAGGAGAGGAAGGGAAGTGGAAAGGAAGCAGCAACGTCTATCTGACAAGACTCCTGCCACACACACTGCCAAACTGCACCCAAAGCTTCCCTAGGGATTTTGCTGAGAAGGAAGATTTCCAGAGCAAAAAACAATCTAAGCAAAGCAAACTTGGAATTCTGCTGTAAAGCAAGAATCTCACAGAATGATCCCCGGTAAGACACAACCAGTAATCGTCCTAAAGAACAACCCAACAACGCAGTGTCCTCCCAACTCCTCAGGTTTGTTAGTGTTTAGGGAGTACTGCTCAGTTAATAAGGGACAGGCCTGTGTGGTGTTCAGAACTAGAGAACCAAAACCTAAAGGCTCCTTAGCTAAGCAGTGAGGTAAGGACAACTCAGTACACAAGGCCAAGTATTCTGTGCTCAGAGATTATTCAACTATACTCTGCTTAAATTCTGAATTAATGTATCTTTGTTGGTAAATTCAACATATAATAACTGAGTTGCTATATTCTACCTAAAATTTAAGTTAATAAAGTTATTTTTATATTATGTTTACTTCAAATGTAATTTTGGGAGAAGGGAGGTGTTGAGACAGGGTCTCACATTACAGCTCAGCCAGGGCTGGAACTCACTGTAAATCCAGGCTGGTCCCAAACTTGCAGCAGTCTTCCTGCTTCAACTCCCCCAAATGTTCAAAATACAGGCATGAAGCACCACACCTGGCTTAAAATGTAATATTCTTACTGAGTTCAAAACTGTAATTGAGGAAATGGGTGTATCTTTGAATCTTAAGGCCAGAGTGAAAGTATACAATAAGGCTTAGATACTGTTTACCATAATTCAGATACAAAGTTTCCAGAGATGCCTACATACTTATAGTTTGGTCATATTATTTGAAATTCTTTAACTGCATTTACTGATAACTACTGAGGCTTAAAGGTGTAAAGAAACTATCCAGAATGAAGGTATAGAAATAAAAATTTTAAGGCATTCAAAAAAATTTTATGTTAAACTAGGTATGGTGGCACACATCTGTTATCTCAGAAAGGATCAGAAGTTCAAGGTCATCCTCAGCTACATAAAGACTTCAAGGTTAGTCTGGGCTAAATAAAAACCCCCCTCTCCCCCAACACACACTCCAAAATTTTTTATTTACAAAAGTAACAGAATCCTAACGGGAACAATATTGATTAGAACAGCCTTCAAGCAAAGGTGTAAGAGGGAAGCACTTGTCACAGGCTGCCATTAAGCTATCTCCAAAATAAGTAACACTGAGGTAAAACGCAGTATAAACTGTCTAGAATACTTCACTAAACACTGCTCATAACAAAGTCTTAGGAACAGGAGGGCAGCTCAGTGGAGGAGCTCATACTAATATGCATGTCCTGGTTCATCCCCCAGTACCAAAAAAATAACCAAACCTCTCAAAATATTCTCACACAACAAATCTCTCAGAATTTACTCTAAATAACCATGTTCAAGAATATCCAGAGTGTGACAGTGCCAAGCATTTTAAAGGCCACTTGAGTCTCCAACAAGTAAAAAACAGCTAAGCAAGTACATTCATCTCAAATAGGGTACATATGTACATTTAAAATATTTAAAGCTTTCAAAAGATTTTTCACAGAGTGAAAAACCAAAATTACAAAACTATGTAGAACCTGGGCATGGTGGTACAGGACTCGGTCTCTGTGAATTAGAAGCCAGCCTGGTCTATAGAGTGAGTACCAAGTCAGCTGTGACTATAGGGAGACCCTGTCTCAAAACGTCAATAACAACAAAATTTAAGCAAGTGTACCAACAAATAAAGAAGACAGACATGGTTACATATGCTAGTAATCCCAGTTCTCCAGGTTTGGAAACAGGAATATTCTAAATTCAGGACAGCCTGAGCTATACAGTGAGCCTGAAGTCAGCCTGGGCTACATGAAAACATATCTCAAAAAGAAAGAAAAAGCAAAAAGTGTGTCACTGAAAATCTTTCAACAGGTTTATTTGTGTGGTAACTTTGATGAGAAATATGATATATACAGTATTAAAATAACTACGTAAGTCTAATAAAAAATATTACTCTATACTGCAAAATCCTGGCAGAAGCTACTTTAATCAAAAATTTCAAATTACAGACAAAAAGACAACAAGTAGGGCTCATGAACCCCACAGCTCAGACCTAGATGAGACATGTTTGTTTCTCATCTTGTGGTTATTTAAGAGAATTGACAACGGTATCATAATTTGGTTCTAAAATCCAAGGATACACTCTGGATTTCATCCAGGGACATATACTGACCCAGTTACTGATTATTGTTTTCACTGGTACATATTTCTTGTAATTTTCATGTATAGCAAATATTTCAATAAACTAAGTAAAAACTTGTTAATATAATACAAGAAATTTGTCTCTACTAAAAACCACTGGCAGGTGCACACTGACAAATAAAAGGCCCTTTTGTTAACTTCTGAAACCCTACTGTCTTGGATAGAGAGAATTCTGTGCATATACAGCTGCCACACACTGTGGCTTCAATATCTTGATTTCTACAAAATTGCCACAGTGTGCCAGTCAACCACTAGCTGACCCAAGTAATACATATACACACATAAAACTTACTTACGGGCTGAATAGCTGGTTCAACGGTTAAGAGGACTGGCTGTTCTTGCAGAGGACCCAGGTATGGTTCCCAGCACCCACATGGTAGCTAACAACCATCCATAGCTCCAGTTCCAGGGGATCTGATACCCTCTTCTGACCTCTGCAGGCATTGCACGACACAGGTGCACTTACACACATGCAGACAAAACACTCATACCAACAAAATAAAAATAATAAACTGTTTTAAAACTTACCATATTGAAATAATGTTTCATCTTAGTGCCTTTTGTAATATCCCATATAAATATGCTGCCATCATGTCCTGCAGATAGCATAATTCTGGAATCAAAGGGATGTGTCTCCAAAACAAACACTTCATCAGCATGTCCCTTCATTCAACAGTCATAATATTAAGGTCAGTTTGCAAGTTACAGGTAGAAAAATAAAATAATAAAAAAAAAGCCTATAATAAAATGGTTTTATAAATTTACTAGTGACAATGTTTACATATGAAAATAAAAATTTCTAGTCACTTGACCATTTAAATCAGTTTATTCATTATATCAATTTTATAGTTTCAAAGATAAGACTAAAAAAGTATAAAGTTCAAGGTCCGCTAGGCATGGTAGCACATGACTTTAATCCCAGCACTCACAAAGATCTCTGCAAGTTCAAGGCCAGCCTGGTCTACATA